>CM070823.1:10735747-10958247 GCA_036326025.1 Chrosomus eos
TAACATTTCCTGATGGTTGTGGGAGGGGTGGTGGGTGGGGAGCTAGAACTGACAGACGGATGGCTTCTCCCATCCTGTACGGCACACCGCTGGTCATCCATCCTGTTGCTCTGGAAACGACTCAGTAAGTCAAAGAAACCCTCGTCTCCTAACATGTCTGTACTTCCATGCTGAGGGCAGAAAGGTCAATGGTTAAAGAAAAAAACAACAACCTCTCAGTCCTCTATGAGGAACTGAGAACACATGCGCAATTTTGTAACCAGTACTTTCGATTTATGAACTGTCAAGAACAAACTGTTACCTCATTTTAACAATTTAACAAATAAATTATTAGAGCAAGTTACTCTCAGTCTCCACATAAACTTGTAAAACATTTAGCTATTTTGAGGAATGTTGGTAACCAGACAGTTGATGGTAGCCATTGACTTCCAAAGTATTTCTTCTTTCCTACTATGACGTCAAAAGCTACCGTCAACTGTCTGGTTACATTCTTTAAAATAACCTCTTTGTGTTTAACAGGAAAAAGAAACTCATACAGGTATGGAACAAATTGAGCGTGAGTAGATGACAAAATTAAAATTTTTGGGAACAAACTTTTGTTAATGTTAATTAAAAAAAATATCATGTTCATGTTAGTTCATTAACTGTTAAGATAGAACTTTTGATCTTAAAAATATATCAGTAAATGCTGAGATTAACATTTACTATGATTAATAAAATGCTGTAAGTATTGTTACCGTAATTTGAGTATTCTATTTGTTTTAGTAAATGTGCTGAAAGTACTTTGTTCTGCGGAGCTTCCCGTGTGTTGCTGGTATCCTGGAGGATTTTACTGGAGCTACTCTGCAGCTTGTGCTTTTTTCCTCGAAAACGATTGACAAAAGAGAGCTTTGAGGATGACTTAGCCATTGTGGATTTGGACTGCTTGAAGAGGATGTCACTTGTCCACTTCTGACCCTGCAGGACAGAGATTCAATTACTCTATGAATGCTGAGATCAGAAAACATGGATTTATACTCGATGATGATGATGACTATACATATAGATTATGAATCAAATAAATACATTACTGATTGAACTAAGGGTACAGCGCAAGAAGGATTTCAACATTCAGCTGCACTCACATTCATGTTGATCTTGTCAGGTGTGAGTTTCAGCAGCTCTAGGTTCTCCATACTGTGCCGTCGGCTCATCCTGGGTCTGGCTCCTGGAAAAAACAACAATACTGACTCAAGACAATGGCCAAAAACTTGTTTATTCTTCATTACAACTTGTTCTTGAGAACAACTATACAGAAGAGGCTGAGATGCTACTTTTGAAGGAAGTGCTGTACCGTGCAGGTTGTAGTCGATCTCTTTGTTCTCCGACAGGACTGAATTGTTTGTGCTGTAACTGAGGCCGAGCACCATCTGAAGATCAGATACGTTCATGCGAGCAGTGAGCTCACCGCTACGATCTCCAGTCTGTATAAAAGACAATAAGAGCATTTCTATAAAAAAAACATCACTTTAGCTATCAACGTGTTTGCTTGTAGTTAAATGACAAAAATCCTAATGTCTAGCTACCAATAAGTGTACCTACCTCTTTTGAGATTTCTAAGTGCTTCTCTGCAAAGAGCATGGCCTGGTCATGATTCCCGAGTGCTGTATGTGCGTTCCCCAAACTCCAGCAGGCCCTTCCTTCACCGATCCTGCAGAAAACACATTCTCCATACTTAGTATGCAAATAATTGCACCTCAAGAAAAGATAATTGCACAAGTTTTGTGTGCAATTATTAATTATTAGTTCTTCTACTACTACTGATGTGTGAAAGCACCTGTCGTTGAGGTCCTGAGCGATGATGAGATGTTTGAGATGGTAGTCGATAGCTCTCTCATAGTCCTGCAGCAGTGTGTACGTGTTACCCAGACTGTAGCAGGCCTGAGCCTCCACCGCCAGATCCTTCAGCTGCCGAGCCAATTGGAGAGCCTTCCTGCACTCAGAACACCATCACTGTCAGAGCTCAGCCACAACCACAGCACAGGGGTTTTAAAAACAAATGTAAGACTTGAAGTCCCATGCAATCTCAAAATAAATCACATATCTTAAACTGCTGGGGCACACATTCAACTACAAAACAGTGTAACTCAAGAGATGTTTTATTCAATACAGTATATGCATATGGATTGAAATTGGTTTATGTATTGGTATATCAATATATATGAATGAGAGGTTGAATATTGGATTTTTCTAATATGATAATGTGTTTAAAGAAAGGCAATAAAAAGATTATTGTTCTGACACTAGTAAAAATCTATATCAAACATGCTAAATAATAGAACCTTTTCACATTTCCGGGTTTCTCATAAGCGAAAGTTGTCATAGTTGGCTAACCTTCTATAGCGGTTAATGAGAGACTGCATTAAAATATAGAGAGAGATTAATCAGAAGAGAGAAAGATGTCAATTTTACCATCACTCCCATAGCCGCAGTATTAGAAACACCCTCACCAGCAGCGTTAACTAGTTTTGAGCAATTTTATGCAAATGTAATATAATACAAAGTATAGCGTTATAAATATATATATATATATATATACACATTTAAAAATAAAAATGAAAATGTAAAAATACTTTGCAGGTTTTACAATGCTGATGACAGTTAAAACGTATAATCACAATCTATGAAAAGGGTCCATATTCTTAGTCTTTCCTTCCTGTGACAGGATGGCCCTGAGAGAAGCTACAAGAGATTAGATTAAATTAAATGCCAGATAGTTTATTGTGTAACCAAGAAAAGCAATAATATCCAGAAGAAAAATATATACAATTAATTTAATTCTAAACATCTAATTAAAAAAATTAACATACACTTTAAATACATTTTTTTCTAAAGACGTTTTCTGTCATCACATAGTGTATGTTCAAGTGTTTATTTTTCCATTAAGATTGGTTTTAGTTATTTGATGCTATAAAAATGGGATGAATGTCATGAGGGCATGATGAGTCTGCGAGAGAGTGAGTATGTGTGGGAACCTGAAACAGTGGCTCCTCCTCAGGATCACTACTGCACAGGCTCCAAATGACATGGGAAATTTACTACTGACGGCAACTACCGTTTCTGGGATATTTTGGCTTCATTTTTCTACAGGAAAAGGGAAATGGAATCACACTTTTTACCTGAACCCTGAACTAAAAGAAAAACCCAAAACAGACCCTAGAAATTAAACCCGGGCTAATAGAGAAATCGATATTAACATTGTCAGAGAATTATTTAATATGTATTGTTTTAAAAAATAAAATATTGTTAAACTCACTATGTGAAAAAGTCTTTAATGTAGGAACGCTGACTCGGTTGCAAATCCATTTGTACTTTGTGTCAGAAGTAGCATTAGATCTTACCGTATGTCAAAAATGTAACTGGGCATCAGTTTACTGTCGGTAATTTGTAGTGTCACTTCCAGTGTAGACAGCATCACTGATTATATTGGGTTCTGTTTACCTTTGTCATGTTGCACCTCAGGCTTGCGTCTGGTATAGACACAGTGTTATTAAAGACTTTATATGACCTTTAATTTGATCACACTAAATTTAAGACTTTTTAGGACCCACAGAAAAATCCATATCAAACTTCTACACGAAGCACAACCGCTGTGGAGTAGAGTCACGCCGCAACAGCTTTAGGCTGTCTACATTGGACATGACAAAGCGACCATTGCAAATCCATTTGTCCTTCATGACAGAAGTAGCATAGACACTTGGAATATGTCAGAAATTGAATGGGCATCAGTTTACTGACTGGGAATTTATCGTGAATTTATCAAGGGTAGACAAGGTGTAGAAACTGTGTTACTCTGTCTCAACAGGCCTGTAATGCCCTTACCTGTAATGTTCTGCAGCCCTCTCAAACTCCCCAAGGAATATGCAAGCATTTCCAAGTTGCAGTAAGCTCTCCTTTCTGCAGACCGGTCACCAAACTCTTTAGCGATAAGCAGACGCTGGAAGACAAACGGTTCACACAGTGCAGTGTGAGTGATTTTGCACTGCCTTACACAGTTTAATTTATGACACAGAACACTCACCTGTTCATGAGAGGCCACTGCATCCCTGAAGTTTCCTAGCAGGTAGTATGTGTTCCCCAGGTTTCCGTAAGTTCTCCCCTGTGCTGCTCGGTCTCCAAGCTCCTTCACAATACACAGGTCAGCCCTAAACAATTGGAGAAAGGAAAGAGGATGTAAAAACTCTGTGCCAAACATGCAAACAATGTCCACTTATGTGAGTGTTGGTGGGACATTTACTCGTAGTATTCAGCTGCTTTTTGAAGTGCTGTCATGACCTCCTCAGGAAAGTCTCCAGGTTCTGCTCCACTCCAGCAGACGCTCTTTCCCTTGGCATGGAACACATTTCCAAAATTATAAAGTGCTCTGGCCTGCCCCACCTGTAGTAAAAAAGCAAATTAAATAAGAGAAACAAACAAACAAACAAAAACCCTACGTTCTACTAAGCATGTGAACCCTAGATGTTAATCTCCAAGTACCCAGGTGCACTTCACAGAACTTGCTCTCTAGCAAAAAATCTATCTCATTAACAATTTACTACTTTGACTTTAGGGTAAACCACAACCTAGTCATTTATTTATGAGATTCACACAACTGTATGATTGAAATATTACATTTACAACAAGTTTTATATCAGATCAAATTTAGGCTTTTATTCACAAACTATCCCTTTAACCAGATCCTGTCTGCATCTATTAATTTACTGATTGTTAACGCATTTGATTTGTTTGTCAGCAAGCTCATTTTTCCAAACAATTTCTGTTGCAGCACTAATATTATTTCCTCATCAGGAGAAATTGCTATTCATAGTGTTTTTCATTTGCAAAGTCGCTTTAGATGAAAGCATTATTGAATAATGCTAAATGAATAAATGTAAAATGTAATATATTCCATTATGGTAAGCTATGGTCTATTGTGTTGATTAAATAGATCACTCACCTTGTCACCCAATTCCCTGGCAATATCTAAATGTCTCTGGCAGCAGACCACTGCCTCATCAAAGCGTCCCAAAACCTTTAATGTGTTCCCCAGGTTACCGCTGGCTTTGGCCTCACCAAGCCGATCCCCGGTGGTCCTGAGAGAACAAATTAGTACTTAGTGCTGTCATTAAAATTCAATACAAAAATATAATACAATAATCATTTGGTTCGAATCCGAATTCGTGATGTCTGGGCGTGCGCAGTCTGCTCACACACAAAACTTCTCACACAGAGAGTACCAAATTGAGTTCTCTTTTCTTGCGCTTTAATATTTAAATTGGCAAGGCTTGTAAAAGATAGACTTTTGTGACAATGCAGCACTGGCCTGATCGGGACAGTGACATTTCCGTCAATTGTCCTCACGCTGGCACCGGGCAGTCTAGTATTGTCGAGCCTGCTATATTTTGTACAGGTTTCGTTTTGTTTTGGCAAGTAATTAATTTTTTTACCCAGATAAAAACATTGGATTATGCAACAGACATCATACAACTCGGTGCCTTGCCTTCACACAGTTAATTAAACAAAACAATCGGTAATCTTACTGACCCCAAACAGTTGAACTGTAGTGTAGTATAGTGTAGATCTCTGGATACATCAATTGCTAAAAAGTTGTTTGAGTATACCTAGTTAGTGTAAGATCATGGTGGTGGAACTCCAGAGCTTTACTGTAGTCTTGCAAGTGGAAGTAGGCATTGCCCAGCTGACTGTAGATGGCGCTTAAAACCTGCAGGTCTTCTGTGCCAACCTGTATGGCGGCCTCGAAGAAAGAAACGCCGGCGCCGTAATCCCCGATCTTGCACAGACGCTCCCCCTCCAGAGCCAGGTCCAAACAGGATGCCTCCATCCTGCAGAGGGCAGCACAAACTATTGTTTATTGTTGACAAGCTTTTTAATGCCTCAGCATGAACATCAGTAGAAATAAAAAAGGTAGGATGTGGTCATTATGGAAGCATACAAAATACCCACACAAAGGGCAAAGGACAATGCTCCATTTATAAGTCGGACATATTCATAATAAAACACTGGGAAAATTTAAGTACAGATGACATGAAATGGTTGCCATGACAAGCTATTGATTTCTTTGTGCTGGGAAATGTGTTCATCATGCAAGATCTATTTCTGGATATATTATTTTATATTTTAAAAAGTTGAAACTTCAAATGAGATACTAAGGTTTCCTTTTATCTCCATTTCTTATGTAAACCAAGGAAATATAAAAAGTATTATTGTGGCCTTATAATAGGATACAACTTATAAAACAAAGAACATCAAGATCACATTTTTTAAGTTGATTTCAGGTTTTTCATATTTCATTAAAGCTACTGATATGTTATGGTATATACGTCAAAATCACACATCCATGGATTATTCTCATGTTAGTATTATTAATCGAATAGGCTACTGGTCAGCATAGTGTCCCTAAAACTTCTTGCAACTTAATTTAATCTAACAAGTTAAATGGTAAAAAAAAACTCAACAGAAAAATCCTTCAACAATCAATCTGATACTGCATAATAAATGTGGCCTTGCAAATATTTAACCACTATTTCACGGTAGATTATTCCCTGCACATTATAATAACTAGTCCGTTAAGAGTTTGTAGAGGCCTACCTGGTGCCTCCCCGCCTCACACAACCAAAGAAAACTGGACATGTAAAAGGCATCTAAAATGCTTTGTTGTCTCCTTAAAAAGTCCTCTGATGGGGCTGTAATCTCCAAAACCAACCGGCCCAAACATACAAACATCACGATGAGGCTGCCAATCGACCAAATTATCCAGCAGGAATTACACTACTACAGACTCAAATTGATTTTAAAAAGAATATGTCAGCAGTTGTCCATCATACAACGTCACATTGGACGTCTTTGAGGGCAGAGGTTGAGGATGCTTTGGCAAAAACTGTCATGCTCAGCACTTGAACAGCTAATCTGATTGTGTTTCTGCTTTCCACTGTCGTGTGTGATTAGCGCACACTGAGAGAGAACCACTAGTGAGATTAGACTCGCTGCGTTCGCTTCTGATGTCATGAAACTTGTAATGGAATGATAATTTCATCACGGGACTGATCAATACACTACACCATTTACAGTCTTGTGCGCTTATTTAGAACATAAATGTAATAATTTGCATAAAAGACGCTCAGAAACAGTGAATGCAGTTACTAGATGTCTGAAAATGAATACAAATTAGTATTATTACAAATTTGACGTAACTCAAATCAATTTAGTTTTTACCACAGATTCACAAACTAAATAAGTGTATGTCTATGCTCTTAGAGATGGCCTAGGCTTAAATTGGCTTAATTGCTATGAGTGACAGATGTTTGCCGTGGACTGACGAAAAGATAAAAACCAACCCAACTCAAGGGTCGCAGAACAGAATATAGACAATCATCAAAACCTTGTTTCAGATCCAACATTTGGTTTTATTTCGCCACTAGATCTCTTTCACAATAAACAATCATTCAAATTCAGTCAAACACCTTCCCAATTAAAACTTAATTTTCATAAATGAAGTGAGATGAAGTTAAGGCAAGCAATTAGCAATTATTTATTGAATTAATTAACAGCTTGATTTCCTTATATCTATATTTTTTAGGTGGCGACAAAGGACATGTTTGTAGCCTGTTAATCTAACACAGTGCTAAATAAAAGCTAAATAAAAACTCAATGATTAAGTGGTATGCAAATACTATTTTGGTCCCCTTCAGATCCTAAGCATGAAAAAAAATAGTTAATATACTGGACAAAGACCTTAAAAGGCGCATCACAACTACAAGAAAATGTAATTCAAGTGTTGCATGCCTACCTGTACTGGACAAAGGTTCGGTTCTCATTCTGCATGCTAAGCACTGCACTGCTCACAGCCATTGAAGAGCATTATGAAGTACTGATCCCAGCCAAGTCCAGAAAGTAATCCATCAAAGAAGAATAGTGAATCGAATCCCAGGAAAAAAAAAAAACTAATGGAACTTTAGTTTTTGCAAACACTTCCGAAGTCTCTCTGATGTTTTCCAGTGGTGGAGTCCAGTGCGCTACAGAGGAGCTTATCCAGACTTATATTCACCACAGCAGTGGGTCTGGGAAGTGTGTGTTTGTGTGTGTTGTTGTGTGTTTTGTCCAGGATGTTCTTCCGGAGCTCTCTGTGAAGAGAACACAAGATGTCGAGTGTGAACCCTCATTCTGTGCGTAATGCCATGGTAACACCCACTGAGCGGCAGACACATGCAAGGGAGGCAGATATTAAGTGTGTGTGTGTGTGTGACAGCACAGCAGCGTTGTGTATGTGAAAGCTAAACCAAGGGAGCCCAACAACAAGAGAGAAAGCAAGAGCAATCAGCCCATACACAGCTGATTATTTGCCATGCATGCAGAGCAGGCCCGTACAAAAGCATGAACAAACATTTTCTTGTTTGTAAAAAGAAGAGTTTTGTTCACCCTTCTCTTACAAATACACGCAGACTTAAAAATATTATTTTCAACTCTAATGGTGAGTGTCAGTCAAATACACGCAGACTAATATATTTTCACTCTAATGTGAGTGTCAGTCACTTCAACATTACACCTCTGTGACATTATGGAAAGCTGGTTTGTCATTGCCAAACTAATCCAGAAACAAGATAATCAGCTTGAGGAACATTTAGACATGTTCACTAAAACATTCAGTTTGTATACTTATATTTGTGCAAATAACGCACAATGTTGTTATGATCTGTTATATTTTCATTGAAACCTTGCGACAGATCTTTCTTCAGTAAGGTGAGGTGACACAATTTTGAGTGTAACAGATTATTGTAAATGAAAACAATTAGTTCAAGGACATGGTTCTTCTTTCTATCCATTGGCTGTCAAAATTGAATGCGCGCCTTGCAGTATTGAATGCGCGCCTTGTGGAGAGGCAAGGTATAACCAGATTGAAAGATTGGAGAAGTCCGGCATACGTCACCACAGAGAGAAGTCTTATTTTCCTTCAAGTATTTTCAAATATTTTTAAGTTTGTAAAGTTGAGATTCACCTCATTGTTGGTTGTTTTGTTTCATTACAACTCTTTAAATGGAAAGTTTAAAATAAAAAAAAAATCCATATGGAAAAAGTTATTCAGGAATAAAGGCTGCCAAATAAAATCAGGCACATTTGCACTCTCTTTTTTATTTTTTAATCAATCAGAAATTGAAAAATCTGGTCTCTCTCTATAATTAAAAAAACAAAACTCACAGACTTAAGTCTAAACAGCATAAATCAGAACAATATAAATAGGGTTGGGTACCGAAACTCGGTGCCAATAGGGAACCGGTTCCGACGTAAACGGTAGTAACCAGACCGAATAAGAACGAAAATTTCGGTGCCTGATTTCGGTGCCTAACTTCATTAAGCACACACGCACACACACACGCAAGGTCTCTCGCTCTCTCCCTCTCCGTCGACCGTCGTGCGTGCGCTACACAGTTTGGAGCACAGTTCTTCTGTCTCGCATGCGCGCTCTTTCTCGCAAGGTTTGGCATTTCACGTGTAAAATTACGCGCCGCATCGACGCAGTTGTTTACACGTCGTCATATTATGTTGGCGCGCGCGCCGCCATCTGCTCCTCAGATTTCTCTGCCGAAAAAGGAAGCTGGTCGTCAGCGCGAGGAGCTTAGCAGCGTCTCGTTCCCTATTGAGAGAACATAGGTATGTTACACCAGTAACCAGAGATGTTCTCTTTCATAGGTTCACTCAACGCTAAGAAGCAGTGGATTTGTAGGCTACTGTATCACGTGCCGTTTGAACTGACGCGCTACAGCGATCTGTCACATTTCAAAGAGCCAAAACGTTATTTATTGTGTGAATCTCGTAAAAATATTGACAGAATCTGACACAGCTGTGGATTTGTTCCTCCATATCAAAAGTAACCTTCTCTGTCAGTGTCCTATTTGTCCGTGATTTTTCTGTGTGAAAAGGGTCATTTGCGTGAGTCTCACGGTCAATGCGTGAGAGTTGGCAGCTCTGCCTGCTAGTAATTTCTATTAATCTCCAGTATTATTACATTGTTTGATACAATATTGTTTCATTTGATATTATGTAAATATGAATTTTTATTTTATATTGGTTTTATTATTACCATATGTTACTTGTATTTATATTGTTTAAAATTTTAAGTTAATTTTGTGTCCAGTTTGGCCCTGTAAATTAAAGGGTATTATTTTTTGATAAAGTGTGTGCGGTTTCATTTTCTTAAGTACCGATTTAAGAACCGTTTAAGCACCGGAACCGTTTAAAAAATACCGAGTAGGTACTGGTATCGAATAAAACCCAACCGATACCCAACCCTAAATATAAACCTTGGTAAATGGGCAACAGCTATATTTTCTTGATGATGACAACACACACACACACACACACACACACACACACACACACACACACACACACACACACACACACACACACACACACACACACAGTCTCAACCAAGAGAACTAATAAACTGCCTGCTAAAACATGTCACGACATGTGCCAAAGACCTTCAAATCCATTGTATTCTCTTTCTGAAGAACAAAATGAGAATAAAACACAGAGTCAGTTACAAAACTGGCTTGTGTGTCATAATTCTAACAGAAAAACAGCTTCTTCTCCTAGTACCTCAGATGCAGGTTAGCTTGACAAGATGAGGCATGAATAGAGGTTAGAAAGAAGACAAACAACCTGCACCTTCCATGACACAGGAAGTTAACAACTTCACTGTCATCACATTATGCATGACTGTCACTTGACAGCTGTTACTGAGGTAACTTAGCTTTTAAAGACCCTTTATACACACACACTTGTAAGCAGTTACAAGTAAACATTCGTTAATTTCAACAGAGTTTTCCACTGCATTGTGCCAGTAGGATAGGTAACGTTATGTTGGCCATGTTAGCATTTTGAATAAGACTTTTGTCTGAATAAAGATAACTTAGACAGGTAGATGTTTAAAAGTTAATAATTAATAGAAACGGTACTGTATGCCCAAGCAAAACCTATAATTCTGGAAAAACAGCAAAAAAACAGAAGCCAACAACACGGTGTCAGGTCATTCATAAAGCAGTAACTTAACGTTAGTCTCACCCAAGTCTCACTCCCATAGCAAATAGTAAAAGAAAGCCCAGGATTAAGCAAGAATAATATTTATGCAATCCATACCGAAGGTAGCCTATAACTTAAAGCACGTAAAAACAACAAGCTCGAACATGCGGAACCACTGACTTCTGTCACGTTACTGTACAAACCTAAACAAAACCAGAGAGGAAAAGCACAAACATTGCAATACTGCTTGTAGAATATTCCTAACCTATTACCATATTATCGCTCTATGGCACAGGAGATTTTTTTTATTAACATATATTTTTTTAATAAATAAAACAACCCGTGTTCCATTTTAATGAAAACATAACGTTAATATGCAAGATCGCCGCGCGCGCTGAAGTTTAAATTTCGGCTTTACATTTGATATGATCAGTTTGTTGTGACGTGCTGCTCTGTCTTAACGGCCGTTTCGGGCCAAACTTCAGTCATACTCACTTAAACTGCTCCGATTCCCCACCAATCCTTCTCTCGGTTCCTCGTCTTACAACCAACAGAACCAATAACACAAATCAGTTAAATCCGAACATGTTGTAAGAAACCGACGACCTAAAACTGTTTAAATTAATACTTCTGACTCATCGAAGCGGTTCAGAAAGAAAACTTTACACAAACCCGGACAAAGGGGGCGTGGCGATGCGTGGTTGTAACTCGACTGGCCAACCAAAGCACAGGATTCAAATATAACCCCTCCCCGTATGAATCACCAATGACATTTGAATGTTTTATCGTTCTACTTTTTGTCAAGAACAGTTTTATATAACTCTTCTCCTTCAACAAGAGACGGCAAAACAAAATAAAATAAAACATTTATCTAGCTATTTTAACTCTTCAAATAAACGAAACAGTTTTTCAGCAAGGGCTGACTGACAGCTGATCTTGAGTCTTCACGTTCCCATATCAACCTCTGTTCATCCCACCCCCTGCGCGTGTAGCACCTGCCCAAAGAATTAGCATCAGATACGGCATTTATTATTTAAAATGCTTAAGATGACCCTGCACTATAGGCTTGAGAAACTAGACAGAGCCTTCATTGTATTCCCAATAGGCTGTTATGTCATCCATTTATAAGACAGCCGAACACAAGCAAGAGGAGTGCGCAAATACTTGTATGACCCTTAGAAACCCATGGGACAAGCATAACAAGTAAGTGCAATGTCATATTATTAGACCTAGAGGTGTGGATATTTTTCTAGTTCCTTATAAGTTATTGAGCTAGTAGCCTAATAGTTGGAAATAATTCAGTCATTACCATTTATTATAATATAAATATAATTACAAGATATATAATATAATTGAAAAACACTTGCATTTGTAACAGTTTACTTTTTGTGTATTCTTGTTGCTAAGAAATGAATGGAGAAGCGCGGAGCAGGTTTGATGGAGCGTCAGGGGGAGACGCAGAGAATATGGACGGAGAAGATGACGCTCACAGCAGACCTTCATCAGTGCTGTGGGAAAGACACATTGAGCAAAGTATATTTGTGGATATCAGTGATGATGACAGCCTGCATTTCAGCGACATGCAGGGAGCCTTCACTGTCCACCTCTCACAGGACACTGGTGCACCTGTGAGCCCGCAACTCACTGGTAAGAAATACTATAAAAATGGTATCTGTATGAAATCCTCACAGTTTATTTTTTAACTACAATGGAACTGCCATGGTTTTTGCAGATAGTAGTCATATTACCACCTTTTTGGACATGTACTATGGCAAAAACTCTTTTTGTCACTGATAAAAAAGTAGGCTACCAACAAGTAGTTTTCAGTATGGAGTAGGCTATCATGTAAATACCACAGCCATTTCAACTTAAATTACATTAAGCTGACTTTAAAAAATGAGTTGGATCTTGTACTACTTTAAAGAAATTGAAAATTGCTTAAATTATTTTGATGAGTTAAAACCAAAACAATGTAAAAAATATGTTCTCAATTTATTAATCATATAATTTCTTTTTTACAGTCTATGCTATGCAGAAATGTGCAATATGCAAAATATAAAAATATGCAAAACATTAATATTGTGAACTATTATTACAACCTAAAATAAGTATTTTCTATTTTAAGGTGCTCTATGTATTTTTTAGCGGCCTCTAGTGGTGATGTTTCAGATTGCAACAAGAGCGCTCGTGCTTGTGTGCATGCTCGATCTCAAGAGGCGAGCATTCACTACCGGCCACACGGAGACTTTCAATGCAACGGCGAAAGCATCACACAACATGCTGGAAACTCATGTAAACTCCCACTGCAACTTTAATAATAGGCTACTTTTATCAGTTTGACGTTGAACTAATGCTCCATGCTCGTACCATGATAACGTTACATTGGCTGCATTTAGCCGACATGTGATGTTATCTAGCAAAAGGCATTTCACTAACTATTCGTGTATCTTTCATAATCAGCAATGTCAACATAGGTAAATGTATAATATGATAACGAAAACGGTGAACTAGACTGAACAATGTCAGTGTGAGACAGTAGGAAGTAGCATTACTGTACTGAACGTGTCTGGAAATGTTTATTATAAACAATAAGATAGTAGTGGGATGAGTAACGTTAGACAGTAGATCTAGTACATAAAACAAGTATACATCCTAAAGCACCTACTTTTTCTTATCCTGGAACAGTCTTTTGTATTCATTTCATGTCTCGTTTAGTTTACCTTGCTATCATCGTTTTGGGGTGTTCAGACTCCATGTCGTTAGCTGAAGTGCCGTCGGTCGCATAGACTGTATATAAAGCATAGACAGTATAAGAAGTGGACAGAGCCATCTTTTGGAACTCAATTAGACAGTTGAAGCCCATTTTTAGCGATTTTTGAGCACTTCCGTTCCAGACGCGCAGACTCAAACCGACTCAAACTAAGCTTGATGACGTGAGCAACCTGTCTGACAGACGTAAATCTTCTAGTAGTTGTGCGTGAAAATTGCCAACGTTAATCTTGCAGAAATGGGGAACTTGAGCAAAGAGTTCTTTGGCGTGTGTGAGCAGGAGTATTTTGTCCCGTTGCTTTTATGGACTCATTATCTATGGGGTTCTCCCTCGACGGGACGTCCCCCCGATTGCCTGCGAGCTTCTCCTCCTGTCTCGTACGGTCATTTCTGTACAGTGCAACAGAGAGTCGAGTGGTTATGACGCAATCGTTAGCCTATTTTTACAAAAACTGTTTCTACGGGGCCATAATGTAACATAGAAGGTAATGGAGCCCTTTATACATTGTCGTAAATAATGGACAAATGGAGTCTTCAAACGCCTCAGATGTAAAGTTATTTGCCGTCAAAGTGACGCCAAAATGAACGGGAGTCAATGGAAATGCTAACGCAAGTGAAGTTCTGCTACAAGATGGCGGCACCCGGCCGACTTCAACTTCCGGTCGATGGATTACCCCCTTGATATAAAGAGAGAGGCTCGGGAGCGCGCATGCGCGCATGAAAGCACATGAGCACCTTTAATATATTTTTACTCCAGACCAGTCTTTAATATCGCATGATTCTTCAGAAATCATTCTAATATGCTGATTTGGTGCTCAAGAAACATTTATTATTATAATCAATGTTGAAAACATTTGCGCAGCTTAAAGTCACCATGAAATCATAATTTATGTTTTTTGGCTTTTATGAATATTTTATTCTTACTGTTGTTTATGTTCTCCAAAACAATGACAAAATACACATTTAGAAGATAAAGCATTCAAAATGTAGTCTCTCATTTCCGCCAATTTTTATCAATGATTTTGATGACATCACTCTGTGCTTCAGCATCTCATCAGATTTTCTGTCCAATCAAATGCCCTCTAGAATCTAAAGCATCCCGCCCCCAAGACACTGAAGCTGCAGCTAAAATCTGTCACTTGTCCACTACTATTTTCTACATGGTGAATGGCACATAATAGTGCACTATAGAGAGATTCAGCAATTTGGCTATTTTAAAAAAGAGGATGAGCTGTTTGATATGTCCCACTTCCTGTATTAGTGAAAATGACGTCAAAACTTTGAATAATGATGTGCGTTTCAAGGCACTTCAGTGGGCCTTTAATATTTTTGTGATGAATAGAAAATTTAAAAGAACATTATTTAGAAAATAAATCTTTAGCAATATTATAAATGTTGCCTTTACTGTCACTTTTGACCAAATTAATGCATCTTTGCTAAGTAAAAGTATTCATTTATTAAAAAAAAAACTTACCCCAAACCTCTGAATGGTGTTGTATGAGTAATCATTCAGAATTTATGATTTAAGTTATAAAAACTCCCACTGACTTTGACTGAATGCGTTTAAAACCTGATTGATGTCACAATGACCCAATGCTTAAAAAGTGAAATCCTGTTTTAGTGTCTCCTAATGGCTTTAAATTATAACATTTTACCAAGACATAAACATTTTGAACAAAACCACTGTCTTTTTTATTTTGTGTACAGATAATGCAGAGCTGTCAGAGTCATGTGAGACTGAAGAGGGCTCATCAGAGAGCGTCGAATCAGTCAATAGTGAACGCACAGAGCATTCAAACACCAGAAACAGGAAGGGGAACGTAATCATGGCGCCAATGCAGAAACTCAAAACTGCAGTGAAGCCAATCATTGGAACACATGAGGATAATGCTGTCAACACCAGTGATGAAGAACATGAAGACCTCCCGTATGATGGTATGCACACCAGCAACAAAACAGAGACGAATTTAAAATCATCTCCATGTAAAATGGTTTCTGTGATGTCTAGTCAGGCTTTCACTACAGTTGATAAGTTTAGTAGGCAAATTGATAATGCAAAAGAAACAGAGGCTTGTCAGTCTAATCTTACTCATGCTCTTCTATCTAATCATAAAGCAATAGAGGACATGGCTCCTCCCTTATCCACACCTATTCAACCAGCAAACCACATAACTGACTTCCTGCTCAGACACTTCTCCCAGGAGGAGCTGCTTAACTCAAGCAGGATCATTGAAGCAGAAACCCTACCTGAGATGTCTTTGATGGACAGCATTGATGAGACCGTGCTGAGTAGAGCTTCTCGGGCTCCACTGGTCGGCATAGGAGAGAGAGAGAAGATTCAGGATGTGATGGAGGAACCTGATTCCAGCACTTCTGGAAGTCATGGAGTGGTTGAAATAAACATTCGGATGAGTCAAGCTCATCTAAGAAACCTGGAACGACTTGCATCATGTGATGATGATGATAAAGAATGTCCTAAGCAGAACAGCAGTGCTAAGTCTCTAGATCTCTCTAAAGCAAATGCACAGAATCCTAAGTGCTCCTTCAGCAGGACAAGGTCCTACAGTGAGCTGAAATACGGACAGGGAAAGGTGCATTACCCCCAACCTGACTTCTCTAAAGTGGCACCTAAAGTCAAAATACCAAAAGGTAATGGAAGTGTTAAACCTGTCAGCCAGTCACCAGCTATGGCCCGAGCCCAGTCGTCCCCAGGCATTCTGGGTAAATCCACCTCCTCTTGTAAAGCTACAGCAGATATCATCAGCAGGGTTTTAGAGGACTCCATGCCACCGGAGAAGCACAATGTGTTTACAGACAAGGAAGTAGCGCATCAGTTACAGGTGACTATATTTACAACAGTTACACTGCTTAGGATGAATAGAAGATATTTACATTTCGAGTCAGGCATCAAGCTGTTTTGACCTTAATATAAAAAGCGCTGAAGTGTGACAGAAATGGCGATCTTACAAGAACGGGTCAATTGTATAAAGTAAACTGAGTAAATAGCAGTTTTGGGGGTAACGCATTACAAGTAACTTATGTAATCAGATTACTTTTTTAATGCAATGAGTAAAGTAACACATCATTGTGTTTTTTGTTCATACAATGAAAAGTCATTGGGTTCTAATGCTGTTTGAACCAATTGACTTTCATTGCATAAACAAAAAATTCATCAAAAGGTTCAAACTTTGACCCTTTCATTTGTTTACAGGCTGAATATGACAGATTGCTCGCTAAATACACAGAACTGAAAACCTAATTGGTCAGGTGAGACTTTTTTAAAATGATCCGCATTTCAACATATCCTCATTTTAATCTGATTTGCAGCCCAATTTGAGCAGGTTATATTGTTGCTTTCTTTTAAGCAGCAGATTCATGCTTCCAGTGAGCCGTCTGTGTCCATCGACTGGAACGATGCAACCAGCAACAATGACAACACTAAACTGACAGCAAATATCCCACAAGCACCAGCCGCAGGCAAGAAGCCATTGTATTTCTTTCTCCAGCTGAATACTGTAGTACAGTGTAACCCTGGCAGCAGAGAAACCCTTCCAGGGAAATTTGAGCTAACTTTAAACAGACCTCCTCCTAAGAGAGTGAATCAAGAAACATTGTTAAGAGATCATCAGGTGGTTTATACTTATACAAAAGGATCAAAAGTGCTATAGGATAAAAGATGCATGGCTTGTGTTTAGATATTTTACACTTACATTTGCATTTGTGTCCTCACATCTTAAATACATGTTAAACAGGTCCAAGTGAGAAGAAGGTTAGTCTTCACAACTCTGTACCTGTGCAGACTGAATCACAGAACCCGACAGATGGAGAAGTACTAACCTCTGAGCTCAGAGACATCATCAGATCATTTACGCAGAAGGTACAGGCATGTTAGCTTTAGTCTTTAAAGATTTGCCCTGCCTTGTATTTTTAGTTCTCTTTAATATGCATTTAGCTTTTGCATTGATGGGGGCATGATGCATCTGTATTTTTCTTCTTTTCCAGGTGGATGAATTCAAAACATGTGTCACCACCATGTCAATGAATGTGGAGGAGCAACAGATGGTAACTGTACATACTGAATCATTAATTGCACAAAACCATTTTTATAATACACTGTTTTATCATAAGATAAAAAGATTAAATCAAGCAGCTGTAGGTTAATAGCCCCCAAATGGGAAAAAAAGTAAACGTTTCATCTTGTTTGGTGGATATCTCCGCAGGTGCTGAAGAGCATGATGGAGGCCCAGGATCAGCTGGAGAGGAATTACCTCACAAAGAGAGAGGAGCATCGAGCTCTGGAGATGCAGAACTACAGGGGTCTAGCCAGAAACACAGGAGACTTTGACCCTGACAGGTAGACATGGCATGTGGTTGGACTGTATGATCTAGAAACCTCACAAAACTAGAATACTCTTGTTATAATCAAGAAAATTGTTCAAATTATAAGCAAGTGATGGTAAATTCTATTATATTTAAGTCATGGATATTGTACCATGGCAGAGAGAGAGCTCAATTGAAGAAAACACATGCAAATAGAAAAAAACGAATTACTAAAATGAATAAAACATCATCATCAGTTCGACAACACATGTGATGCAAATACTCACAACACAACCAAATACAAAAATGTGCTGCAAACACTCACAACTCACATATAATCCGATATTAAAATAAACAAAAAAAAAACCTCTCACCTTTCAGGTCATTAGAGATTGAACAATAAGCATGTCCCAGACAGTTTTGTCATTTGTTGGGGTCCCCTTGTGGTTGTTGTGAGTATTTGCAGCACGTTTCTGTATTTGGTTGTGTTGTGAGTATGTGCAGCACACGTGTTGTCAAACTGATGAAGATGTTTTCTTAATTTTGTTGGTGTTTTTTCTAAAACATAAGTTGCTACCTCAGTTTCATCACGACTTTAAATGTAATGGTTATATCTTTTTGCTTTTGTAAATATAGTTCACAATTGCGCTTACATGTCGGAGCCAAGGGGGTAATCCTGTAGAAGAACTTCACTTGCGTTAGCATTTCCATTGACTCCCATTCATTTTGGCGTCACTTTGACAGCGAATAACTTTACATCTGAGGCGTTTGAAGACTCCATTTGTCCATTATTTATTTCTAAAGAAACACGACAATGTATAAAGGGCTCCATTACCTTCTATTTTACATTATGGCCCCGTAGAAACAGTTTTTGTAAAAATAGGCTAACGATTGCGTCATAACCACTCGACTCTCTGTTGCGCTATACAGAAATGACCGTACAGACAGGAGGAGAAGCTCGCAGGCAATCGGGGGGACGTCCCGTCAAGGGAGAAGCCCATAGATAATGAGTCCATAAAAGCAACGGGACAAAATATTTCAACAACGTTTTTGGGGAATTGGAAATAATTCGGTATGAGAACTCTTTGCTCAAGTTCCGCGTCTCTGCAAGATTAACGTTGGGGATTTCACGCACAGCTACTAGAAAATTTCCGTCTGTCAGACAGGTTGCTCACGTCGTCAAGTTTAGTTTGAGTCGGTTTGAGTCTGCGCGTCAGGAACGGAAGTGCTCAAAAATCGCTAAAAATGGGCTTCAACTGTCTCAACTGAGTTCCAATGAGATGGCTCTGTCCACTTCTTATACTGTCTATGGTCGGAGCACTGCCTACAAAGCTATCGACTCCAACAATAAAAATGTTTTTAATAAAAAAAAAATCTAAAACTAAAAATCCATACTGAACATAGGCATTTATATTTGTTTATAAAACTAATTTCAGTCATATACAGTCTGCATTTGCCTTTACATTAAAAGGATTCAAAAACCTTCAGAAACAAACTCGTTCAAGTGTGTCCAATCATTTGACACGTGTAATGGTATTTAGACTGATTCCTGTAAGTCTATAGTCGTTCAAAACAAGGAAATGAAACTGTCATGGTTCAAACGGTCAACCTGCTAGTGTTGTGTATTCACGTTTGTGTTTAAGGGAGGTCGAGGGGCAGATTTTCAGGATAGGCATGCACCTGGAGGACATAAAAGAGCAGATAGACAGAAACGTCTGCCATGTTTTCTATCCTCCTTCATCATCCTCCACTCCATCTCCTCCTCCTTGTGAAAATATCCTACTCACATCATCCCATCCATCACTGCATGAGGTAACACACACACAGGATCTACATTTTAGGTGACATTTGGACAAAAAATCATGGCATTAGATGTACTTGATTGTCAATGACACTCTCTGACCACATTATTACCCTTCACTTTTCCCTCCTTCATTCATACACAAAATGTCAAAGTTAGCTTATGCAATTTCTGTTTAAACAACTTCTCCTGTTAAGAGTCAGCAATTATTAATGCTCATGTGGACACGCACAGCGAAGCTGATATTGTTGTGTGCCTCATATCCGTTTGCATGTGTTGTTTTGCTATGTAACGTGAGAACTAAATGACTGGGCCGCGGTAGGTTTGGTGGATGCTGGGTCTGAATGAAAAAACATGTCATGTTACAGGAGTCGGTCTTCGGCATCTCCTCGATCAGACACAACATGGAGGACAATGATGATGAAGAGGCCAATGAAGATCACAGAGCTGACGAGCCTTTTCCCGGCTGTACAGAAAACAGCTTCTATCTACAGTACTGACACATTTTCTTCTTTATCTGTTATTGCCTACATAATGCTTCACATAGGCCGCGTTCACTCTTAGGCATGTGACGGTATCTAATTTTCATATCACGATAATTGCTGTAGCTTTTATCATGATATTAAATTAAGTGACAAAAGGTCGAACTCTTAATAGGTTTAATAAGGTTTCTTCTCTTCTCAACTCTGAACATTTAAATCCCAAAAAAACAAAACAAAATACACAAAATGTCTAGAGTAAACAAATGTTTTAAACAGATTAAAGTGCAAAAGAACAATAAAAAAAAACTTTTGACCAATATCTAGATATCTTTTGTGCCATGTTTTAATCCAGATTAAAATGTAAAAATGTTTAGGTGTAAACAAATATTGTGAAAATAAATAGCATATAAGTCAAATAAGTATTGTTTAGTGCTGTGATAAACCACAGCAAATACAAAATTCGCAATGGCTGTTTGAAACATTTAAGTATGGTTTGACTTTCTTTCTTTTCCGAATTATTCAAAGTATTTTGACTGTAAACCCTAATGCTCAAAATAGTTAATTGGTTTGAGTAGGGTGAACTTAAATTAAACAAATTAGTTTAATAAAATGAACTTTTATGAGTATTTAGAACTTTCTTTTTCTTTTGAGTTCACAAAACTGACACATTTTAAGGCATCAGAATTGTTTAATTGTTTTGAGTTTTATGAACTTGTTACGTTTAATTTAGACAAACTTACATATAACTGAAACTGGGCTGTTATATTATTATTATTATTATTATTGTGTTTTATAACGTTTATTTTGTTTAAGATTAATGCAAAATGGAATATTAAGTAGTGTTTAATGTTTTGTTATGATCATTTCCCCGTAAAAAGTGTTCAGTTCACTTTTTTCGAGTTTACTAGAAAACTTTAAGTAATTTAATTGAAAAAAAAAGTCATGTGAACATGATAGTTCCACATTACTTAATTTTTTTTTTTCGATTACATTTTTTTAAGTTAAGTCAACTGATGACTTTTTACAGTGAGGAGTTTCTGTTATGTGGCTTTTTTGGGGGGGGGGGGGGGTATCATCACGGTGACAAATGGAGCATGAGCTTAATTTGAGAACAGATATGTTCTATACTGTAGTACTCATTCAGTAATTGATATGGCCATCAAAGCATTGTGTTACCAATTAGCAAGTTTTACTGAATTAGCTAGTTAAATCTAGCCAAGTTTACACTACTAAAAATATTTAAATTGAGATTACATGATAATTTTAAGTTAAATTGTTTAATTAGCTTACTCAAATATTTCAAGTTAATAGTTATTCAAATGAAGAGTACAAAATAAAAATCTGCCAGTTCTGCTTACTAAAACCATGTATGTTCATTACCGCGATATATTGTGTTATACCGACACATGTTCAGCTATTTTTTAAAAGGTAAGCAAAGACTAAGAAATGCATTTGGAATGTATCTGGAGTGGTAATCAAAAGTTTGCTGGTTCGTTCGAACTCCACAATCATTGACATTAACATTGCAATTAACATAACACATTAAACAAGTCACAATCCCAGATTGCTTAAGAAGATGTTCCTGTACACGTTATATGACGAGGTTGCGCAAATGAAATCAGCTGTAGTGTGAAAAAGATTAAATTTTAATTCTAATGGGTAACGTTAATTAGAAATGTTGTGATCCAGTCCCTTGTTTAGTTCTCTTAAAAGATCACCGATGTAGGTTGTAAGAGACAGGAGTGTGTATCGTGATATTTAGCACAGCTCACTCGAGGATGATCGGGTTACAGGTCGAGAGGAGGGACGAGGGAATATCAGTTTCATTATGGAAACACTTTGTTCCCTCTGTCAGTTTTTCTGTATCTTTCTCTGAGGTATTCCACCTTCTCCACTGAAACGCCTGGAACTGCCAATGAGGAAGAAGAGGACAGACTAACAACAAGAGAGGAAGACAACATCCTGGCACAGCTGTCCAACTCAACTTCATTAAAGAAGCTGACATACGATAGGTCAGTATTTACAGACAGATTTGTATTTTTGTGGCTGTGCATGCATGCAATCTGGTGTATTCTTAACTAGGAGTGTATGTTGTAATTTTAGAAGTTAAATTTGTACAGGAATAAATCAAAGGTTCATGATTCAGGGTTATTATAGTTAACTGAAACTAAAATCATTAAACTTTTTTCGTTACTTGAAATAAAATAAACACTAATGGAAAAAAATTAACATAAAAATAAAATATATATATAAATAAATAAACTTATTTTATTTCAGCAAGTTGCCAGGGGAACATCTCTCATTTTCAGTTAGGTTAACTTGATGTACTAAAATAAATAAAACTGAAATAAATAAAAAACTATATAAACATATATTTTTTAATAAAAATGACAAAAACTAAATAACTAAATGAAAACAAAATTTAAAAATAATAATTCAAAATATTAAAAAAACTATAATAGTAACACAATTCTACTAAAATAACCAATGATTGTAAATAGCTCTTAGATGAATATAATTACTTTATACAACTTTTGATGCAAGTAAAATGTTTGTCTAGTTTTTACCAGAAAATTAGATAAATCCAGTGATTCATGTTGCATGTTTGTGGATATATTATTGCGGTGCTCTCACATACTTTTTTAAGGCTAATGTGAGTCCTTTTTTGCATTAACACTGAACATTCTTAGTTACAATGGTGCAAACATGATCAGAGTCTTAAAAATCTAAAACTACTGTAAACGTAAAAAGAACCTTGTTTTTTGTGGCTGCTGTGATCGTCATTCCTCTCTCAGGTACGAAGAGAAGATCAGACCCAGTGAAGCCTCGTTCTCTTCTATAGGAGCGTCTGCTGGACACTCTCCTCAGCCAACCACAGACAAAACACAGGTAACAAACACATACAGGACCACATGGAGAGAAAGAGATTAGGTTTGTCTGTGAGAAAACAAATCTATTTTACATGGAACAGATGATAGTATTCTGCAAGAATGTCAACATTGCTAATAGGCCTGTTGAAATGATTGATTAATCATCTGATTGTGGTTAAAACTGCTGTAAAGTACACAAAGATAGTCACAAGTCTACTTTCATATGAAATAACGGCTTGTAGGTTTATTGTAGACTGCATTGTATTATATTATATAATATTATCAGTGTTGGGGAAAGTTACTTTTAAAAGTAATGCATTACAATATTGCGTTACTCCCAAAAAAAGTAACTAATTGCGTTACTTAGATACTTTTTATGAAAAGTAATGCGTTAAATTACTTTTGCATTACTTTTTCTCATCTGGGCTGGGCTTGCTTGTTTGTTTTTTAATAACAACAAAAAAAGTTATATTTTTGGCAAATGTTAAGGCCCTTTCACACCAAAAGTGATAAATGCACGGAAATGCATGTTTACTCCTGTACAGTAGAGGGCGCCGCTCAAACAAACCGCTCAGCCATTCTGGATTACAGAACAATAGGATACAGGAGAAGGAAGTTCAACACGCTTATTTCTACATCTAATCTTGAGTAATTTTTGCCTATTAGTATAGTTGAATTAGATCATTGAAGGTTAGCAGCATTGGTTAATAAATTGAGATTAAATACGTCAAATATATTTGTGTAATTTAATATAGTTAATTCTAAAAGTTTTGCATAAAATTCTGAGATGGCATTTTACCGTTTTTATTCATTTTGAGGAATGCTGAATGTTTTCGTGCAAGTGAGATGAGTAAATGCATGTTCATATTTAGTCTAGAACTACAATAAGCATCATGTTTACTCTGCACACACAACAACACACACACACACACACACACACACACACACACACACACACACACACACACACACACACACACACACACACACACACACACACACACACACCACCTCCTTACTTTGTTTCTATCAATATGAGGACAGAAGAGTTGTCACTCAATACATGTGAAAAAGTAACTAGCGTTACTTATTTGAAAAAGTAACTCAGATATTTTGTTGCAAATTGAAAAAGTAATGCATTACTTTACTAGTTACTTGCAAAAGTAATCTGATTACATAACTCAAGTTACTTGTAATGAGTTACCCCCAACACTGAATATTATTAATCATAAATAATTATATAAATATTATTAACTTTCACAGCATTTAAGTAAATCATATGGGCCTATTTTATTATATGATTCCAAGTAAAATCTATCAAAAAAAAATATGTATTAGGATTACACTGTAAGTGACACGAATAAACAGAAATATTTATGACAAGTCATAACAAAATTCAGGATTGTGATAGGCCTAGTTGATGTCAATGTTGATTGTTAAGGGAAGAAATCATCACATTCAGATTGATACACTGTCAGAATTACTATTATTATTTCTGTTGAAAAAATGTTACAACAGCTTGTCACTGGGACAACACCCATAAAAGAACAACTTATTGCACCTTATCTACTCCTTAAAAAAGCACATTAGTATCTTAAAGTAGATAGTAATAAGGTACAAGGATGCTACTATTATGAACATTTTAGGGTAAGATACAAAGTTATCCCTGCCAGAGTCACAAGCTCTTGTACCCCTAAAGGAACAATTTTAATGACAGTGTAAAATTACCAGGGTAAACTACATTTTGTGATAAACAGCGTAAAAAAGAGATGTCATTTTTTATGATAGATATAAAACATCCCCAAATTCCACTAGAGATACTGTGATTTTTTGTTAGAAGTGTTATTGTTTAAAGGTATTTGTTGTGTCACTTCCAGAATGTTTGGGCTGTTTCTACAAAGGACAAAATGAAAGAGAAAGTGTTTTTGTTCTTTTAGAGATTTTTAAGCCCAGAAACTGACAGCGGCTTTGGCAGTTTTGACCTCAGCCGTCCAAACACAGGACTGTCCAAAACACTTCCTAGTGCTGTGAGGTAAATCTCTCTCTCTCTCTCTCTCTCTCTCTCTCTCTCTCTCTCTCTCTCTCTCTCTCTCTCTCTCTCTCTCTCTCCTCTCTCTCTCAAACTTCAAAAACACACACACACACGCGCACACACACACACACACACACACTTTATAGACATAATGTTTTTTTTTACTGTATATTCTATTCCCTAACCCTACCCATCACGTCACAGAAAACTTTCTGCATTTTTGCATCACTTTATATGATTTATAAACTGTTTTCATCATAGGGACCGAAAAATGTCCCTTAAAGGGCAATACTTTGTCCTTTTAGGGACATTTTTCGGTATTGTCCCGAATATTTAATATTTTGTAAATATTGCAAATATACACTGTTATGCTTAATGTCCCCACAAGGGGGGACATTAAGCATAACAGTTCATATTTTCAATGAACAATGCCCTGTAGCAGAACTGACATTTGAAAAAAATGTTTTACTTTATCTGATGTGCTTTTCAGTTCTGCGCTCTCAGATGATGTCATTAGCATGGCGAGTATGAGCGGTCCGGGCAGTGAAGCCTCCCAATCCAATGTACGAACAACTATATCAATGGCACCAAGACCCGTGCAGCCCACAGTGAATCACCTGGAATTTGAACAGCTGGTTCCAGCAGGCATGGAAGCAAAAACCATTACCCAGAATGCAACTGTTAGAGTTTCAAAAGAGAATGTCACATCAGTAGGTGGCGCCACTCCCATTCATAACCAGATGACTGAAGGAAGAAAAGACATTCAACTGGGAAAGAGCCATTCTGTAAATGAGATGCACTCAGCATCACACTGTTCATGTCACAAGTAAGTATTAAAGGAAGTAGTTTATACCTGCAGTTTGTGAAACCATCATAATTCCATTGTGCTCTTCACAGTAGTGAGGTCATCCTCGCACTGCAGTATGAGGTGTCTCGCCTCAAGAGGGCGCTAGAGGAGAGTCTTGGTCACTGCCATGTGAGCAAGAGGACTGACTATCTGAATGGCAGGTGTCCGCTGGAGAAGAATCACAAGGGACAGACCCGTGGCCAGAACAGAGCCGCCTCCAGCAGGTACTCCGGGATTGAAGAATGGCTACCATCCTATTAGTGTACAAGTAAACTAGATTTGCACCCCTAAAAATAAAGATTTCAAAAGAGTTTTTTAATGCAGTAATGCCAAACAAGAATCATTTTAGGTTCCCAAAAAAAAAAACAGTTCTTAAAATTGTTGTTTTTCTTAAGTGTAAAGAACATTTTATAAACCTTTAGAGCAATGCAAAGATTTCGTGGATGTTAAAGGTTCCATAGATCCCAATAAAGATCCTTTATTTTTAAGAGAGTTGGTTCTTCGAAGTTTGCCAAACTAATGTGAATTCTCACTACATCCTCAGACGTGCAAAAACAGACTCAAACCCTGAGAAGATTGAGGACTGGATCTCCTCTGATATGGAGCTCAGCAAAAGCAAAGGTGACAGCTTCACAACCTGGTTCATGCTTTCTTCTTTAGCAATACATTTGTTATAAATGTGGTTTAATCCAGTTAAATATTAGTGTTTGCTAAAGTTTTGTTTAGTCTATATAGTTTTTATAGAGAAATTGCAAGGGATTGAGTGTATTGTCAGTTACAGATGGTGAAGATTCAGATCACACTATGAGTTTCCAGAGAGCCTTCAGTCCACCGTACGGACAAATACGCACCCGCTTTGGTGCTCATGCTGAGAAGAGGTCACATGACTCCAGAACCTCATCCAGGGGTATGATATCTTTTAGTAAATAGCATTTTTGCTACAGTCCATCATGTAGTAGGATAAAAGTACTCAAATGTTATTCTCGTGATGGTCACAGCCTCAGCGGAGAGCTTTCCTTTGGACACATCTCAGTTCAGCCAGTCTGGAAGCCATCGGAGAGTAAGCGCCGGGCCAACGATTCACAGCATCAACACTGAGCCAACCAACAAAAGTGCCAGCTACAGACCTACAAGTGAGGAATCACTTTAATAATCGAATAGTGTGTATTATTACACACACACACTATTAGATGCCATTATCGATTTGTTTATTATGTCATAGAAAGTGTATGTTTACAGCGGTGGAAAGCCAAGTGAAGAAATAGTGTACTTTGTTGTTTCAGTGGGAAACTTAAGGGATATCTTCTTAAATAGCACACATCCTGCCCCTTCTATTCCTGCTCATCTATCCCATAAGCCTCTGCTGCAGGTCAACTATGGCTCATCCTGTAGTCTACCTGCTGGGTAAGCAAATAATCAGTTAAAAGACAAACAATCTACAAATTATGTATCATTACTCATTATATGTCAAACACATCTTATTACCAAAGGACATATGCAGTTTGATCTGTCAAGGATAATAGATTATAAACTGTACACATAAACGTAGTGATATACTATGTGATATATATTGAAAATTGCTAATAGTAGGTGTCTGTTTTCCCAGGTTCAAAGTGCGAGATCAAGCATCTGAACCAGTGTCCAGTAGGAGGCGCTCTACTCAATCTGACTCAGCACTGCTTCCCAGTAACGTCTTCTTTCAACGGACATCGCCTCGGACCAGTGGAAGAAGACACCACACCAGCAGAGTCAGTTTAGACTGTCAAACAGCTACCATTCACACAACAGAATGATAGCACACAATTTAATAATGCTAACATTTTGGATTTAAAGGGGAAAATGTTAAGAACTTTATATTGTTGATTATTTAGAATATAATCCCAATTTATTAACATAACATACTATTCAAAAGTTGAGCTCAGTTGCAAGGATGCATTAAAGTAATAAAAAGTGACAGTAAAGACTTCTATTGTAACAAAAAATTATTGGAAATAAATGCTGTTGTGTTGAACTATTTATCAAAGAATCACGGTTTCCACAAAAATATAGGCAGTACAACTTATGTCTATGGAGGCTTGTTTCCGCCATGGAATAAATCAATAAAAAAGGTCATTGCGACTTTTTATCTCACAATTCTGACCTTTTCTCACAATTGTGAGTTTATATCTCACAATTATGAGTTTATATCTTACAATTGTGAGTTTATATCTCACAATTATGACTTTTTTAATCACAACTCTGGGGGGGGAAAAGTCAAAATTTTGAGAAAAAAATTGCAATTAACTTTTTTATTTTTTATTCGGTGGCAGAAACAAGCTTCCATAGTTTTCATCATGGATAACAATAAAAAATGCTGCTTGAGCATCAAATCAGCATATTAGATTGATTTCTGAAGGATCATGTGACACTGAAGACAGGAGTAATGACTGCTAAAAATGCAGCTTTGTCATTACATGTATAAATTATATTTTAAAATCTATTAACAAGGAAAACCTTTATTGTAATAATATTTCATAATATTACTGTTTTACCGTATCAATAAAGCAGCCTTGCTGAGCATAAGAGACTTCTTTTAAACAAATTACAAAATCGTATTGACCTCAATAGTTTGAAGTGTAGTGTATTATATATATTAACATACAATTTGTGTTTAATGCTTATCAGGAGGAATCAATACATAAGACGCTGGACAAGGCCCTGCAGGCAGCTTTTTTAATGAAGCAGACCACGGACAGGATGGCGGACGCTCTCTCCGCTGACCTGGCCAAGGCTCAACTCCAGAAGAAGTTACAGGGCCTTCGTCCTCTCAGCAGCCGAGCGGGCAGCTAGCTGTGCTGGAATTCACTCTTTCCAGACAGCAACGACGACATTAAATTACAGCATGAATCCTTTCATAAATCTGCTTTTACACTTCGGTTTAATAGTGTCCTGGGTTTTGTATTATCATCAAAAATAAAAGAATAGCTGACCTGAAAATTGTATTTTTCTATTTGTAATAGTGATCAATAGGGGGCAGAATATAACGTTTTTATGTAGTCAATACAACACTATACTAACAACAATGGAAGTGTGATGCAACTATAACAACACAATACTAAAATGCCTGTCCAGTATAACATATCATAAAACACCTGAAGATTTTCTCCCTGACTTCCGTTATCACATACCATCATGCTATTAAGGAGAAGGTTTTGTTGAAACTAGGAATTTTTTTTTTTTGTGTTAAATTCCCATAAGCGTCCCTCAGTTTTAAAAGACTATCACTTTGTTAGCCATATCACCCATTGGCAATCACTAGACTGAAAAATGACACCGGACAAGTTTCTGCCAATATCTTATGCCGTTGCTGTTGTTCGTGTAAAGCAGCTTGTGCTCTCTTATTGGTGTAGAATAAATGCTCTGTTGAAAACAAACAAACATCTGTCACTGTTTAATTTAGAACCGGAGAGCAACTGAGGTAACCCCCCCCCCCCCCCCCCCCCAAGCTTACCAGTGCTACATAATCAAAATACAGTAAAAACAGTAATATTGTGAAATTATTACAATTTAAAATAAGTTTAATTTTAAATATTATAAAAACACACATACATGTCTGGAAATTAGAAAAGAAACTGGAATAATCTTTGCCTGAGGATAGAGTAGAAATGTGTTACACTAATCTGTATGTGTAACCTGATTTAATGTTTCTGCAGGGTGACTCTCACTATGACAGCTAGAGCAACTGAGAAATCTGACACAGAGGTGTAAACTAAACTTGTCATTAGTCCCAGCAGTGTAAGAAAGTTGAATGAGTCCTTTGAATGGTCTAAATTCTAGCCCTTAAATATAAAATATGAAGAGGTACAACAGTGCCATTTGTGTCCTTTTTAAGATTGAACTGAATAAAAATAAAAATAATAAAATGCTACCTACCAACAAATAAAATGCTACCTATATATCATCCATTCATCCAGAGAGACATATTACACATAATCAGTTCTCATAATCAAAGTGTTGGATGCTGGTGAAATGCGCAGGAATAAAGATCAGAGTGACTTTGACAAGGGTCAGGTTGTTATGGCAAGACAACTGAGTCTGAGTATCTATGAAACCACAAGGTTTGTGGGATGCTCCAGTCAGCAGTGGTGAGAATTTAACAACAGTGGTCCGAGGGCAAGGGCAAACCACTAACCGCTGACAGGGTGTTGGGTGCACATGGCTCATCGATACATAAGGGCAACGAAGACTATCCTATGAAGTCTGACCCAACAGAAGGTCTACTGTGGCACAAGTCACACAAAATTATGGTTATGGGAGGAATGTGTCACAACACAGAGTGCATCGCACTCTGTTGCGTAGTCACAGACCAATCAGAGTGCCTATGATGACCCCCGTCCAACATCGAAAGCTCTTACAATGGGCACACGAGCATCCGAACTGGACCTTGCAGACCAGGTACAGCCCTTCATGACAATAGTGTTCTCTGGTGGAAGTGGGATAATGCACCCTGCCACACATTGTTTAGGAATGGTTTGAGGAACATGATAAAGAGTTCAAGGGGTTTGCGCTGGTCTCCAAATTCCCCAGATCTCAATATAATTGAGGATCTGTGGGATATACTGGACCAACAAGTTCAATCCACGTCAGCTCCACTTCACAACCTACAGGACTTGAAAGATCTGCTGCTAAAGTCTTTGTGCCAGATACCACAGGACTTGAAGAGGCCATGCCTCTGTGAGTCGGTGCTGTTTTGGACCAACAGGATATTAGGCATGTGGTCACAATGTTTTGGCAATGTTTCACTTGTTGTAGCATGCAGGTTCGAAGCATGCTTTTATTACATTATGCTTCTCTACAATGGAGAAACATCACAGGTGTGATTCTTGTCTTGTATATTAATGCCACTTTCACTTTCACTGGGAGCTACACTGTAAACAATCCCCAGTAGCAATTTCAGTGTAAAATACGCTAACTTTAGAGACACTTTAAAAAAGATGTCAGATATCAGATGTCCATGACTCCCATGAATATGATTCAGCTCTGATGCTCCATTCTCTAATATAAACCTAACAATGCTGAGACAAACGCAACCTATCAGTGACCCAGATAAGTGTGATTTACAGGCTGGGATTTTGAGTTGTCTGCCATCAGCCCAAACTAAATGAAATAGATACACTATTATTTCTTCCTTTCTTTGTTGGCCCTTTATTTGCTATTGTAATGAGGTATGGTTTTTTTTAAAAAATATTTAATTTGACTTCTAAACTAAAATACATCATGACACAATTTTGTTTGCTCTGAAAGTTAAATTCTGGTCAGACAAACACACACACTCACGCACGCACACACACACACACACACACACACACACACACACACACACACACACACACACACACACACACACACACACACACACACACACACACACACACACACACACACTCTCTCTCTCAATGGCTTTCAGCATCATTACTTCAGTGTCACTTGATCCTTCAGAATCATTATGCTGATTTAGTGCTAAAAAATCATTCCTTATTATCAATGTTGAAAAACAATCATATTTTTGTGGAAACCATGATTCTTTATTTTTCAGGATTCTTTGATGAATGAAAGGTTAAAAAGCAACAGCATATATTTGAAATAGAAATCGTTTGTATCATTATAAATGTCTTCACTGTCAATTTTAATCGATTCAATGCTGTATAAAAATATATAATTTCTTTCAAATGTAGCAAAAAATCGTACTGACCCCAGACTTTTGAATGGTAGTTTAGTATCGTATGACGTTTCTTTCAAATGAGAGATTTGAATGAATTCCCAAAGCACTGGCTATAGTAACAGTAAAGTTGCATAGTCAGTTTTAGATATTTTTCATGATACATCAGTCATGTTGATGGCTGTATACATAACATAACACCCCTAAGCCGGAGCAACCTAAGCCAACACTAATTTGTTGCGCTATACAAAATGAATTGACAGTCTGGTTTCTGCTTTAGTTTTGAAATTCCCATATATCCTCTAGAAAGGAAAATTAAGCTCCCTGTAAGATATATACTATAGCATGTCATGTTACACTGACACAAATCAACCACAGATTTATGGCGTTTATATTTCCTCTGGTCATTCCTCTACATGAATCTTGTGAAACTGATATTGCACATAAACATTTCATCTGAGTCTGTCACAATAATCTATGTTCGTTAACTTAGATCTCCTGCTTCTCACATGTTCCTAGAGAGCACACACACATGTTGTGTTTTCATGTTTTATGGGGACTTTCCATAGACATAATGATTTTTATACTGTACAAACTGTATATTCTGTCCGCTTACACCAACCCTAAACCTATCCATCACAGAAAACTTTCTGCATTTTATCGGTTTCAATGTATAAGCAAATGTATAAGCTTTATTCCTCATGGGGACCAAAAAATTTCACCACAAGGACAAAGATTTCGGATATTGTTCTTTGTGGGGACATCCCCATTATGTAGGGTTGACCAGGACACACACACACACACACACACACACACACACACACACACACACACACACACACACACACACACACACACACACACACACACACACACACACACACACACACACACACACAAATATTGTCTCAATATTAACTCAAATATTTTTCAGAGCTTAGAAATTCTTCTAAAATAAAATTATCCAATATAATCATTTATAGCTCTATTTCTCATAGGCTACTAAAACGATTTTAGGGACAACATCTGAGACAAAGTACTAAACCAAAACATGACCTGAGCTATGAAAGGGCCACCGCTCAGAGTTGACATATAAGTAGGCCTATGTAATATGATAAATGCCTCTTTTCAGACTGGTAACCTACTTTATCAGTTCATAATAGGGATTAATATAATTGATACTATTTTATTTTATGTTAAAATAGTATTTAATGTTTTGTGTATTTGATAACAATAGAACAAGCAACGCTGATCACCAGGCAGAGTGCATTGTGTCTATCCTCAAGTGTATTGATGTGTACCTGTGTGTGTTTTCCTCCAGCGCTGATAGGTCCTCTCTCTCTCCTTGACAGAGGGAGGGGGCAAAAGTGTACTCACTACTCCCAGAACAATAAAATACCTGTTGGACGGTTATAGGAGAAAAAAAAAAAAAAAAAACACAGAAAAAAAAACAAGAAGAAAAACCGAACTTAAGCCACAGCCATTACCCTGCAGAAATAGAGTCAAATCAGGAGAAGAGACTGTGCCCTAAAGGCAGCTGAGCAGAACTAAATTTGAGGCATGGAGTCGAAATATTTACATCTTTCTAACATCATCTTATTGATTATCATCGTGCCACAGGTAAGAATAACAGTTCTACTTTCTTTATACATAGGCTAAAATAAGCTATGGTTTAACTGTGCCTATGCTCGGTGGAAGCAACATAGCACATTAAAAGCACATTGGGATTATAGCCTATAATGATATATTTTAAAGACAGGTTATTTTATTGCATAGAACAATAGTCCTCTTTATTATACTTCTGGCATGTTTTCATGCAGGATAGGAAAAAATAGCTTTGGATCTAAAATCTGCGCTGAGTGATGCTCAAATAAGCTTCCTTGGCCACTAATGGCACATAATACCATATGACAGAGTAATAGTTGCCCCTGAAATAAGCAAGGATGCATGGATGCTTTCTAACCTGTTTTATATATATTTTAAAAATGATTTGTTGTATTTCTGCTCTTAATTTACAGATATGCACAGCACAAAACGGTAGGATATCTTCAATATTTGAGGAACTGGATATTTTTAGCACTAAATGATCGTGTTAATACACAATAATAGTAATGGATAAGTTAACCACAAAACTGTCAACATGTAAAATCTCAAAATATTAAATTCTCCTTTTCAAAATTGAAAAGGCGACCATTTTTTGGAATGACCGGGTTGTGTTTTCATCTTGTAGCTATAATGAATTTTTAAAAACAGAATTATGGTTATTATAATATCTTTACTGTTTGTCTTTGTGCAGACATCACGTTATCCGTGTTCACCGTCACCTCTAAAAGCATGACGGTGCGCTGGAGCGGACATTCCGGCGCGAACTCGTACAAAATCACCGCCACGCCGAAAAACTCCCCAGAGCCGTCGGTGTTCGCTCAGTTCAGCGGCAGCACGGTGATGGGCTCCGTTAACTCTTTGTCCCCGAACACTGTGTACAGGATGCGGGTCGAAGCCATGGACAACGCGGTGAACGTGCTCAGCAGCGCCGAAACGGAGGAGACTACAGGTGAGTTGACCTCTGACTTCTGCAAGTTTGTGCCGTTGGATAAGAGCTACCTTGATGCATCACAAATAAAAAAATCTATCTTGACTCCGATGCAATTTATCTTTTAAATCAACAATAAACTAAGTATTCATTTTATTAGACACATTTTTTTTAAAATATTAAAATCAATAATTTGAATGCAGTATATTATGTTTAAAATTTATATAATTTATTTATTTTATTTTATAATTACATTATTTAAGACAAATTAAGTTCTACGTACATTAGCATGTTGAATACAGTCTTGAATATTTATTTATTTATATAAAGGATGTAAAAATATCCACGTTTGTGGGAACCAAATGTAAAGCCTCAATCTTCAGTACTTCACAATTTACCTATTTTTTTATTGTCTTATAATTAAATGTTTTTTGTATTGTCCCATCAGCTCCTGAGGTTCCCTTTATAGAGCAGGCTTACTCCAAACACAGTGACAGCATCACGGTGGAGTTCGGTCTAGTGATTGGTGCCACCAGCTACATCATCCGGGCAGAGAGCGAGGATGGGTTCTTCTCTGAAACCCGGGTCGCAACTTCCCCGGGACAGTGATCAATCTGCTGCCTTATACCCAATACACCCTCAGCGTGATGTCCGTCAACACTGGGGGAAGGAGTCAGCCTTCTCTATCCATGAACTCTAAGACAGGTAAACTCCAGACTTTAATTAAAACATCTTCTGCTTAATTTAAAAATGCCTTTGATTCATATATTGGCTATTTTATACTTAAAAAAAGGCTGTTTTGGGGCAGAAACAAAACAGTTTGAACCAGCTAAAGGTGGTTGGCTGGTCTTTAAGATGGTTTAGGCGGTCTCTAAACTTGAGGAAACTAGTGTTCAAACTGATTTAGATGGCCAGCCAACTGGTCTCCAAACTGACCAGCTGAAACAATGTGATAGAGACCCGAGCGGTCAAAGGAGAATCACAACAGGCATCCGTTTAAAGGTCGTTCCAAAATAAGTTTAATACTTTAAAGGCAAGGAAGTGCATAAGGTCCATACAACAGTGGATAAGAGCAAAAATAAAAACAAAGTTTACAAAAACAGGTACTAAACTAGCACCAACTTCACTCACTAACTGTTGGAGACTGACCTTTCTCATGCTCAAGCAGCATTAACAACCTTTGCATTAAGCCCCAAAGCCCAAACCACTCTCTGTTCAGTGTTGCAAATTATCGTACATGAGTCAAACGGGGGGGGGGGGGGGGGGGGGGGGGGGGGGGGGGGGTAGGGATTGACTCACACATTTTCTCCTCACAATCATGACATCGATCCACTGCTAGATCAATGATTAGGCCTATAGAAACACTATGATTACAATGACCTCCGATTGAAGTGTCACAAAATTCTGAAATTATCGTACGTTATGGGATTTGTTTCATTATTGATCGTACATAGGTCAAAATTATCGTACAAATATGATAATTATCGTACATCGGGCAACACTGTCTCTGTTCCTCCTGCCTCACTTCTGAACACTTAAATGCACAATGTTCCCGCCTTTAGTTAATTGGAACATACCATTTTCTGTAAAACTAACTCTTGACTCTCTATACATTTCAGCAAGTTCCCTCTATGATAGTTAAGACAAAGAGTTTAAAAACTATCAATAAATAGAGAAATATATAAGCAAGAAAAAAACAAATATTGTCATTTGCACAACTGATATTTCCTAAATTAGTTAAAATGAGCATTTCCCATCAACCAGGGTGTGCACATCCCTAGAGGTTAGGCCCACTCCTATAACCAGAGGAAATGAAACAGTAAAACTCCACATGAACAATTACAATAAATGCATGATCTGAAGAACCATAAGCAACACTGACTCTTTATCACAAACAACCAGCCCAAAACCCCTCTACAACCATTAAACTAAAGCTCATTTACTAAAGATCCCGCATCGTAGAAAAGCATGGAAACTGAGCCCTACTCCCGGTTTGGTCGACAATGAGTTGGTATTTAATACCAGTAACAATAACACAGTATTGTTTACTCCATCTATTGTGCTGGTTGGTTCCTCTGGCTTCTACCAACTGTTGACTGTAACTGCATCTTTAGATTTATACCCAAAACTGTATGAAAAGACAAACCATGAGAACTAGGCTGTCGCCTCTCCCCAAGGAACGGCTTGACGTAACATAAGAAGGACCGATTTCATAAAGTTTCACATATAACAACAGAACATTCTCTCTATCTCTATTTCTCCTTACAGACACACTGAAGGTTATTTCCATCTCAACATCACATATCTGTCCCTATGAGACATTTATACTATACTCATTTTAAATCTAATAATATATTTTATCAAAAAAGTTTATCATTGGCACATATCAATAAACTAATTTGACTAATGGTTCATAATGTAGTGTATTTTTTTCGGTCATTTTTTCAGCTGTAATGATTGAAACTCACCACCAGAGGCAGTAGCTGTTTAGTCTTCCTGTGCTGATGCTCTCAGACTGTTTCCAATCCTTCGGTCCAGCTGTTAAAAATATTGATTTATTTTTTCTTTCTCTGCAGTGGTGGTGGCCCCAGATCTGCATTCCAGCTCCCCCAGCAGTGATACCATTGTGATCAACTGGAATCCAGTGAACAATGCAGTGTTATACACCTTGGTCATGATCATGGAGGGTTCTGACACGCGGGTCAGACGCAACACGTCTGAGACCAACGTGACCTTCAGTGACCTTCAGCCTGGCACCACCTACTCCATCAAGGGCAATGCCTGGGATCCTGATGGTAACCAAGGAGATGACATCACCATCAGCCAAATCACACGTAAGGACTCGTTTATAGTCTTTTGAACAGGGTATATTGCTAATAAGCTGCTTGGCTCTTTTAATTTGAAAAAAGCAGTACTTGAAGGATTAGTTCACTTTTAAAAAAACTTTTGCTGATAATTTTTATAGTTTTATAAGCACAGATGCTCGCCTTGCTCTGTAATGCACGTTTGTGACGTTCGTTCGTGACTTTTTCAACGTTATTGTGCATTACGTGACGTCACATGAACGCGCATTTATAATAAATATTATATCTCCATTATATGGAGAAAAATCCTGGAATGTTTTGAAAGAAAGAAATGTCTTGAAAGAAAGAAAGAAAGACATGGACATCTTGGATGACATGGGGGTGAGTAAATTATCAGCAAGTTTTTTTAAAAAGTGAACTAATCCTTTAAGGTCTGTTCACACCAAGGACGATAAAAATAACGATAAAGACAGTTTTAAAAATCATCGCAAATAAATAAAAATAGCACATACCACAATGGCAACTATAACTGCATAGAGGATTTTTTTTTTCCCCTTTTTCAGCTGATAAATGATAAAAATATTGGCAGCCAATCAGAATCCTGCTTAAAAGAGCTTGAGCATTTAATGCGACAGGTGACAAAACTGCAGCATTTATAGCATCCTATTTAGTTTTTAAATCCATATAATGCAAGTGTATGGATTTCTCAAAGCTGACGCTTCAAAAACACACATAACAAACATGGCATTATTCCATAAGAACCCAGTTCATGAATCAGTCTTCTGAAGCAAACCAATTGGTTTGTGTGAGAAAAATACTAATATTTTAAACTTTTTAAAACTCTTAACAATTGCTTTGCATCGCATCGTAATCATCACTTCTCGCGTGAGTTTCACAAGTTCACGCTCTAACCTTGGAGTTTACGTCAAGCGCAAACTCATGAAATACCGACAGTTCGCCAGAAGGGATAGTTTATAGTAGGAAAAGGTTAAAATATTAGTATTTGTCTCATACAAACCTATTGTTTCACTTCAGAAGACATTGATTCATCTACTGGTGAAATCGTGTTCGTTTTGCGTGGTTTATGAAGCGTCAACTTTTTTAAGCCATTCACTTTGATTTTATCTGGGATAGTATGAGTGTAAATTTCCATTTTTGTGTGAAGAGTGTCCCTTTAACCAAATGTGTTTGTCTGACTCTATGTACCAGATCAGCTCTGTAAAGTTAATAAAATGATGAATCAAACCTTAAATTCACAACCCTTCTGTCTCTGTTCCACTCTCTCCAGGTCCTTCTGTCCCAGGAGATGTGCAGGTTCAGTTGACGGCAGGTCGCTCTCTCGATCTGGCTGTGTATTGGCAGTCAGTCCGTGGTGCCGACACATACACTGCTGTGAGCTCCACAGGCCAGAACTGCAGCTCCTCAGACCTCTACTGCATAATCAGTCCTCTCAACTGCAGCCAGAACCACACCATCACCCTCGTAGCATCCAACCAGGCCGGGACCAGTGACCCTTCAAACCCAGAGGACCTTCTGACCTGTATATTTTACTCACACATGAATGCACACATGAAAAACCACACATACACATTAATAAAGAGTTGTGCGGTTGGTTGTCATCTTCTTTGAATCATTTTCAGTCCCATGTCCTCCTAACTCGGTCGGGATTGAGGAGGTGACCACGGGGAACTGCTCCGTCATATGGTCTGAGGTTCCGTGGGTGAATTACTACATCGCCTACGTGAAGAGCGATGATGGCTTAGAGGAAAACTGCAACACCACCGGCAGGGCCTGCTACTTCCAGTGCAAGTGCGGATACACGTACCTCTCGACCGTATTCGCCTACAACCAGGCCGGCTCCAGTCCACCAGGACAAATAGTCAACTATACTACAAGTTTGTACTTTACACAGACAGATTTACATTGTTTTATATATATACCATTTAAAAGTTTAATGTCAGCAAGTTTTTTTCTAAAGAAATTAATACTTTTTTCAGCAAGGTATAAAAAAACTTTTTATTCTGCATTAAATTGATCAAAAGCGACAGTAAATACATTAAAAATGTTACAAAAGATTTCTATTTCAAATCAATGCTGTTCTTTTGAACTTTCTATTCATCAGTGCTTAAAAAAAGTATCACTGTTTCCACAAAAAATTATTAAGCAGCACAGATGTTTTCAATATTGATAATTATAATATAATATGTTTCTTGGACACCAAATCAGCATATTAGAATGATTTCTGAAGGATCATGTGACACTGAAGACTAGAGTGTCACATGATGCTGAAAATTCCTCTTTGCTGTCATAGGAATAAATTACATTTTAAAATATAGTGAAATATAAAACAGTTACAGTATATAAAATTGTAATGTTTCATAGTTTTACTGATTTGTCTGTATTTTTTAAAAATCAAATTAATGCAGCCTTGGTGAGCATAAGAGACTTCTTTCAAAAACATTAAAAAAATCTTACTGACTCCAAACTTACATATTATGTATAATAGAGATAAAAAAAAGCCATAAGACATACAGTACACACACTAATATTTATATTTTTTTAAAAAGTTTTGCTATACAACAAATAACATAAAATATGAGAAACTTCTCTTTCTCCCTCCCTCCGTCCTCAGTCCCGTGCTGTCCAGAGGATGTGTCCGTGTCACTGATCTCCACAGAAACTTTCCAGATCTCATGGTCAGCAGTTCGAGGAGCTGAGTTATACGAGACGATCGCTGCAGACGGAAGCGAGTGGATCCACTGCAACGACACGGCTCCTGTGTGCGCGCTCTCTGATCTCACCTGCGACAGTCTGTACAGTGTGGTGGTGCGGCCCTGCAGTGAGATACAAGGATGCAACAACACCTGTAGTGCACATACACACCGGACAGGTACACACACACAAACACAAACACACGTGAGCCCACAAGATACTAGTGTGATGTATGCCACGTGCAGTACAAAACATTACCATGGTAATACCATGTTTTGTTGTACATTTATACATAGTAGTACCATGGTATTTGTTTGGAAATACTTTGAGTATCATGTAAATACAATACTACTAATAATAAAAAATATTATTATTATATGAATTATTGTAATAATTCTACTCAAAGTATTTCCAAAAATACAATGGTATAATAATTATTATTGTATTTACATGTTACTTAAATATTTCCAAAATACAATATTTATTATTATTATTGACATTTATATGAATATTAAAGGTTCTCTAAGCGATCCTGGGTGACATCACTTCTTGTTGACGTTCGAACTATTGTCAAACAAACGGAGGCTAGTTAGACCCTCCCTCCTCCTCATCCGCGCACTAACCCCTCAAACCCACCCCCAAACACTTCTTGTCGGTTATTGTCTGGAACAGTTTGTTATGTTTCTTAGAGCAGGTCGCTAGAGTTTGTTTTTGTAGCCGTTTGTGGAGCCTGGGGTGTGTGCAGAGGGTGACCCCCGTCGTCCGTGATTTGAACGTGATTTCACCAAGTACCACATGATCCAGGATCAACATCTTTGTTGATCCTGGATCAACTTTCCAATCAACCAATCAGATTTGAGGGACAAGTTTACAGTTTATGTCACGTTTAGGCTTAGAACTAGGATGAAGTACTTAAACATCAGTGTTATTCACCTATCATTACCCTCTGATTTTAGGGAAAAGTTATGGGTAGGGTTAGGTTTAGGGGTAGGAATTGGGTAAGGATTACATTTTGAGATCGCGTTTTTTTTTTTTACAGTGTGTTCAGGGGACAGGCAGCTAGCGGATAGTGAGGAGATGTTTGCTGTATGTGACAAAAAATGTTTTGGCCTAAAAAAACGCGTGACATCGCTTAGAGCACCTTTAAGAATATTTGTTTTTTATATATAGTGCTTCTAAAAGTAAATTCTCAATGCACTTTACATAATAAAAAAAATATAAAAAGATACTAGTGTGCACAATGCCATATATGAAAAAGTACCATGGTAATACCTTTGTTTTGTTGTACATTTGCTATAGCAGTACCATGGTATATTTTAAACCATATAAACCGTATATAAAATAATAATGATAATTATTATTATTATTGTTTTCCTTTATTTTTATTTAATATATTTAATGTGTTCACTTGTGTTCACATGTGTACTTTCAAAAATACCATGTTATAATAATAACTTTTTCTTATTTTTATCAATATTAATAATATTTGTTTTTTATACATTAGCTTTATTAGGCACTTTACATTAGAAAACAAAAAGACAAAACTAGATATGAAATTAAATATAATAAAGAATCATTTTAAAAATGATAAATAAATATAAATAAATTCAAGTTAAAGGCTTTACTAGAAAAAAAAATCATGTACTGAAATTAAAAGCTCTGACAGATAATGTGCAACCATACCATGCAAAGCCTTATAAAATGGCACATTAATTTCAGTAACATGGTATATTTCAAAGTACCACCATAGTATGTGATACCGTCACTGTTACATGTAATCCATTTTTATGAAATGCTGCTTATTTGTCTTTCAGCTCCCTGTGCCCCTGTGCTCCTCAATGTGACTCAGGTGGACTCTTCCACAATGGAGGTGTTCTGGACCGCTACAAACACTCAGGCCAACTACAGCGTGATCGCCACGGGTCATATCGACTCACTCACTTGCTCATCCAGCGGCACTTCCTGTTACATCAGCGTGTCCTGTGGATCCATATATGAGGTCAGCGCCTATGCCACCACTGCAGCAGGACAGAGTCTTCCCAGCTACTCCATTCCCCTGGAAACAGGTGCAGTAATGAAGATGGAAAACATCTGGTGACAGATGTTTATAGTTGAAAATGGTGAAGCGATATAAATATCTAACCCCACCCTCTCTCTCTCTCTCCAGGACCCTGTTGTCCAGAAACTCTGACTGTTGAACAGGTGACCCAGTCCATGACGAACGTCACTTGGTCGCTTGCCACAGGGGCGCAGTCCTATGTCACGTCTTTGACGTCCCCCAGAGGTCATGCCAAATGTCACACCATGGACACCCACTGCCTGTTGGGATGCATCACATGTGGCACAAGCTACAATGTGTCGCTGGAGGCCTTCAGCATTACTGGACATAAAACAGAGTGCAGATACCATGGTTTCTCCTCAAGTGAGTTGAGTGCATTTGTTATATCTGTCATCATGATGAGAACACTTGCAGGAGATTTTGATTCAACCTGGTGTCCTTATTTTACTGATTTATATTTTAAAACCCAACAGACTTGAAACGTTTATTTATATAGCACTTTTACAAACAAATCAATGCAGTTTAAAGTGCTTTACAGAAAAAAGAATCAATAGATAGTGTATATATATATATAAATATATATATTTTTTAAAAATACCCATAAAAATACAAGAATGAAGATAAAGTTAACAAGGATTAAAATATAAAATAAATAGCCAAAGATTATTATTATAAGACATTACAGACATTATAAGATTATAAGACATTACAGGAAGGACATGCTTAAAAAAAGTATTTTTAAATAATTATGAATATCATAAATATCAATATATTTATAAAAATATTAATATTTGTTTTTCTATATAGCACTATTAAAGATAGCTTCTCAATGCACTTTACACAAGAACGTAAAAATTTAAATTAATAATAAAAACAAAAACTAAATTAAAAGTCAAGTTTTCCTAATAAATAAAAAATGTCTAAAAATAAATCTAATGTCTAAAAATAAATGATTAGATAAATTAATAAGACTTGCATCTTATGGGCCTCATTCAGGAAACGCAACAAAAATACATAAAAAAAATGCATATACAGTAGTATGCCATATACAAAAAAATACCATGGTAAACACAACAAATGTAAATCAATTGTAAATCAAATTCTTACAAAAATCCGTCACATTCAATTCAACCTTGTTTTCAAGCATACAAGAGATAGTTCACCAAAAAATTTGAATTCTGTCATCATTTACTCATTCTCAAGTTGTTCTGAACAATCTTGGTGAGTAAATAATGACAAAATCGTTATTTTTGAGTGAACCATTGAATGACGGTTTTATGAATGATTTATGCAGTTCAGAGACTTGGATTTTCTGCACCTTCCTCTTTCCCATCTCATTTTCTTGATCTGTGACCTCTCTCAGGTGCGTGCTGTCCATCCAGCGTGAAACTCTACCGCATGGCGAACAACACCCTGCGTGTGTACTGGCGCTCTTCTCCCGGCCTGTACAACTACACAGCCGACCTGTACGGCACCAGCTCCAACTACACCTGCAGCACGACACAAGGGGCCACCGCATGTGACGTCTCCAGCATCATGTGCGGACAAGTGTACACCGTCGTGGTCGCTCCCTTAACACTGGAGGGTTCCAAGGTCACGTTCTGCCCCAGAAAACAATACTCAGGTACAAAAAGATGTTGGTTGATTTTCCAAAGACCTAGAAAATCTTTGTAAATGAAAAAATATATTTTAATACTGCATAATGACATATAGTTTAAAATATTAAACTGCATAAATATAGTTACAAATATTTTTTGTATAAATTACATTTATGCATGGTAGACGCTTTTATCCAAAGCGACTATATATTGCATTCAAGGAACACATTTTACCGGTGCTCGAACCCATGACCTTGACTTTGCTAGCACTTGAGCTACAGGAAGCCACTTCACATCAGGAAAATGAAGGCTAGAGACTGCATGTATATGGACTGATTTCCATGTTTTCTTGTCTTTTAGTATCCTGCTCTGGAAACACAGTGGGAATGGGTGTGTATTCTCATTGAAACTTATCTAGAACCATTTCTTTTTCTAAAATATTAATATTATTTATTAACTTATAATTTATATATATATATATATATATATATATATATATATATATATATATATATATATATATATATATAATTTTTTTGAATATACGCAAGCTCTCCTAAGCATGTTCCTTGTGACTCAGTGCTACATAACTGCTCTTTCTGTGTTTCTGCAGTGATCTATCGAGGCCGGAGGAGTGTGGACTAGAACCCTATTGTGAGTGATCGCACATTAATTATGACCCAACGTTTACATTTACTGTCATCACTAGTAAACACACACACAGATGCAGAGCCTCATGGGACAGATTTACCCAGGGCACTTGAAACTGGAGGCCTTTGTGTCCACCGTAAGATAAAGCATATCATGTCAACGTGGACATGTCCGAAAGGTTTATTGCTGTACAGTTGGTGACAATAAAATATGACACTTGCACTCTTGAGACTCCAGATGTGCATCTTAGATGAAACATTTTCAGAAACGACAGATGACTTGTTACTTCACTTGAAACATTTGAGAAGCTAATAAAAAATAATAAAAAATATATATATATATATACATATATATATATAAGTATATTTTTAAAAAGTAAAAGTATATGAAACAATGTACAAAATAGTTTTTTATACTACCTTTAATTGATGGTGATTTTAAAATTAAATGAATCACATTTGTATCCACATAGGATCACTCTCAATACTGTATTATAGTAATGAGAAAAAAATAAAATATGTGAGATATATATATATATATATATATATACTGTACATATATGTTATATATATATATATATATATATATATATATATATATATATATATATATATATATATATATATATACTGTATATGTGTGTGTGTGGCATGCTTAAATGAAACAAAAGAGTTATGAGAATGTTATGTACTTGTCATGAATGATTTATAGGCCATATACATTTCAGTGTTTATAATCAAAGTTGGACCGCCCACAAATGTCCAGTTCTCATGTCTTTTTGTCTTCTGTTAAAGAGCACAGATGAAAGGATGGAGCTCTGACGTCATCAACACAGACAACAGCGCATTCTCTTCTCACCGCATTCATCTGGCCACATTCTTAACATTTGCCAGAAATAGCTAACAATTGGCTCAATGTGAAAATGTATTTGCATCAAGAACTTTAAAAAGTGAATACAAAAATATAGATTTCAATCAAATTGTTAACCATTTCTAAATGTCATATATACAGTATACACTTTCTTTTTTATTGTGATGTTTCGCATTTATACTGTAAAATGTCCTAATATTCATAGCATGCCATGAAGCCCAAATGATTATATGTCCAGAAAAAAAGTATATATATCATATTGTCACAAGAAAAAATGATCACACAAGTTAAAAATCTCTAAATGTTTGTTAATTTGAATTGTTAATGTATGTTAAAGAGATGATTCAAACAACACATTAAGCATTTGTAGGAAGTCCCCTAAGCAGCAAGCCTCCAAAGGAGTGGACCAGTGTCATGTGTGTTATGTACAGGGCGGACCTCTTCTGGAGAACGTTATTGAGAAATATGAACAGTTTCAGGTTCAGTGTCCGCCCCAGGTCATATGTGTCCTTTGGATGATATATTACATTGAATTTGCATAATAAACAGCATGAAGCATTACGTATTGAGAATTTTTTTTATTAACATTTCAATTTCCTTGAATATTTTCCCCCTGGAAATAGCCTAATTTTACAACTATTTATATATTTACTTTATGTATGTTTTAGGGCTGTTACCCTAACACATTAATTATTTAAACTGACAAAATATGTTTAACAATATTACCTTTATTAAACACAGTTAATGCATGCATAATTTGACAACACAGCAGTGTCGTTCCGTTCTGTTTCTAAAGACTAGTCTGAACAGTCTGAACTTTTCAAGAACACCACAAAAGATTTCCGCACACACAACGCATTTATCAGTTGATGATGCAGAGACTTTTCTGTGTTTGTGATGAAGATAGACATGAGACTGTATATCTTTGTATATATCTAATAGCAGATCTATTTATAAATGAAATCCAGAAACTTTATCATTTAGGCAGAAAAATCCCTCTAAGACATGGCATCACACACAAAACACAGCTACGTCACAAACATATTGTTCTTGAGTTGTTATCATCTCCATCATGAAAACCAACACACCAAAAGATATTATATTCTCTTACACCATATTTAGTGGCACTTGCTAAGATACGCATCACTATTAGTACTTGATTTGAACACACCCCAAATAAATGTTAAAGGGATACTCCACTTTTTTTGGAAATATGCTCATTTTACAACTCCCCCATGGTTAAACAGTTGAGTTTTACCGTTTTCAAATCCATTCAGCCAATTTTCTGATATTTAGAAGAATATCAGTAACCAGACCGTTTCTGGTCTCATTGACTACCATAGTATATATTTTTTCCTACTATGGAAGTCAATGAGACCAGAAACTGTCTGGTTACTGATATTTTTCTAAATATCAGAAAATCGGCTGAATGGATTTGAAAACGGAAAAACTCAACTGTTTAACTCTGGGGGAGTTGTAAAATAAGCCTATTTCCAAAAAAAGTGGAGTATCCCTTTACACTTCAGTAAACTTTCATCTAGCTGGAAATCTATTAAAGATAAAGTAAAACAAGATATTTCAAAGAAAACAAGATCTTGACCATAATGTATGCACCTCTTGATGAAAATAACATCAAAACATTTATTTCCATCAAGAGGTGCACCAATTTTTGGTCAAGATCTTGTATTGTCAATGCAAGAGTCCAGCACTCTGTAAAGTCTCCTCCAGCACATCCCAAAGACTTTAATTTAAGCTCTGGACTCAAAGGTGTTGATTCATGTGTGAAAATTATTCTCCATTCATTCACAATTTGAGCCTGATGAATCTTGACATTGTTAGCCTGGAATATGGCCACGATGTTTCTTCCTACATGGTTAAGAAATGAAAAGCTACACACTCCACCCATAGGGTTAGAATATCTGTTGCCACACATATAACAGGCTAGAAACATAATTATCACTGCAATAATGATCCAATCACAGACTCTTAAGCATTTGCCTATTTTAACCCAAACAGAGATTATTTTTTTGGCAGCGCAGTGTAGATTTTTTCTGGAAGATTTCTGGAATTATTTTTAAGAAATTTTTAAGTGGAGCTACATGAAAAATTCCTTCGCATATTGTTTTGGCAGTTTTATAGTATAGCACACACCTGCGCAAGAAGTCACCTGATTTGAGGCATCAAATCATCACAAACATGCTGCACATCATCCGTTTAATACTTTTTGGGTTAGTTATATGATATGAACTACAGTAGAAAATTGGCAAAACAACATATTCAGATAGACCAATGAAATAGTGAAATATTAGTCATTTTGGATAAAACTTAAAAGTGTCAGCCAAATACATAAATATAATAATCTCTGCAGCATTTGGGCAGAATGTGAGCTGCTTGCATGAACACAAAAACATGTCTCAAACGTGAGCAAAGTATCACTTCTGATAGAAAAGATTTGTCAAACACGTGTCAAACAATGATGCCACTGATAATTCATCCCACGGGAAAGAATCTTGATTACGCCTACAATAGCAGGTAAATAAATACTTTTAGATTTTGTTTCTCCGAAAGAGCACAGACATTAAATAGAGAACATTTATGCCTCCTGTTTCTTATGTTTTTCTTCTGAACAAAAGGCCCCAGTAATCTCAAATGCGCCTATTAAATGAATCTCAACAATGTTCCAAACTGTCTCAAAAGTTCTGCCATGACAACTCTCTGAGAGATTGGCATGGTAATGCTAATGGATTTGGCAATTTTAAGGTTTTTGGACTTGGCGGAATAGATCTGCTACACTGCTGCTTCTGCAGAGCAAGTACTGAGACTTGCATTCACAGGCATTGCTGTGAGCAAGTAAGACATGCTCCTGCTGCTGTACATGTAACATACATGAATTAACCCCACAGGTGGAGCTGGGGAAGGTGGAGGGTTTCTGAAAGCGGCTGCAGACTGCTAACAGCAACAATTTTCATATTGAGCCGTAGCTCATTGGCCGCTGATGCAACAGCAACCAATCAGCTGCGCTATGACGATGTGATCACTACCAAATGAGTTATCAGCCTGCGCACTCGAGTTTTATGCCAGAACTTGTTTTCAATTTTTAACATTTCTCATAAATCTCTTCTATGACCAAAAGATCTAAGCTGCTATCAGACATTAATCATAGCAATTCATTTATATACCTAGTATACTCTGTCTACATCTGCCTCGTTCTTTTCAACTCTTTCTCCCAACGAATTTCAGTCAATATACAGTCATCGAGTCAATACTTCAGACATACCTGAAAACTTCAAGTTTCCTGAACAACAAGCGGGCCTGTGTAAAAAAGCTTATTCTGCAATGTTCTGAAGGACAACGAAAGTATGATGGATGAGGTTTGTTCAAAGTTAAATGGTTTATTTATATTCATAATGCAACATATTCAACATTACTTAGATCCAGCCTAACCTTTCCTTACAATCATGAAGGAGTATTTCCTATACTTCCTGTTTAACTCTGAATCAAGTTCAGTCTCCGATGTGGATCGGTGCTTCCACAGAAGACGTGAAAGAAACAAATGATTCTCTTTCACTTTTCAGGCTCCACCTTTGTTAAAGCAAAGAAAGCTTTAACGTTAAAGGGTACCTATCATGGAATTTTGAAAATTACCTTTCATGTAGTGTGTAACATAGATCTAAGTGAACAAAAACATCCTGCAAAGTTTTAAATATGAAAGTTCACCGTATACAAAGTTATTGTCTCTCAAAAGTAAGAGTCGACTCTGAGTCGCTGATATGAATCGATAGACGAACGATGCACTTTCGTACGTCACTTGTACAAGTTATTTGAATTCGACACGCCCACTCAGTTCGCGCGCCGAGCAGACAGAGAAACCTGACAACATCATGTCGACGAGACTCTGTTCTGAAGTGCGAATCAAAAGCAAACTTTTTTTTTCACTGCCCAGGGACAAGCATGTGAAGACTCAGTGGCTAGAGTTTATATTTACAACTATACCACACAAGTATAGCCACCTTGAGCTGTGTTCGCGTTATTTTAATGACAATCGCTTCACAAACACAAATGCTTTCAAGTGTGGATTCGCGATATAGGAAGGTTCAGTACCAAGTTTATTTAGATCAGCTTCCTCCTCCGAATCACAACCTGTAAGTACTATTAATAATTGTTGCTTTTATGTGTGTGTGTGTGTGTGTGTGTGGGTGTGTGTGTGTGCGTGCGTGTGTGTGAGAGAGAGTGAGAGTTACGCTCAGCAGCTTCTAGGTCTCCAATGTCATTTTTTTTTGTTTTTTGAAATATGTTAAATTATGTGAAGCGTATTGTAGTACTGCAGTGCTTTATCAATATGTTTAAGCTTTGGGCTAACGCAAAATATAACTGACTGCGTCATCTGACCAATCACCGCCGATTAGCGTCACGCAAAGGAGGGGTTTGGACAAATAAGTCGTCAAACGAATCATTAGGGAGTCGGTGAGCAAATCAGGTAAAAATAAATGCATATTATAAGATAACAAAAGTGTTTTTTGTCATTGCATGCATGTAAAACTGTTGTTGGGGACTCCCAGAACATTATTAGGAACATTTTAAATGCCATAATAGGTACCCTTTAAGACACTGACCTTAACCACCATTCAGAACAATTTGAGCTGGCTGGACACAGAGTTAGGTGTATGTTTCAGGCTCTGAATTGAAGAGGCAGATTCACTTTCCCTCATAGCTTCTTGCTTCTGGGTTTAGCGAGACCCAGACAAAGACACTTCATTATCGTTCTCAGCACATACTGTTTTAGACGCGATGATGAAAGCGAAACATTCTGTTGCTTTCGTCATCCTCAAGGCAGATCAGTAAACACTTGGAATCTCTTACATTTTGAAGTAAAAAAGGCTTTCTCTGGCTCTAGACATAATATCTTATAACATAATAAGAAAAGAGATGTAGCATTAGCAGTTATGACCCAGATGTGAACCACTTCCCACTCACAAAAAGCAACGTTTTAATGATTAATGAACTATATGATGTGGTTAAAAAAAGATACATGTATTTAATTTTATTTATTTACTTTAAGTTATAGATATGATGCATTTATAAATGCATTTTTTTCAATTAAGTTACATTTATTAGGGTGTTAATTATAGGCTAAAGTAATGTAAAAATATATATTATGTTGCAGCTACTCCCACACATAAGCGATATAAATGCACATTTTGCTTTTTTAAGCAAATTTGCCTACTTTAGAAAAAAATTGTGATTTCTGTCTAGTTTATTATGATTTATATTTGCAATTACACACATAGGGTTAAAAGTTAATAAAAAAATAGCCTGACAAATTTTCTAGTTTTTAAAGAAATGCTTACTCGTATTTGCATTGCAGTAAAAAAGAATAACTACACTAGCTACGCTAAAACATATCTCCATTTACAGTATCAACTTCTTTTCAGTTAATGTAACGTTGTGAATTCAGTGAGCGGTAACTGAATAACTATAGTAAACGATTCACTGAAAACGGTCATTCATTTCAATTGCAACTTTACATGTGAGTCAAATATGCACATTTGATTTTAATCAGGTTTAATGTAATTTACTGAAAACATATTGGAAAGACCAACAAATTCAACATCATCATTAGAAAGGATAATATTAAAAGAGAATTAAGGTGAGAAGGGAAAATGTGTGTTTGATATCCAGTAATGTAATCTTTCTTTAACATTACACCAGATTGCTTTAGGCAGGCCAGTACAAGGATGGGAATTTCACTCTCTCCATTATACTGAGGCTGTTTTCCTGAAACCTAATGACCAACAACCTATCCTATATCATTTCCCATTCAAAAATAATCCTAACACACCAGTATGTTCTTCATTTGCACATATGAAGTTTTTCAAATTAAGTAATTATTCAAGTATAAGGCTGATCGTCTTGAAGAGAACTTCGAGATCACTTTTTGAGAGAAAGTTTTAAAGTGTGTGGTCTTAATGAGTCTAACAACAACACTTAGACCCCCAGCCTAGCCCTTACCTGTTAAAACACACATCACACACATACACACACAGATACTTGGATGATGTCTTCAGCCCAGAGGCCTAATGTTATATTAGTCATTAGGTTTCATCCACCTGTCCTCATTTTGGATGCACTGATTGGTTCTCACAGAGCACCAATACTTGCCCATGCCACAAAAGATTTCAGATTTCTCCCCTTATTTGCAAGTGTATGTACCTTAACTTATTATTAGCACCTTACACATCAATCAGAGATGCATCTTCCAGGGACACTGTGCTTCTTTGTAACACTGTTTTCATTGATACAGGTATTTATTATGTAATCTTTTAATGATTTATCATTCATATCATTTGAAGTCCTTGTGCTTAAGTTGACTATCATATGTTTCTTTGTTCTAAGGTAAAAGAAGCTTCTGCAGGCAAGTCTTTAATATTAATTTATATGTATTTATTTTAGTAATAAGTTGCAATATTAAGTGTATTACATAATACTATGTCTAATTATGTATCATCAATTGTCTATTATAAGACAAAACCTTTTTAATTTAATAATTAAACATAGCAAACATAATGAAGAGAAACTTTAGAAATGCATTTACCTAAATATATTGTATTAATATAATATTATATTTTGAAAGTGACTCATAAGATACTAATTATTGTAACTTTTGTCTCCTCCAGGCTGTGACATAACATCAATATCATCACCCACTGCATCTTCTCTCCTTGTAAAATGGAACAATTTTCCTGGAGCGACAAACTATGTTCTGGATGTCAGGGTTGTCAATTCAAACAACACAGCACCTGCTTCTATTCCACCACTCGCTTCGTCCACTTCGGAGAAACTGGTCCAAGGCTTAAGACCGGGACACATTTATCAAGTGACTTTTAAAGTGTATCTGTTGAGTTATGTGACATGCATCAGCTCCCAGATATCACAGACAAGTAAGTCATCGATCCACACATATATGGCAAGCCGTTTTAGCTTAAAATGTTCCCATTGTTACTCGCCGTAATTGAATTTTTACCAGTAAGAATTCAGTTAGAGAGCTCTACAAATCAATTCTTACTAACAATTATTATTAGAGAGCTCTCTTGATTCAATTTTTACTAACAATTATTATTAGAGAGCTGAGTTCTCTAATTCAATGTTTACTAGTAACAATTATGATTCGAGAGCTCTCCAATTCAATTATTTCTAGTATTCTCTATTGTAATTGTTACTAGAAATAATTGAGTCAGAGAGCTCTCTAATCATAACTGTTACTAGTAGTAAGCATTGAATTAGAGAGCTCTCTAATAATAATTGTTAGTAAGAATTGAATCTAGAGAGCTCTACAATTCAATTCTTAATAGTAACAATTCTCTACAATTCTCTACTCTACTATACAATCCAATATACTCTACAATTCAATTCTCTATTTGTAATTGTTACTAGTAAGAATTGAATTGTAGAGCTCTCTAATTGAATTATTACTAGTAAAAATGCAATTACGAGTAATGCTGGGGATATTTTAAGCTAAAACGGCTTGCCATACACATATCTCGACAAACTTGTTTTTATTTTGAACATATGTAATTTAATTTTTTTTACTTGCAGTTCCCGCCACCTCGCAAATATCATTTTCGAAAGCAATATCGAGCACCTCGATCAAGTTTGAGTGGTCCAGTGCACAAGGAGCTGAAAAATACTTTTTGATGGTGGAGGGAACTTTTCACAATGAGAGTCATAACCTCACATTCACTACGCTAAGTGGACAGGTAGACCACCTCCGCAACAATACCGCATACAACTGTTACGTTTATTCCTCTAATGCCGCAGGAATCGGCGCCAAGAGTCTTGTTAAAACCATCAGAACATGTAAGTCTACTCTGTACTTCCCAGTTTTTTGCTATTTCAATACAGTTTTTTTGGTAGCCTGTCAATGCAATCTTGACGATTAAGCGACCGTTCACATCTTTTACTTGTTTTACAGTGGTGCAGCCTCCAGATGGCGTGAGTGTAAGGGAGTTAACTCAGAGTATGGCTCGCGTATCATGGTTCAGTGTCCCAGGCGTCCTGCTCTACCAGGTTTCAGTCACGGCCAGTAATAAGCTGGGACTTGCCCCTGTTCTTAGGAACGTCACCAATACCGCTGTGAATATCTCAAGCCTTGAGCCATGTTTAACATACACAATAGGGGTTGCATCAATCAACATGTTCCTAGAACCAGGAGAGCCTACAAACATCAGCTACACAACTCCCAGTGAGTCGCACCTACATACAGATGAAGCAGAGTGAAACCTTTGAATGAAACCATAAAGATAAAGCAATAGATTTCTGAATTAGTGTGTTTTGAATGATTCTAGTCTAGCCTTTCTACAAGAAAGAGGACATTTTCTAGACCAGAACCAAGACTAAACATAAACCAGCCTAGAAATCAGTGCTGGTCTTTTCAGCATCTAGATTTGCTGAACTCTAACATGTCACTTCTTGTTCTTCTCAGCCATTTCAACAGTTTCCTCCATCTCCGTGGAGTACAACTGCGTTACCGATACGGCATCGGTTAGTTGGGTTGGAGTGTTTGGTGCCATGTCGTACCGTGCGGTCATAACAGATGGCCAAAGCCGGTCGCTTAACTGCACATCCACGGGCACAGCCTGCCAGATCCCAATGCTGCAATGTGGAGAATTATACTCTGTACGGATTACAGCCATTGCTAACTGTGAAAGCTCCTCCGATGGCAGCTACATCTTTGGGACAGGTAAAGACGCCCTCTCTAAAAGGTCACGCTCACACCTGATTCAGTCCTCTGGGAGATGAGCAGGAAATCCTCTCACGGTGTAAGAAGTCTGAGGAGGAACACACCCATGAATTACTGTCATGTAGATTAAATGAGCTCTAGAGTCTCTTGAGGCCGAGATTTGTGGTATCAGGTGGCAGAATTGTTCTAGTTCTTGTATCGGTCTAAGCCCCTAAGTTAGTAAATCTACCTGCCTTCTCTAAGGTTGTCTTTCTCAGGTTGTATTTTTATCTGCTCTCAGGCCTTGTTTACACCTGGTATTAAAATGCATTTTGGTCGATCGGATCACAAGTAATCGAGGGAGACGCATTCCAGTTTACACCTGGTATTTTAATCCGTCTCTTTTGTCCACTTTCAAACACTTCTGTCCTGATTTCTTCGAGGGGAGGGTCTATGAGCATGTAAATTTGTGTTTTTATTTCAGATCTTTCGATCTAATGGACAAAATAAACATGCGCAATTTACCTATGAAATACGACGTAAAAGCATACGGAGAGCAGCAGCTTTCTTTTCTGCTCTTATAGCCGCAAGACCACGAGTGCATGTTAGAAATCAGGAATGGTGATTGGTGCGTCTTTCGTCTACAAACCAAACTTGGGTCTAGACAACAAAGTTTAAATCCTGTCTGGCTAGCGCGCTTCCCGTAATGTTTACACATTAGGTCAGTAGGCGGAGAGTAGGCAGTCTTTTGTGGCTGTTCAAACACATTGACCACATGGGTGTTTACACTACGAAAGCATTTTCGTTTTCGACTACCTTTGGAAGTGGTCGAAAGTGGAAAAGCTCAAAACGTTTTAGAACCCTTTTACACCTTTATTTAGCATCGTCCAATTGTGATCTGATCGACCAAAACACATCTTAATACCAGGTGTAAACAGGGCCTCAGTCTCTCTCCAAAAGGTTAATTCAAAAATGATTATTCTGTCTTAATTTACTCACCTTGATGTCATTCTAAACCTGTATGACTTTCTTTCTTCTGCAAAACCCAAAAGAAGATATTTAGAAATGTCTTAGTGTGTTTAGTCCATACAATTAAAGTCAATGGGGTCCAATGTTGTTTGTTTTGGACCCCACTGACTTTCATTGTATGGAAGTGGAAATATTCTTTTAAATATCTTATTCTGTCCTTCACAGAAGCAATCAGTAGAAAGTTGTACAGGTTTTGAACGAAATGAGGGTGTGTAATTGGTAATAATTCAAATTTTTGGGGTTGACTATCCCTTTAAACCAAGGAATTGGATGTTTTATCAGCAAATTCATTTCTCTCCCCATCTCTCAAACAAACACACAGCACCCTGCCCACCCAAAGCCCCGCAAGTGTACCGTGAGTGTTCCAGTAATGTCATCTTGTTCTCGTGGAGTCCCACCAACAGCACGGCTTATTACCACGCCCTGGCTATCGACTCGGACGGCCATGTAACTACCTGCATCACTGTCGAGACCTCCTGTTACTTCACTGACACTGTCTGTAGCAAAAGCTACAGTTTCTACGTCAGCTCCATCTACTCCGGAGGACTCGACTGCAACAGCGGAAACACAGAAGCAGTGGTGACCAAAACAGGTGAGTTATTGGCAAAAATCTGTAAATATTAAATTTTTCCATGATACGACACTGTCAATGTCAAGGCCTAACATGTAATATGAATAATATTGTAATTAAAGTGCTATCGGTACTTCACAATCATTAGAATGAGAGAAGCATAATTCTGCAGTTGTTTCTGTTTGTCTGTTTATTTTGGGGTTTTAAAGACAATTACTATTTAAAAGACTCTTAATTAATATTCAGGTCTATTATCGATACAATGAGAATAAAATTTGAACTGAATTGAGCTAATAATGAAACTAACTTTCTATTTGACTATTTGAGCGGAATAATGACACTAATATCTTCTGTAGAGCTGCCTTTAGTTAAAATCATAATTGATGAATTTTTACAAGACTTATTTTTCTGTTTATTACTGTGAAGCTGCTTTGACACAATCTACATTGTATAAAGTGGTATGTAAATAAATGTAACTACAGTTGTTTTAAATATAATTTTTAATTTTGGCCCCCTCTGTCGCCTTACACCTTCAGCCCCATGTTTGCCACAGAACGTCCACACAAATGCAAACTGTAGTAGCATCAGCAGTGCCGTCACTTCTTGGGACGGGATTGAAGGATCTCACACCTACACTGTGGAGGCCCGCGGTAATCGCAGAGATTTCTACAACTGCACGTCTCTAAACACGAGCTGCACACTAACAGATCTGGATTGTGGAGAGAGCCTGAGCGTGTGGATTGTTGCGACTGACGGTAACTGTACTACTGATCCTGTGCTGGGAGAGGTGGCAGACACAGGTGAGCATGTGTACATACATATTTGGGATACTGTGAATTATTGCAATGTAATACAATGGTATATGAACATCCCTTTACAAAAAAGTACCATGGCATGGTATCAGATGTTAATACTCTTTATCTTCCACGTAGTTCCCTGCATACCTCAGAATGTGACCGCTGTGGAGACTTGTAGTTCAGACACTGCCTCTTTAACGTGGCAGTCTAGCAACGGTGCCATTTTCTACATCGGAATGGCGACACGTGCGGATGGAACGGTTCACACCTGCACTGCCATGGCGACAGAGTGCTTATTCCAAAACCTGACATGCGGCGAGACGTATGATGCGTTTGTCATAGCAACAAACATGCAATGCAACAGCTCTGAGAGTCAACATGTCCTCCTAAAAACAGGTAGGTGCAAAAATGATGAAAAAAAAACGGACAAATAAAAGGTACCTGATAAGTAAAATGTAAAATAAATTATTAAGTAAAAAAAAAAAAAAAAAATTTTTTTTATATATATATATATATATCAATTTATGTGAAATCTAAAATAAAAAAGGAAATGAAGGGCCAATAAATACATTAATTAAAAATTTAAAAGGTGTCATTTTTCAAATGTAAAATAAACTTAAATAAAATAAGAGGATGAAGAAAAAGGCCCATATAGTTCAAATGTAAAATAAAAAATATGTAAAACAGAAAATAAAAGGGGATGAAAAAAAGAGAACAGATTTTTTTAATTTAAATAAAATAAAAAAAAACCAATGTAAAACAAAAAAAGGGGACGAATAAAAGTGGCAATATATTTAATATGTACAATAAAAAAGTAAAACAAACAAACAAAAAAATGAATTAAAGTGCTCAGATATTTTAAACACATTCATTTATTTATCTTATTTACAAATTAATGTAAAATGTAAAATAAAAAATAAAAGCTAGTTAAGGTTCCATATATGTACGAATATACAAAAATTAAAAGGGGCCAAATATTTAAAAATGTAAAATAAACCTAAATAAAATACGTGGGTAAAAAAAGGGCCACATATTTAAAATGTACATAATAATGCGAAATAAAACATAAAAGGGGATGAATAAAAGGGTCAAGATATTTAAAATGTATTTTTTAATAGCAATTAAAAATAAAAATGGATTAAATAAAAGCGGCCAAATATTTAATATGTAAAAACAAATAATGCAAAATAATAATAAAAAGTAAAATAAAATGAGATTATTAAAAGAGGCCAGGTTTATGTAAAAAAACGGTATGCTGTGTTTTTATAAAAAAAGCTGTCCTTATAAAGGTCAAGCGAATGAATTTCTGGTGCACACAAAGTAAATCTCCTACATTCTCCTTTGCAGCCCCATGTGCTCCAGACAGCGTGCAGGTCTCCAGAGACTGTGCAGGGAGTCGTGCGACAGTGAGCTGGCAGAGCCTTCAGGCTGGGGGTCTGTACACAGCAGTACTGCAGAGTGAACATGGAGTCACGGTTAACTGCAGCACCAGCTTTAACAACTGCACAACAGCAGACCTGCTCTGCGGAGTCAACTACACCGTCACAGTCTCAAAGAATGATGCTAACTGCACGAGTCGGCCATCCACACCCATTCAGATACAGTCAGGTAACAGTCATCCGAGCATGCACACATTTTCAAACAGTAACAGATCTTTGAAGCTGACTATGTATCTCCTTTAGCTCCCTGTGACCCTCAAAATGTCACAACTGTGCTCCAGTGTGACACCAACGCGGCTGACGTGACATGGGCCGTCAGCGCAGGAGCAAATGGGTACACGGCGATGGCAACAGACGGGCAGCAACAACGCTTAGCTTCTTGTCATTCCATGGGGACTTCCTGTCAGCTGACCTCTCTGCCATGTGGGATGAGACTAAATGTGACTGTCCAAGCTGATGGAGCCTCCTGCAACAGCAGCTCTCAACCTAGAGCTGCAGTGATAACAGGTGTCCGCTCATGTCTTAACAACATTGTGTAGAGAAAATTATAATGTGAAGTGGCCCTAAAATGTATTCAAATACATTAAATGTATGCATTTTAATGCATTAGATTTAAGCAGTCTAGTACTATCTTCACTTTTCACCTTTTTTAAACCAAATATTAAATATATAATGTTCATCACATTAACAATGAACATAACCCACTAAACAATGTTTAGTAACAACAAATAAATACTTGATAATTACTGTTATTTCATGACATTCATTCATTTTACCAATTCATTTTTGGGGCCACATGTATTTCAATTAAAAAACAAAACAAACAAACAAACATACCTTTCAAAAGTTTGGGGTGAGTTTGTTTTTAAATAATTTATATTTTTATTCAGCAAGGATGCATTAAATTGATAAAAAATGACAGTGAAAATATGTATAATGTTAGAAAATGTTTTTTTATTTCATTTTAATTAAAAACAAATTATGATGTTCTTTTGAGCTTTCTACCCATCAAAGAATCCTGAATAATTTTTTTAAGGTTTCTACAAAAAATATTAAGCAGCGCAACTGTTTTAACATTTATAATAATAAGAAATGTTTCTTGAGCATCAAATCTGCATTTTTTAATGATTTCTGAAGGATCATGTGACACTGAAAACTGGAGTAATGGTGCTGAAAATTCACAGGAATAAATTACATATAAAAAAACATGTATTTTAAATTGAAATAATATTTCACAATGTTATAGTTTTTACGGTATTTTTGATCAAATAAATGTAGCCTTGGTAAGCATGAGAGCTTATATTTCTTAAAATTTTTGAAAATCTAACCAACCCCAAACTTTGCAACAGTAAGAACTTTTTATTTTATTTTAATAAAATGTTTTATATGTAGCCTATTATTTTAATACATCTTCCTCCTCTCCCTTATCTAGCCCCCTGCATTCCCACTCATGTCACGGCTGCGCTAAACTGTACCTCCAACATTGCTTCCATCACCTGGTACAGTGCACTTGGTGCCACTTGGTACTCGGTAAAGGCGGAAGGCAGCAGAGGGTACAAAGGTCCTGCAACAACACTGTCACACCTGTGATATCCCAAACCTGCAATGTGGCCAGGAATATTCCATCACAGTCATGGGTGTGAATGGTGACTGCATGGGCCCGGCTAGCCAGCCTATCACTCTTGTCTCAGGTACTTGAACTCAGCTAATAGGGGTTGGGAACCACAAATATCTTTTGACCCGGCTGAGCCATTAAGAACCTCGCTAGCAATCTCCAAGAAAACCCAGCAACATCCTAACAGTTTTTGCCTTACAAGCACCATTCTCAAGTTTGACGAGTTAACCTTTTTTATATGTTGCAGCACCATGTCCTAATACTGGCATTCAAGCCAGACTGGATTGCCGCACCAACTCCGCACTGATTTCTTGGACACCAGGCAATGGTACACTAAGTTCCAATGCAACACTGCAGTCTTTCCAGGACGCCCAAAAGCACAGCTGCTTCACCACCGGCTCCTCATGCAACATCAGCTCACTTCAGTGTGGTCAGCACTACAACATCAGTGTACAGGATACGGCCAGAACTGTTCGACCTCTTCTAAACCTCTGGTCACTCTAGACACAGGTATAACATTAAACAATAACTCAAAGAGCAATTACGTAGACCCAAATTTAAACCCTTTCTTATGGCATCACATCATTTGAATCTTTTCTTTCCAGCTCCATGTGTTCCCACTCAAGTCAACGTGTCATTATCCTGTGGGTCTGACACTGCGTCTGTTTCCTGGGCAGCATCTAGTGGCCTTGTTTCCAGCTATATAGTAACAGCTGAAGATGACAATGGAATTACGCAAACATGCAACTCCAGCAGCACTTCCTGTAACATCAGCGGCCTGGCGTGTGGTCAAGCGTACAACGTGTCCGTCACAGCTATGAGCGTCGACTGCACTGGCAACGTAGCGAAGTGCGTCGTGTCAATACTGGTAAGTATTTCATCTACTATATAACATTATATATCCATTTAGCTATGGAGAATATTGCACACTGCAAGATTGTCTAGTGTTTACATGCAGAACTTTTAAACTATAGTACATAGTTGTCTACAGTACTTGAAGTTAAAATTGTTGTTAAAGTACCCCTGTAGTCAATCATTTTATCCATTAAAACTCATCTATGATCACCAAAATTACATATTTAAAAAGAAAATTTCTTGAAAACAAAGATGTCTTCATGCCTTAAAATAGCTTAAAATGTTAACTCTTGCCTCATTTAGCATACGTGGATCTCAGAATATGTAAATCAGCCCCGCCTCCACTCACTCGAACCAGCTCAACCACTCGTTGACGATCACACCTTGACGTGATTGGTTATATGGTAATTGCGACGTCAGAAACACCAGCGATTTCAAACTGCGTCTTTGGTTCACTGCAGTTTTAAGGAGAAAAAATTCTGCAATGGTGTTGACATGAATTTCCTCATGATTTGTCTTAAAGCACATTAAAAAAACAACAACATAGACATATGCACAATATTAAAAGCTTGATTTTCACCACAGGGGGAGTTTAAAAGAATTACACATTAAAAGGAACACTTTAAAAACTTGCAATGGATGTGTAGCATTCAAGTAAACGGTACAGCCTTGACAAAAATAACAAACTTCACATTTAATCCCTCCAGCATACTTGCCTGCTATCTAGCAAAAAAATATTTTACCAAAAATAACCGAAAGGAAACCATATACTAAGATTAGGGGAACTTTAAGGGAATGTGTTTTCTGACATCAAATGTACGTGGGTTAACGCAAATGTGTTTCTCATTCATTTTTATAAACAGTTTCTGAGGAAACACTGTTTTCTATTAAGAAAACTTGATGTTTGTATCCATAATATTCCTTTAAAAACATGCTAAAGTAATACTTTGTTTAACTTTTGTCTCCCAGCACCCTGTGCTCCTCAGTCTGTGGTCAGTCAGCTCTTAGACTGCCAAACAGGGGATGTTCAAGTTAGCTGGCAGTCGAGTAACGGGGCGCAGATCTACTATGCTCAAGCTAAATCTACTGACATGATTCTGGGGTGTAACTCCACCTCCACATCCTGCGTAATCGCTGCAATTGGCTGTGGGCAGACATTCAATATCACTGTGGCTGCACAGGGCAACGGCTGTAGCTCCAACAGTGTGACCAGTCAGGTCACGGCAGGTACAGTAACATTTTGACAAAGTTATGGCTACCATTCTAAATAATGAGTCCTACCAACTCAATACCTAAATATTTAAAGTCAACATGAAATTAAAATCAAATGTATTTACTTTCTAATACACGGTCCTTATTTACTGTGCACAATTATAGTGGATGTTAGAAAACGTATATTCTTTCATCACAATTAATTAAATAGCAAGAAACCATTTCAAACAAAGTCATTTAGCAACATCCTTGCACTAGTCATATTACTTAAAAATGTATTCATACTTCACCTTGAAATAATATTCTTTTCTTTTCTCTTCAGCCCCATGCCCTCCACTGAATATCCAGTCCAGAATGAACTGTGGCAACAACACAGCGAGTGTGTCCTGGTCCCCTGGCAATGGAGCACTGTCCTTTTTGACAACACTTGAATGCTCTAATGGACAGACGTATTGTGCAGGACCAATGAAACAGGATGTGACATCACTAACATGATGTGTGGACAAACTTGCTCGGTTAAAGTAATGGCAGAGGGACGTTCATGCAACAGCTCTGGAGGCACTGGTCACCTATCATAACGGGTAAGAGAAATAGCTGGTTAAATCAAACCTTGAATTTATATTGAATTTATGATATACACTACCGATCAAAAATGTGGTAAAAAGTAAGATTTAAAAAAACAAAACAATTAACCATTTTATTGAGCAAGAATGCATTATTTAAAAGTAAAATTATAATGTTAAAAAATATTTCTTTTTAAAATAAATGCTCTTTTTAACTTTCAATTCATCAAATATCCTGATTTTTTAATGATTTTTTTTAATAAGAAATGTTTTTGAGCACTAAAATAGAAATCAGTTATTTTTTTATTATTTCACAATATTACATTTTCAAGTATTTCTGATCCAATAAATGCAGCCTTGGTGAGCATAATCAACTTCTTTCAAAAACATAAAAAAATATTAATGACCCTAAACCTTTGAATGGAAGAATAGATATTGAGATATGATATGCGAATTAGTAGGTAGTTCAAGGGATAATTCACTTTTAATATAACAGCCAACCACTAATTTGGTTTTAGATAATTTACCCAGCTCCTTGTGTATCACCAAACCACATAAATGTGCCATAGAAACTACTTAGAACATCATTGCAACCATGTGGCAACACCCTGACAACCATCCACCATGTAAAAATACAGTTTTGCAAAAAGATTTTGATGTGTTATCAATTTTTCATGTTGCAGCACCATGTCCTAATACTGGCATTCAAGCCAGACTGGATTGCCGCACCAACTCCGCACTGATTTCTTGGACACCAGGCAATGGTACACTAAGTTCCAATGCAACACTGCAGTCTTTCCAGGACGCCCAAAAGCACAGCTGCTTCACCACCGGCTCCTCATGCAACATCAGCTCACTTCAGTGTGGTCAGCACTACAACATCAGTGTCACAGGATACGGCCAGAACTGTTCGACCTCTTCTAAACCTCTGGTCACTCTAGACACAGGTATAACATTAACAATAACTTAAAGAGCAATTAGCGTAGACCCTAATTTAAACCCTTTCTTATGGCATCACATCATTTGAATCTTTTCTTTCCAGCTCCATGTGTTCCCACTCAAGTCAACGTGTCATTATCCTGTGGGTCTGACACTGCGTCTGTTTCCTGGGCAGCATCTAGTGGCCTTGTTTCCAGCTATATAGTAACAGCTGAAGGTGATAATGGAATTACGCAAACATGCAACTCCAGCAGCACTTCCTGTAACATCAGCGGCCTGGCGTGTGGTCAAGCGTACAACGTGTCCGTCACAGCTATGAGCGTCGACTGCACTGAGCAACGTAGCGAAGTGCGTCGTGTCAATACTGGTAAGTATTTCATCTACAGTATAACCTTAGAATCATTTAGCTATATTCATCATCCTTCTGACTAGTGGAGAATTTTGCACACTACAAGATTGTCGAGTATAGTCACAGTATATCACAAGCTCCATTACCACATTGTTTCTTTGTAGAAACAACACAAAACACACTTGAATTTATCTAGCATTCAAGTGGACAGGAATCTAGAATATTCTTTTAAGATAATGTCAACCACGTACTTATTTTGTTTTCTGTAATATACCCAGCTCCTTGTGTGCCACAAAACGTGTCGGCCAATGTCACCTGTAGTAGCAACATAGCAAAAGTAACCTGGGGAGCAGCCAAGGGGCGGAGCTTTACTCAGTGACCGCCAGCAGTGTTAATGGCCTCTCAGCTAACTGCACCTCAGCCTCCACCTCCTGTGACCTTTTAACTTTGACCTGCGGAGAGACTTATACCATCACAGTGAAGGCCAAAGGCAGCAGCTGTAGCAGTGGGAACAGTGCACCAATTCAGGTCCAAACAGGTAATAAAATATGACGTATAACTGAGTAACACAATCAAAACCCAACCAGTTTATTTTCTATTTCATGATTTTTTTTTAAAGCTGAAGAATGCCATTGCTAAAATAGAAAATGTAATCAAATTCAATCTAGGCTAATAAAATCTATAACATAAAAGGGATTGAATCAAGACCTAATGGTTTTTCTTGCTTTTTGTATTCTAGTGCCTTGCACCCCAAGCAATGTCGTGCCCACCGTGGATTGTTTCACAGCTGCTTTAGTGGTATCATGGACATCCAGTGCAGGAGGACAGCAGTACAAAGCCACCGTTCAGGACAGCAATGGAGTCTCCACCACCTGCCAGTCTACGGGCTCGCAGTGTAACGTGACAGGGCTCAGGTGTGGTCAGCTGTACTACGTTAATGTGACGGCATCAGATAATCTCTGCAGCAGCCCTCCAAGTGCTACAGTGAACACTAACTCGGGTACATCTAAACATATACAAGCATGTTGTTGTTCTATATACTCTCTATACTCTGAAGACTAACTCAGGTACATCAAAACATATACAAGCATATATTTTTCTATATACTCGCTATACCCACTGCTAAATGAAATACTATGTTCGAAGATGCTTTCCGCATATTGTGCACACTGTATACATGGCAAAAAATTGTGTAAAACACATTATGGAACATTTTCAAACAATTATATGTTACTTTCTTGTCACATGACCTGATTCCTTTGCGGTGCACATTAAATTCAGTGAGTGGAATTGGGTTAAGATTTTGGAAAAGATTTGGAAAGCTCTTTTTGTGTGAAAAATATCTTTGCGCTAAATTAATGAGTCAAATTTTGTTTGGATGAAGTCGAGCGCTTTGCATTATAGGACACAGCACCCAGACTACTATGTTCTGTACAGGCTCATTTTGCTATTCTATGCATATAGAAAATTTTCATGATAAATCACTGTTCAAAGTTTTGGGGTCAGTAAGATTGTTTTTTGCTAAAGAAATGACTGCTTTTATTCAGCAAGGATGCATTAAATTGATCAAAAGTGACAGTAAAAACATTCATAATGTTACAAATGATTTCACAATGTATCAGTTTCCACAAAAAAATTAAGCAGCAAAACTGTTCAACATTAATAATAATTAGAAATGTTTCTTGATCAGCAAATCAGCATTTTAGAATGATTTCTGAAGGATCTTGTGACACTGAAAAATGATGCTGAAAATTCAGCTTTGCTATCACAGGAATAAATTACATTTTAAAATATATTAAAATAGAAAACAGTTATTTTAAATTGCAAAAATATTTCATAACAATACTGTATTTTGATCAAATAAATGTAGCCCTGGTGAGCATAAGAGACTACTTTCAGGAACATAATCATACCAACGTCAAACTACTGAACATTTCAATCTTTGTTCGCCATGTTTGCATATGAAGAACATTGTGCTCCAATTAAATGTTATCATTCTCAGTGTCTCTTCTGCTTTTACCCATAGTTCCCTGCGAAGCCAGCTCCATCAGGGCAGTGTTGGATTGTCAGCTAGGAACAGCCACTGTGTCATGGCAGTACGGTGCAGGTGCTCAGGGATACGGCGTCTCTGCCTCGACACCGCTGGGCAACAGGACTAGCTGTACATCCAACAGCTCCATCACGCACTGTGAGCTGAGCGACCTGCAGTGTGGCAATGAGTATATGGTGAACGTACAGACTTTGGGATCCACATGCAATTCCAGTGCACAGATGACTGGCTCCCTGATCACAGGTGAGGTTTACTGAATCTGATTTTTGCCAGGCTTGCGTTTGCCAGTTTTCTAAGAGATTTGGTTTTGCTAACTTCCGCTAAAGTAGCGGGTTCCCCTTCCGCTTCCATTCAACTATTTTACTAATATATATATATATATATATATATATATATATATATATATATATATATATATATATATATATATATATATATATATATATAAATATATATTCAAACCAAAAAATATTCACACACCAGATATCATCTTTTATTATTTTTACTAGTGGGTGCAGGACACTAGTTCATTTATGTACGTGAGGATAGCAAAATAAAGTAAACTGTGATATACTGTATTATACCCAAAAATTCTTGGTACCAAAAATTATTCAGACACTTTTGTGTACTTAAATTTAACAGCTGACAGATATTTTGACAGATATATATTACCATTTTCTAAACTATAGTGAATAAACTGTGATAATGTGAGAAATGTTGAAAGTGTCTGAATAAATTTAGGTTTGACTATATATATATATATATATATATATATATATATATATATATATATATATATATATATATATATATATATATATATACACACACATAAATACATATAATTTTAAAAATATATATATAGTAAAGTGACTAATTGTACTACGAAATGTGTATGTGAGGCTAATGATAAATTATTTTATGCTTTTTAAACTATTAAATGAATAAAACTAAGCTGTAATCATACCATTACAGGTCCGTGTGCTCCTCAGCATCTGACAGCGCAGTACAGTCCTTCCACCGCTCGGCTCTCCTGGGATGTCACTAACGGTGCCGCCAACTTCACAGCACTGGCTGTGACCCCCGAGGGCCTGACAGTGACCTGTGCGACCTCTAACACGACCTGCACCTTGCCAGACATGAGCTGTGGCCAGATCTACAACATCAGTGTGACGACTCGCAACAGTGCCTGCAATGTCACTGCCACCTATGATCCAATCAAGACGGGTCAGTCATGTGACCACTAATTTTATAGGAATGTTCATTCAAAAATTCAAATTCTGTCATTACTCATGATGTTACAAATAACAAACCTGAATGACTTTCTTCTGTGGAGCTGCTCTTTTCTGAGCTAAAAAAGGGACAAATATAAGTAATCAATACTATTTGTGTACTGCATTCTAAGTCTTTTAAAGCCATATTACTGAAATTTAAAGTGTTAAACATCTTGAATCAGTCTTATTTACTTTGTGTCATTTCAGAACCCTGTCCTCCTCAGAACGTGAAAGCTAGCATAAACTGCGCCACCCTCAATGCAACTGTTTCCTGGGAGCCTAGCCAGTTTGCAGTGGGATACATTGCGTTCCTGGATGGGCAAAATGGTCATTCCACTTCCTGTCGGACAGATCGCACATATTGCAGTTTACCTGATCTCACCTGTGGAATAGTGTACTATGTCAGAGTCCGTGCCATCGGAGAGGTGTTCAACAGCTCTGACAGCATAGGGGTCAACATGACATCAGGTCTGTAAGGACAAAACAAATAAAAACCTAGTACCCAAAATATACAGTATAATACTTAAGGTTGAATAAAAAAAAAAGAAGTCTAAATTAAATCAGAAATGACCATGTTCCGGATTACTGTCTTATTACTTTGAATAATTCAGAAACAAATCAGATTTCTGAAGTAACTGTTTCTCAGCATTTCACTTTAATGTTAGGGTATCATACACTCTTAGAATAAAAGATTTTTATAAGTTCAAAGGGTTTTGTCAGGCACTTCATAGAACATTTTAGTGGTTCCCATCATGGGATCATTTTATGGATTTAGTTTAAATTAATTTTGTTTTAATTTTTTTTTTTCTGAAATTAAACAGCTTGTAAACATACTTTATCAGTAGAAAAATGCAATCATTTAAGACATTTCACAAACCTTTTTGGCATTAAAATTGATTCAAGGTTCAATAAAGAGCCCCAATGAACCTTTTTTCTAAGATTGTGCTAGCAAAAAGGAAATAAGTATTGAAAAATATTCTTCTATATTTTTCAGCACCATGTCTGTCCACCAGTGTGTCTGCCGTTGTGGACTGTGCTACAGATTCAGCTCTAGTGTCCTGGAGCATCATGGCTGGGGCGGAGAACTACACTGTGACGGCTTTGGGATCAGGAGGCCAAAGGTTCTCCTGCTCATCCCAACAGAACTACTGTAACATCCCGTCCCTGCAGTGTGGACAACTCTATAACCTCACCTTCACCTCTACGAACCAGCAGTGCCAAATCAGCTCCGCCACCAATGCCACGTTCCGGTCCAGTGAGTTTGCAATCCATTACACGGTAGAAGGGGGTACAAGTTAATTAGGCTAATTATGGTCCAACCTTTCTGTGACCCCTCCGCAGGACCCTGTGTGGCACTGCGGGTGGCAGTCGATAAGGTGTGCGGCAACAACACTGCCGTGATGTCTTGGGAGGCGAGAGAAGGAGTGGATTTCTACACCGCCCGAGCCCTCAGTGCAGGAGGAGTACGCCAGGAGCTTTGTAACTCCACCTCCTCCACTTGTTCCTTCTCTAATCTGGGCTGTGGAGAGATCTACGCTTTTACTGTCACCGCTTACAGCGGACTCTGCCAAAGCAATGCCAGCGCACCTGTGTACCTCACTACAGGTATAGCATTACGCAGTGTAAAAAACCCTTCACAAAACCTTGGGCCTTTAATCAAAAAAAGAAAGGAAAAGTGGAAGCCACACACCCTTCTCACACTCTCTGCTTTATTACCCAGTGTTTTTATGATTAATAATACATTTGTTTATATATTTGTTTATATATTCAAAAGTTTGGGGTCAATAGGATTATTTAAAAAAAAAAAAAGAAATTAATACCTTTCTTTAGAAAGGACGCATTAAATTGATCAAAAGTGACAGTAAAGACATTTATAATAATGCAAAATATTACTTTTTTTAATTAAATGCTTTTCTCTTGAACTTTCAAAGAATCCTGAAAAATAATTAATCACGGTTTGCACAAAAATATGAAGCAGCACAATTGTTTTCAACTGTGATAATAATCATACATGTTTCTTGAGCATCAAATAATCATATTATACTGATTTCTGAAGGATCATGTGACACTGGAGTAATAATGCTAAAAATTCAGCTTTGATCACATGAATAAATTACACTTTACAATATATTCACATAAAAACAGCTGTTTTACATTGTAATAATATTTCACAATATTACTGGGTTTGTTTTGTATTTTTAATCAAATAAATGCAGCTTTGGTGAGCAGAAGAGACTTTTACAAACATTAAAAATCTAACCGACCCCAAACTTTTGAACGGTAGTGTATATATATATATATATTAGTTAATTTTTTTTTTTAACAATTCCGAATGATTCCGATTATTATTATTAGCTCAGGTATCCGATTCCAGAATTGGAATTGATTTTCGATTCCCAACCCTACTTATTTTTGTTTTTTTATTATGCGTTTAAACATTTTTATTAATATTTGATTTAATTATTAGTATTAATAATTTGTAATTAGTATTAATATTTAACATTATTGTTTTTATTACTATTATTAATAATAACAATATGTTTATTTATTTTTTTACTGTTAATATTTTTCTTTTATTATTTATTTAAACGATTATAGAATAACTCTATACATTGGTACAATATAACAATCCCCCTTCACTTTTCCAGACCCTTGCAGACCAGAGAATGTGACTGCTCACATGTCATGCGACAGTGAGATGGTGGCGCTCGACTGGTCAAATGCCAAAGGGGTGTCATCCTACATTGTGACTGCAACAGGGAGTCTGGGATATACCATAGACTTTAACACCACTTCTACTAGCCTGTCTGTGTCACTGCTCTGTGGACAAAGTTACAATGTGACTGTCCAAGGGCAAGGAGATTACTGCGACAGCCCACTGAGCGCCCCTGCAGTTTTCAGACTCGGTATGTCCCTGAAATTATACAGAAAACTGCTGTGCACTCAACAAAATCCACAAAATTACACAACGATTGTTCGTGATTTTCTGTTATGTTCCTAATTGCTCTGCTTATCAATTTTATTTGAGGCAGTACTGTATGAAATGGGTTGACTTACCTTTGTAATGTGTTGTGATCCAGCGTCCTGCACGCCCCATAATCTCGTGACATATGTGGAATGTAACAACCAGGTGGGTTCTGTCAGCTGGGGCCCAAGCGATGGGGCAAACATGTACACTGCCACAGCAACCAGTAATGATGGACACACACACCTGTGCGTCACTAATGGGACCAGCTGCACCTGGGAGGACCTGCATTGTGGTGAAGTCTATAACGTCACAGTTACTGCCAATGACAGCCGCTGCACGAGTAAACGTAGCAACAGCACCTACATACACATGGGTAAGACACTGTAATGATAAATATATCAGGGGTTTGCATCTGTAGGATGAATGAGTTGTTTAAAACTAATTTACATGCTTACAATTTACATGTTACACAATTAAATGTAATTTTTTTAAATTAATGTGTATTAGATAAATGCATTAGATAAAAATATTCACTTGACGCTTGCATTTATTTAAAATATTTTAGAAAATAAACGTTTTAAATTTTAAAGCCATATATATTGTCAAAAGTTTGGAATAATTAATTTGATGATTGTGAAATAGTGACTTTAGATCAGTTGGTAAAAAGTAATCATAAAAATGATTAAGAAAGTTTAATTAGTTCTGAACAAGGAGCATGTGTGGTTTTTTTTTTTTTTTTTTTACAGATTATGGCCAGATTCTTGGGCTTGATATTTAGCAATGAAATTCCTACAATGAGCAATTGTATCCAAATTTAGGTTGCTGGATTTATCTTATTTTAAGATTGTATAGATGTATAGAACAAGACATGGATACAGAATAAAAATATGAATATGAAAAGTTCAATACAAACCAAATATTGAAATAAAAGCTATAGTAAATCTTTCATAATACCCAGACATGTTCTGGTCTTGTTTATGCAAGTACGCACAAACCTCATGCTGTTCTGTTTTCTGGTTCTTTAGCCCATGTGTTCCTCAAGCTTTGACGCCCATCCTGGACTGTGGCACGGGGCTGGGCACTCTGAGCTGGGCTTCCAGTGCTGGAGCTGAGACATATGTAGTGGAAGCAGTAAGTGGAAATGGGAACACGCTGGCATTCAGTACCAACATTACCAGTGGCTTCCTATCAGAGCTGCTCTGTGGTCAACAGTACCAGATGACTGTCAAAGCCATTAACAAGCAATGCAGAAGTGCACAGAGTTTACCTGCTAACCTGTCAACAGGTAATACAGAAACACTGATGGCTTGACTTCTATATAGTCTGTTGAGAATGACCCAAAATCTCAGATCTCAAATGGTTTTCCTGTTCTGTTCTCTCCCAGCTCCATGTGTTCCTCAGAATGTGGTGTCTGAGCTGGACTGTTTGTCTAACTTTATAACTGTAAGCTGGAACATCAGCCGCGGGGCGGCATCTTACCTGGTGGTTGCAGTGGGACCTGAAGGTCCAATGAATACCTGTAACACGACTACACAGCAATGCAAACTGCAAACGCTGCATTGTAGCTCCTCGTACAATGTCAGCGTCATAGCAGTAAACCAGCAATGCAACGCATCAGGAGGTTCCATCTTAGAAATAAACACTGGTACAGTCTCCAGTTTTTAATCCTCTGCTGCCTCCTTTATCATCATAATTTTTTTTTAAATTATTCAACATGCAAACAAAATCAAAATTCAGTATTGAAATATTACGACAACAACATGACTGTTGTTAACTTTTTGAATTAAAATCTAACAATGTATAAGTGAAGTTTTAATTGTTAAACTTTTTTCTTTGCAGTGCCATGTGTACCTGGTCATGTGCAGGCAGAGTAAACTGTACGACTGGAGATGTGTCTGTATCCTGGGATCGAAGCGTGGGTGCTGTTTCCTACAGTGCAGTTGCTTGGAGTAGCGGTGGCTATTCTTCAGTGTGTAACAGCACTGGAACAGCGTGTGTCTTCTCAGACCTGCTCTGTGGGATGAACTATAGTTTGGCTGTCAGCGCGAGTGACAGGAGCTGCCGCACTGCACCGAGCCAACCAGTCGTGCTGAGTACAGGTACCTATATAACAATACAAAAGTGAGTTACATGTTACAGTGTAATTATACATTTAAGTACTACTGAGTAATAATAATTGAACTTACTATAGGGTTACGGTAAGGATCAGGTTTTAGTTTAGTTACATGTAGTTATGCAACGTGTGACAAGGACACTGTAAAATAAAGTGTTACCAAAATAATTGAAAAATTCTCACTGTTACTGGTGTTATTACTAATTAAAGTATACAATTGTTAATATTTCATTTCACTTCAGTGCCCTGTAAGCCACAGAATGCTAGCGCCCTGCTCAACTGCGACACCAACTCTGAGTCTGCTGTTGTAACTTGGGAGCTCACTGATAACCTCACGCATCACACGGTCCAGGCTGCTGGTTCTGACGGACATCGCATCAACTGCACGAGCTCTGACCACAGTTGCACATTATACGGAATCCATTGTGGCCAGAGATATAACCTAACCATCACTGCCATGGATGGAGTATGTGACAACAGCAACACATACCTCACTCTGCAGTCAGGTGAGTCCTGTTGTGACACGACTTCTGTTCACAAACTTCTGTTAATGCAGTTTCTGATGTGGGACATTCTAATCTGCTGTCATATGTTCAAAAGACATAAAGAAACAAAATGACCATGCAGGTGTATGATTATCAACATTCCAAGACTAATAATGAATGTCCTTTTAAATTGTCCATGTTCTCTCTCTATTTAGCTCCATGTGCACCTAGCAATGTTCAGACATCTTTATTTGCGACATCCACAATGGTAGTGTTGTGTCTGTGTCGTGGGTACAAGCCAAAGGGGCGGAGGCTTACATGGCTGTGGCCGTGTCTAATGATGGCCATTCCTACTCTTGTAACACCACCACTGCCTCCTGTAATCTGCAAGAACTGCAGTGTGGTCAGAATTATAATGTTTCTGTCTATTCAATGGCCAGTGGCTGCGGGGGCGTGAAGAGTACTGTGTCTCAAGTGCAAACAGGTGCGTGGTGAGGATTTTACTTTATCAAGTAAATACAACTGTATGTCAACTTAACAACTTAATTAGCAACCAAATATATGTAAAGGCAAACAAGTATGATTTCATTAAACATTTTGTAGTATTTTTTACCAGCGTGGTGTACTTTCTTTCACCAGCAGCAGTTGTAATTTAGATTTACCATTTTTCAACCCCTCTCTAACATAAAGGTAAATCTCATCAAATTTTTAAAGAACATGTTTTGATTTTGAGGTGGAAAATGATCTGGATAAGAAAATATGTTTTGTTTAAGTGAAGTCTACTTTTAGCCTTAATAAGTTTTTTTATTATTTCTTTATTATTATTATTTTACAATTATTTTCAGAGCAATTAAAGCACATTTTCTTTCCTATTATCATTGCTGTAATGCAAAAAACAAAGTAATATTTAAATAAAAAATATATTTACATTTTATCATATATTTATATTAATGTAGAAGTATATTTACAAAAGAAAAAAACTCATGAAAACAGAAAATAATGCCACAATGCAAAAACTTTTACAAGCTTCAAGACTTCTACATTGTGTTATGAATTTGCATGTGAAATGAGTAGGTATGCTAACTTTCTCTAACATATGTTGCTGTATAGCACGTGCGTGCGGCAAGGAGTATACCATTATTGATTTATTGGTTTACCTTTTATCGTTTCCTGCTGAAATATTTGGCACTGCCCCCACCCTGTTCAATAACAGATGGGTTCATTTTCTCTTTTCTCAGCTCCATGTCCACCTCACAACGTATCTGCAAATGTGCAGTGTGATTTAGGGTCTGTGCTGGTGAGCTGGAGCCCATCAGTGGATGCCAGCCAGTTCAGAGTGGAAATGGAGTCCCAGAGCTCTGGTGTGATTTCCTCCTGTAACAGCACAAACACGCAGTGCTCCATCACACAACTGCCCTGTGGAGAAAGCTTCAACATCAGTGTGGTTGCACTGAGGGGCAGCTGTCAGAGTCAAGCAAGCAGTAGCTTCAACATCGCCTCAGGTCGGACACTAACACAAGAATGCTCTCTATTAAAAATGGATAGATAGATAGATACATTTCAATATCCATGCTTTCCTTATGCACTTTATGTCTAACCTCTTCTCCTACAGCTCCATGTATCCCACAAGGGGTTAATGGTACCGTGGACTGTGTCACTAACTCCGCATGGGTATCATGGGAAGTGGATAAGGGTGCAGAGTCTTACACGGTACTGGCTGTTGGGGACGACGGTCAAAATACCACGTGTTTCAGCGCAAACTCCACCTGTAATGTGCCTGACCTGGGTTGTGGAAAGAGCTACACCTTCCAAGTCACCGCTTCAAACGCTGACTGCCTGAGCCCACCCAGCAACAGCTTTCAGCTGGAGACAGGCAAGTACACCTGAGAGCTTCAGCCCTCTCATTTGAGACCCTGGGTCTCTTAGTATTAATGTATGTTATCTCTCTCTCTCAGCACCTTGTGCCTTGTCATCCATCGTGGTGGTGGCTGAATGCCAAAGTTCTGTTATCATGGTACAGTGGCAGAGGGCACGCAGAGGAAATTCTCTCTACATTGTCACAGCAGAGGATCAAGACCGTTCCTTCATTTCCTGCAATAGCTCCACCTCTTCCTGCAACCTTACCAATGTGCAGTGCGGCAAAGAGTACACCATCATTGTGGCTGCTTCGGCCAACCAATGCAGCAGCCTTCGCAGCCCACCCTACAAGATCAGAACCGGTACAACCATCAATATTGTTATACCTACCTAGTAAACAATGAGTTTAAAAAGCAAGCCATTAGTAATCAATAGCTGTTCATTAGCAAATTGCTTTATATGTCCAAATAGTTAAGGCCACCATCACTATTATTATTGCTCCAACTTGGGGGTTAGGGATTTGAGCCTTAAAGCAGCTATGTCATTCCTAGGTGATATGACTCAGTTTTTACCTGGTGAACTTAGAATTGCATTAAAGAAGAGATCTGAGACATATCTAGGGATCAGAATATCATAGACATGGGGTGGGCTCTTGACCTAACCAGTGAACAACCACCCAGAACAGAAGTCACATGATAAAGTGCAAACAACCACTTGATACACCATAACATCTGCATTGTGAGACTTTTCTAGTTAAATAATTGCAACTGCACTTTATAAACCAGGGGTTTCTAATCCTGCTCCAGGAGAACAACCTTCTCGTAGAGTTGACCTTCATTGCCTGGTTAAAGTTGAAGCTAAACTCTGCAGGAAGGTGGTCCTCCCAGAGACCAGAGATCTATCTATCTCAATTTTATATGTGCTTTCATTGCACCATATTCAGGTTGTTCTCATTTTTCTTTTGATCGTCTGCAGCGCCCTGTCAGCCCTCACAAGTACAGGCCTATACAGACTGTCAGTCAAAGACTGTGTCTGTGTCATGGGAGCCATCTTACGTGGCGCAGTCATACCTGCTTACTGCAGTCAGCAGAGATGGAGACTTAAAGACATGCAATACATCGTACAATAACTGCACACTAACTGACCTGCACTGCAGCAACACCTACAACGTGTCCGTTTTAGCCAGTAATGAGAACTGCACCAGTCTGCCAAGTACTAATGTCACATTCAAAACAGGTAAGAGTGACAAACTCTTTTCCTTTAAATTATGTATCCATGATTTTTACATTGTACAAACTTTCATTGCGATGTCTTCATTCTGCAGTGCCATGTGAACCAACCAATGTAACTGCAAACATACAATGCGGGAACAGTAGTGCCTCCTTGTCATGGGTGGGGAGTGCAGGGGCAGTGGCCTACGTGGGAATTGCCCAGTCAGAAAACGGCACAAAGGTCTACTGCCAGAACACAGAGACTTCCTGTACTTTGATGGGCTTAGTGTGCGGCACCGTGTACAACTTTACAGTGCAGGCAACAGATGGCACCTGCAACAGTTCCTTGAGTAAACCTCAAATTGGTGGAGCAGGTACAACAATTATCTGCATTCTTTGAACTGATCTGCAAGAACTTGAGATGTCCCCTAAGGGTGTTTCATACTAGTGCTTTTAGAGTAGACTTGAATCTGTTTCTGTTGATTCTGTTCTGTATCTTTGTGATCCCCATTGGGAAAACAGGTTTTAAGTCTTGTTGTCCATCTCTTTCTCTCAGCTCCCTGTCCTCCAGCTGGGTTGAGGGTTGTCCCTCGTACAGTAGTGAATGACACTCAGATCTTGAGGGCGTCCTGGTCTACTGTGAGTTGCCCTAATTCTGAATACCTCTTTGGACTCAACGGCAGCATTCAGGGCAACAGCCAGGCACTCTTTGACCTTGCCTCCTATTGGACAAGTCGCACGTTCTTTGAGATGCCCCTCCCTTGTGGCTCCTCCTACAGCGCAACCATCAGGGCGAGAAACTCTGCCGCCTCAAGCGCCGAGTCTGTTGCGGTCACTGGAACCACAGGTGCACAATGTTTAATCATCATAGCACTACCTTCATACATTCTTAAATGGAAAATGAAGATGCTTAAAGTCCAAATACATACATAACTCATCTGTTCATTTGTTTCTCTCTCCCAGTCCTTGTGCCCCTCTAAATGTGACATTCTCTGCATCATCGGCGGTAGTGGCATGGCATGAGTCTTTATTTGCTACGAACTACACCGCGTATGGGGTCACTTCCTCTGGTAGGATGAAACTCTGCATGACCTCACAGCTCCTCTGCTCCATCACCAGTTTCAGTAGCGGTCAGATTGTCGTAACTGCCCACAATGCTGCTGGACAAAGTGAAGACTCAGTGCCTGTTTTAGGTAAGTAGTACAAGTAACAAATAATGAAACATCAGGGCCCGTATTCCTAAAGAATCTAAGAATCCTTTTAGAAAACTCTTAATTTAGCTTAAAAACTTTTACGTAGGAGTCTTAGCTTAAGAGCGATTTGGGCGATCGATCTGAGTAGGAGCAAAAACTTTTATCTTAGTGAGGAGGCGGGGTATGCATGACACAATCTTTTGAAGACTGTGATTGGTTGGTTGTCCAAGAAGGAAAAAAATAGTGATTTAAGTATACAGGTGAAACTGGAAAAATTAGAATATCGTGCAAAACCTCATGTATTTCAGTAATTAAAATAAAGGTGGAACTAATATATTTAGTATATATAACTATAAACATATGCCACGCATTTCTTCTCTCTTCGTCTTTCTGCCATTTTCTCCTCTGCTAAAGAAACTCTTAAGCCTCTTAAAAGTCCTCTTCCGTGCTCCTAACAATTTTGACCTTAAGACCTCTTTTAAGGGTTAAGATGCTTTCTGAATTACTTTTTTCTTTACTAGGATTTTTTCTTTAATTTTAAGAGTAAACGCCCACATTTCTAAGAATTTTCTTAGAATTGTGTCACTGGGAGCTACTTTTTGCATTAAGATTCTTTAGGAATACGGGCCCTGATCAGTAGAAACATGGGTTGTCAAAATTAATCTTAACCTTTGACCATGTTCATCAATTGGCAGTGACAGCCGTTCGCAGGAGGTGAGACCTGGCTCGAAGTCAGAAAGGTGAGTTCATGTTCAATAACAACAGAAAATTAAGAACATTTTAGGGAAATTTGATCATTTCTCAAAATGGATTAATAGGCGTAAAAAATGGCATATTCAACTTATCTAAAGAAAATGAGAACATGAGGGAGGAAATACAGTCTGGTGTGCTACTTTGGTGTTGATCATTAAGTTGATAAAACATGGAAAATCTCTTCCAGTGGACAAACACTGTACTTCCTTAAAAAAAAAAAACTATACGTCTATCCCTCACAGCCTCCTTTCACATGCAGTTGAGTGATTCCAACTGTTTACGTTTAAAGATTCATCCACAACAGCTTTGTTGTAAAGTGTAAAACACTTTAAAATGTTTTTTTAAAAAAAGTTTTAAACAAATTGAAAAGCCTGCTAGTATTAACCACCTTCTCTCCCCACTAGGCCTGCCCAACTCTGAGTGAATGCAACTCGCCGCACTCAAACTCTTGCCATTGAGAATTCTCGAAACTCTTTGATACTTTTGCATGTTACATATATTCCAGTTCAAGGTTAATTTTTTTCACAATATTTATGGGTGGAATAGATTGACTGGGTAAAAGATTAAAAATGTTTTTTAAATTTATTTTTTTTTCTTTTCTGGCTGAAGGATTTACTTTTATGCAATGTCAAATATTTAAAAAAGCCTATATATACACAATCCTGTTTTTGTATATGAGTCAAGTTATTAAACACAAAGAGCATTTCTCCATGTATTCAGTCTTATAAATTATGACATGTAAAGCACATGTAAAATAAATTAACCATACACAAAACACCTGCTGTTCCAATAAAATGAATGTTCTTATAATGAGCTGACAAGTACACAACAGTGACCTATTCTGAGCGGGGGGGAAATCACTGTTAACTACTGTATTAACCTGTTAGCTAGCAACCCAACTTTTGAAAAATCCCCAGAAATGGCATAGGCCTACCCAAACTAAAACTGATACAGTTCATGAACCCTTTGCAATAAAATCACAAGTATAATCTCATTTGAAAGCGAACATGTGGCAGTTTATGTACATTTAAAATTAATTATTGTCACAATGAAAATAGTTATAAATAGCTTCTTTTTTATAGTTTTGTAAAGTTATTAGAAATTTATTTTTATGAAATATCTTCATGAAAATAAAATTAAAGTTGGCATTTTATCAATCTAGGAAATACACTGCAGCTAAAGCCACATGTCTGACCATATTTAGTTAAACTTTTTTCAAGATCAGGTCTATGACTTTATTTTGATTAGACCCTAAAATGCAAACTGATGTTTATTGTCATCTTCTAAGCATCCATTCAGTCTATTGTCTCTATTGTTTTGTGGAGCAAAGGAGCCCCATTTAGTTTCAGTCTGACCTGCACACATTCACACCTCTCCAGCCTGGTTATGGCTCTAAATATTATTTTCTTTTGTCTTCTTTATAAATACTAACGACTGTCTATTCACGCTGTTTAAATCCCAAATTTATTTTATCAAAGTTCTCACTTCACATTTGAGACTGTATCAAATGCCCTTCTTGAAAAAAGAAACATTTCAGTAAGCATTTCTATTTAAAATTTTTCATACAAAACAATTTATGAGATTAAAACCATGTTGTGGCTCCAAACTTACGTTATAACGCAAGTCGAGTATTTTAATCAACCTTCTGTGATCTGATTTAGCTTCGGATAAAAAAAATCTGACAAAAAATTATTTTATAATATTCTGCACAATGATAAAGTCTATATCGATTAGCATTACATTATAAATATAATACATTATTATGAAAATACCTGACATGGCTCGAAGGACATAGATAAATCATATCTCGTCATAATCATGTTTATTGTCTCCAAAACATCGTTATCTGCATGTTACAGCGATCTCTGGAAGCTTCATTGAATGGTTTATGCATAGACAGTAAAAAGAAATGGACACAGCGACCCCGTTGATTTCAACGGAGAGAGTTGAAGCCCAACATGGGCACTTACTTCCTGATAGCCAAGCGTACTGCGCATGCTCAAACTGAGCTTGACGACGTGAGCAACCTGACTGACAGTTGTACGTCTTCTAGTAGCGGTGCCAAGAGGAATCTGAATCATTCCTTCCGAATCTTGCAGAGCCGGAGATCGTGAGTATTAGCTGTTCATGAGCTCGCAGCAGGAGCAACTTTATGACTCTCTATGGGCTTATCCCTTGACTTTATGCCTCCACGTCCCCCCGATTGTGCGCGAGCTTCTACTTCTGTATTTACGGTGAATGTCTCTTCTGCGCGACAGAGAGTCGCGTGTTATGACGCAATCGTTAGCCTATTTTTACAAAAACGGCTTCTACGGGGCCATAACGTAAGATACAAAGTAATGGAGCCTTTTATACATTGTCGTGTTTCTTTAGAAATAAATAATGGACAAATGGAGTCTTTAAACGCCTCAGATGTAAAGTTATTCGCTGTCAAAGTGACGCCAAAATGAATGGGAGTCAATGGGATGCTAACAGCAGGTGATAGCCAGCTACAATGGCGGCCTCCGGAGGCAGCTTCAACTTCCGGCTGATGGATTACCCCCTTGGGTTTATGTCAGGAAGTTCCTGGAATGTCACATGACATGGCTTTTCTTCATGTGTTCCATATATGGACTAAATGTGCATATGCGCCCTCAGGCTGCCAGTATGGATTGAAAACACAGTACATCGGAGTATCAGCGTTCATAATGATTACATCGGCCAATTTTGGGTTTAAAATTCAATAAATAGTATTCCTCTCATTAGAAATATGACGTAAACCTATGAGAATCTAATAATATTTGTCCAAATGTGCAATTTTTTTTGTGTTAAAAAGCCCTAAGGCTACGTTCACACTGCAGGGCTTAATGCTCAATTCCGATTTTTTGAAAAAATCCGATTTTTTTGCAAGGCCGTTCACATTTCCAATTAAATGCGACCTTTAGTGATCTCCTGTGTGAACGTGAAATGACCCAGAAGTGACCCGCATGCGCAGAAGAGTACTCAACGGTCAACGACGTCACTTGCTGTTTGCGGAAGTACCTAAACATGAATGTTAACAGTGGAGCTCGTTTAGCAATATTAAAGTTATTTTCCCAACAGAGCCAGCACAATTACAATCTTTTCGTTTTAAGAAGAAAATTAAGAAGGAGGAGAGCGTTTGAGCGCCTTCGATTAACTCACGGGAAGAGACACGTGTGGCGGACCATAACAGTGCAGCGCGTTGGAGTGTATTGACAGGTGCGTGCTATCGGTGCTATCGTACGATAGCTAACTTGTTTATCTTCTCATTCCCGCCTACTTCAACGCAGAATTATGACGTTTGTCGCATATCAACGGCGTGCGGGTCGGATACATGCGACCTGGCCGTTCAGATTGAGGTCGCATTTCAAAAGATCGGATACGTATCGGATTTGGACCACATACCCAAGTGGCCTGGGTCGCATTTGAAAAGATCGGATCTGTGTCGTTCAGACTGTCATGAAAAGATCGGATACAGGTCGCATAGGGGCAAAAAAATCGGAATTGGGTCGTTTCAGCCGTTGTTTGGTCAAGCGCTTTCATGACGACCGTAGCCTACAGGAGTTTTTTTTAATGGGAGCGGCTGACGCTCATAATTCATATTAAAGTTATCGACTCATTTTTTCATTAACTCCTGAAACAAATTAATACATAAATGTCACTATAAGTTTCTCAGAATAAAACAGTGGGAAATTCTGAAACTTGAGTCATATCTTTTTAATGATGTATAGTTTGTCAAGGTAATAACATTAAATCTGAGTAACTTTGAACTATTTACACATAGAACGATTCAGTGCGTCGACGTCCTCGTGCTGGCTAACGGGTATTAAACATCTCTGAATTAACTACTCATCCCATTAACCAATGTAACATTAACTGATTCAAAAATAATGGTTCAATTAAAAAACTTAATACATGTTCAATTAATTTCAAGAGAGTAGGACTGACTAGATTACATCATTCACAATGGTTCATGGGGATAGGTTTGCCCTTTCATAGTAGGCTAATAGCAACTTTTCAGGTCTCACTCTAGGATTATGGGTACAGTACTTATACTGTTATAATAGTTGAAATCACACAGCAAAGCACGTCTTAACAACCTGAAAGATCACGGAACGTTTCTCTTTAAAGGTTTACATGTTAGCGCAAACTTTCGAAATAAGCTTAATTACATTACAAATAAACACAACTGAACAATTCTGTGTCATACAAGATTTTTTATTAGAAAACGAGATGCAACAGAGCAATGAATCAAACAGCAATGTCAGCACAGCTTTCAGCGGCCTGTGCACAAACTTAACTCTGGTCAACTCTGTTGAAATTTAAAACATTCTCTGAGCTCTATGTACAAAGACATTTGTGAGAATCCTCAAAACAAATGGGGGAGAAAATGGACTAAAAAAGGATATTAAAATTCCATTTTCAGTCCAGACATCAATAACGAGCAACTGAGAGAAAATTACATTTTTAATATCTACACAATTGGCGGATAATAGTGCAGAAAAAAAGAGGGAGGGGAAAAAAAAAATCCCGGCTTTTCCATTTGTTTACTTTAACACAAGTGGATAATAGATAAGGACATGAAGTAATAAGAGAGGGACCGGAATAAAGGTGCAGAGGGAATCTGAGAGAGGAGATGGAGACAGACTTGGATCAGGGAGACTCCGCTCGAACACTGTTTGTTCTTTCACTTGGTTCGGGACTGTGGCGATCTTGTTTTACATGTTCTCGTCCATTGCTGGATTCTCGACGGTGCGAGCGCTCTTTGCTGCGACTGCGCTTGTGTGACCGTTCCTTACTATGGCTATGATCCCGCTTCCTGTTCTTCTCCTCCCCTACTTCCTGCCTGCTCTTGCTGCCTGAGCGAGAGCGTTTCTTGCTAGATCGCTCGGTTTTGTGTTTCCGGTCTCTGCTTCTGCTCCTTGAGCGCTTGCTCTTCTTTTCTTCTCTGTGCTTTCTATCCTCCTTATCTTCCTTGTGCCTCCGCTCTTCTCCCTCTCCCTTACTTCTCTTGTCTTTTGACCTCTCCCGATCTTTATGATGCTCTCTGTCTTTCCTGCGACTACGCTCTCTCTCACTCTCTGCCTCCCTCTCTTTATCTCTGTCTTTCCTCTCACTCCGCTTCCCCGGCTCGCGCTGAGACTCCGACGTCGTTCCTTGCTACGGCTGTGTCGATGTTCTGTGGTTCGGTCTGGTGTTCTGGAACGTCGTCTATCTCGGTCTCTCTCCCGGTCCCTGTCTCTATCCCGGTCCTTTCCCTCCCTTTCTTTGCGTTGACGATCTCGTTCTCTTTCCAGTTCACGGTCAAAGCTGGCACCATGTTTCTCTTTGTGATGGCTGCGACTCCGGGATCGATTTTGGGATTTCTTGGGACTCTGACTTTTCCTAGGTGTCCTTAACACACACATAAGAACAAATCATTGAACAGAGCACATACACCTTGTCAAATAGGAGAGTTGGGTAATTTTGTAAAAGCAACAATATTAACTAATTACTTCATATTAAGTTAGCTAAGTAACTCATAGTAGAAATTAATTTATCATTATAAAAGGAACTACAATCTAAAATGGTGAACAAAACTTTGGACTACGGTTTAAATTATGTAAACTCAAATGAGATTGAAGACTAGTCATAATCTACACAACACAATTATTTAGACTTGAATCAAGAATGTCCATTATATGTGTAGTATGATAGAGAAAATGTCAGGAGAATGAACAACAAAAGATAAATAAAAAGTATCAGTGGTAAAAAAAAAGTAGCTTCATGCATCTGTGCCAAATTACTGGTATTGTTGGGACAAATTACAAAAGACATTTATCCTATCCCAGGGCTTGTCTTGAAACTTTAAGCCATTAAAACTGGTTGGCGATCGTTTAAACACAACACGACAAACACTGATCATGACTGATCTGGTTAGCCAAATAATCTCAGCCCACCTACACACAAAGACTGTACCTGGAACGGCGCCTATCTCCATGCCTTGTTGAATCGGTTGCAGCCGCCGCCACCTCCTCCTCCTCCTCCTCCTGCTGCTCATCTTTTTGCAGGGGTTTACGTGGTCGGCTCTTCATGTGCTGGTCAATTGCCTTCTGCACAGGAACAGGTATTCGTGGGAACAATGTTGAGAACCATTCCAGCTTGGTCAGGAAGGAGCGGAGCATCTCTCCGACCGTCATTACACACCCTCCTCCAGCCTTCACGTCCAACTCCTGATCATAGAGACAAGGAAGAGGAAGGAAAACCATTAACACCACAAACATAGACATGCACTTATCGCATGGCCTCTGGTAACTCAAGGCTAATGATTAGACCCCTAAAGCCATTACACTGTAAACTGTCCTGTATAAAATGCTTTATTTGTGATGACCAAATACTGAGTCTTCACCTCTGCCCTCACCTGACTTAATATTCAGTATTTAAGTAATTTTGTTGTTTTTGTTTGATTCACTGTCATTTTGGACTAAATGATAGCAAATAAACAGCATGGCCACAAAAGTAATGCCATTGTATGAATAACTTATTCCCGAGTATATAAATCTAGTCATGTAATGGCCAATCCTCCTTATATAGAATAAAAAGGCATTTTCTAGCCTGCTGGTCTCATGTCAACAGTTAAATACATATGATTTTAAATGGAACTTAATACCTGTCTATTACTTTTTATTTAAGAAAATAGTTTATTATATCAATGTTTAATAGTTCAAATCACTGCATGAGCTTAAAATAATTAACTTCCACAATGTCTCTTACTATGTACTGACTCAAAATAGGTGCGATGCTGAGGAGGTTGCAGGTCAGCAGACATAAATGATGCACCGACGAGTGTGAAGGGGTGGAGTGGGTAGGTGAGCTTTTCTAACTGCACTCACGAACGCCAGCCAAGAGTGTGGAGCACACCCTATATCCAATCCACCCGCATCACAAGGGCCATCTGGGAGAGAGAACAGGGCAGTCAGCCAGAGACACATAACCACCAACATGCCTGGCAGCAATGTTTGCTCAATGCGAATAAGATCCCCTCTACTGGAATATTTTTTAAATGGATAATATATTACTAAATGCATAATTAGTGGGTGTGCAGGTGCATGAGATGAGCCAGCACCCAGTAATGGATATCTGATATTTACAATCAAATAGAAATCTCTATGAATCATTGAGGCATAGTGTCATATACAGACTGCTATTACCTGGGCTAAGAGAATATGGCAAGCAATCACTGGATTCATATTTAGCCACAGAGGAACCACCTTCACATCTAGCTCAAAGGACCATTTGCAAAGAATTCGATTGTGATTTAACTGCGTATCTTATAGGGAACATTAAGCCAAATGAGGTCAAAGGTAGAAGGACAGCAATGTGCATCACAATCAGCATATGGCCTAAAGCTTTCTGATTACAACACTGTACATTAGAAATAAGAGAGAGATTAAGGCATTACCCGTGGTGACATACCTCCTCGTCGTCAAGGAACTCATCATACCAGTCAACCAAGTCAGGAGGAGGTTGAGTATACCTGAAATACACATGACATGATAAGTGTATGTTAATCGGGACGTGCTGTGGTCAAACCATGAAATATGCACCATCCAAACTAACAATGTACCATGACCTAAATGATCATCTTATATAGGAGTCAAAATCTGCTAAGGGGTAATAATGGGAAAACAGTTTTAAAAAGTGATTTTTACTTATTTACAACAGGATCTTAATTTTAAATAAAAGGTTTTTGATATAAGAGACCATAAAAACAGCTTTTGCACTAAAACACTCCTTTCCTGGTACAAAAATGAACTTGCGATTATAATTGCGCTATGAAATTTGACAAGCCAAACATGTCAGTCTGTGTAACGTAGTTTAAGCCATGACAAACTTCATTTGGTAAAAGAGTAATAATCTATTCAAAAAGCAGTTAGAACGACTCCAGCATGTTTGAAAAGTACCAAAAATCAACAAATTTCACCCCTTATGCACGGTATCGTGTCACTGTCGGTTGGAATATCAGAACTAAAAACCTCGACATACACTCATGGGCAGCAATCACTTAACCGAATATTTGCCGGCTAAGAAATGAATAATTATTACCTTACGATTCCTTCTGTTTTCAAATCCACATCATTTGAATCGATGTCTGTCAAAAAAATAACGTGCACAATACACGTTAGCATTTACGAGAAGCAGAGGGCCAGCGTGTACACGCATTTCCTGGAAAACCCACACTACCTGATGTTTTGAACGAGTCTCTTTCCGATAAGAGGGAGAAATGGGGGCTTCAACATGCTGTCTGTCAGAGACAATAACGTACCTAATACATAACGCACTCAAGTATAAATTTGTTCTCCACTCAGTTGTTTAAAAGATTAAAGCATTGATCGAAGTTAGATAAAATGTTTAATTTTCCAATAAAAGATAATATATTTTTTCATGGTGCGTTACATTTCATTACTGCTTAACAGATTTTGACTCCGAGAATTTTGGGCTCTTCTGCTCTACATATTCCTTAGCAAAGACAACGAGTTTACCCTCCATGGCAGTGTTAAAAAGCTAAATATTAAGAAACGAAGACAATTGAAAATAAATTCCTGAAACAAAGAAACTCAGTTAATGTTAAACATCGGAGCTGGATCCGAGTCATACCTGATGTACATAAAGCCCAGTGCCCTGATATAGGGCGAATCTGTGTGGGTGATGAGACCCATCACTTGTTTGCGGGTCAGTTTCAGTGTGAACAGCTTATACAGCAAGCAAAATGCAGTGGACACGATCCCACCCGTTCCAACTCCTCGAACCTGCAGGACAAACATCATGAGATTTAAAGCTAGACTCATGTTTAGATCAAGCGAATCTCTCCCTTTATTTAATCAAAGTGATGAAGAGGATGGGAGGATGAAGTTTTGGAGGTCTCAAGGCACGTACTTCTACTTACCCCTCCGCACATTCCCGTCTGCCCCGCTGTCTTCCTGCTGCCTTTTTCCCATGGCTCCACATGGTTGACCTGATAAAGACATTTAAATTAGACTAACCATTTAAATGTATTCAAACCTGCCAATAAACTAGATAAAACTATATTATACAACAACTCAAATCATTCTAAATAATCAATCCAACCACAATTGTTTTTCAAAATTAAAGGGTACCTATCATGGAATTTTGAAAATTACCTTTCATGTAGTGTGTAACATAGATCTAAGTGAACAAAAACATCCTGCAAAGTTTTAAATATGAAAGTTCACCGTATACAAAGTTATTGTCTCTCAAAAGTAAGAGTCGACTCCGAGTCGCTGATATGAATCGATAGACGAACGATGCACTTTCGTACGTCACTTGTACAAGTTATTTGAATTCGACACGCCCACTCAGTGCGCGCGCGCCCAGCAGACAGAGAAACCTGACAACATGTCCACGAGCTGTTCTGAAGTGCGAATCAAAAGCAAACTTTTTTTTCACTGCCCAGGGACAAGCATGTGAAGACTCAGTTGCTAGAGTTTATATTTACAACTATACCACACAAGTATAGCCACCTTGAGCTGTGTTCGCGTTATTTTAATGCAGGGTTCCTGCACACTTTTTAAAGTCAAATTTAAGTCTTTTTAAGACCTTTTTAAGACCTGAAGAAATCAAAATTAATACCATACATTAGGGGTGTGCAATATTAACAAAAATATATCTCGATATTTTCAACGTTTTGTTGATAATACTTAGATGATTTTTACTGATTGTGTTTTTCTGCTGGTGCCATGGCTGGTTTAGGCCTGTTGTTGACAGCTGACTCACGAAGATATTAATATTTGTCATATTCTATGCAGTGGTCAGTTCACAGCAGTGACAGAAATGATTAATTAATATGCAATATTTGCAAACTTAAATTGACTTCCAGGGGCATTTTCACCTATATATGGACATTCTTTCTAAACCTATTTAGAGTTATGCATCACCTTTTATGTCAAATACTAACATTCAAATTAAATTATACAGTAATTATACTTATTTATACAGTAATACTTAATTACACAATTATACAGTACCACCGTTACCAGTCAAATTAAATCATTCAATCAAAATCCATCTTTGCAATGCAGAGGTGACACAGAAGCAGCAGCAGAAGTGGCATTAATATTTACACTCCATTTACAATTGCATAAATAAAGCTATGAGAGTTTTTTTTTAAATCAATATTCAATATTTAAATGATTTCTAATTTTAACGTTTTAATTAAAGGGTAATTTAAATATGAAACTAAAACCGCCCGTAGGTGATTGTCTTAATAAGCGAGTTGAGGGAATCATTCATTCAACCGATTCGTTCAAACGGATGATTCGTTCGGGAAAGAAACAAGTGATTGTTCATTGAAACGTTAAAATGACTCGTTCAAAACGGCACTCACTGATGTGATATTCTAATATAAGAACATAATATGATGTAAATATAAGACAAAAACTAATTTGGGGACATTGGACATACCTATAATCTCCTGCTTTCACTGTGTGATGTGTGCAGTTATAACGTTAGCAGTGTTTCCCCTAGGTTTACAGCTTTGGGGGGGGGGGGGGGGGGGGGGGCACTCATTTGGATAATTGTAAACATGCTAACACAGATAGAAAAGACATGCCATCGTGGAAGTAAGATAAATAACGTATTACCTAAGGGCTATTTAGTATGTTTAATAAAATAACAAATTGTAATCTGGCTCTATAAAGAAAATCAAATCAAATTTACTTGACCTTCAAGGGATGGGGGGCGAGTCGTTGGGGGGGGGGGAGCGCCCCCCTTATATAATGGTAGGGGAAACACTGGTTAGCCTATAACTGCACACATCACACAGTGAAAGCAGGAGAGACAACTGCGATGTCAGCTCACAGTGCCTCATACATCGTTAAAACAATGATTACAATATCATAATAGACAATACACATCGCACACCCCAACGCACATAAAGAATGAACTTACGACTGAACTGACATTCGCCAACTTTCTCCTCCTCTCCTCTCTCGCGTGCAGGAGAGACGTTATTTTGCCGCGAATGTGATGCGGCGACGGCGAGTTGTCACGTGACCAAGCAAATCCACAAAGATAGAATAATAAAAAATAATACTACGCTAATTAGTTTTAATTTGGAAAACATTTATATATGTCTAAGTCGAAGTGTCATCTAAAATTTAAGACCTTTCATAAGTAAAAATAAGACTTTTTAAGACTTTTTATGGCCTTAAATTTTAAAAATCTAATTTAAGACTTTTTAAGGACCCGCGGGAACCCTGTAATGACGATCACTTCACAAACACAAATGTTGTGTGGATTATGGTGTATTCGCGAGTCGCCTGATACTGAAGGAACGTTCAATACCAAGTTTATTTGGATCAGCTTCCTCCTCCGAATCACAACCTGTAAGTACTATTAATAATTGTTGCTTTTATGTGTGTGTGCGTGCGTGTGTGAGAGAGTGAGAGTTACGCTCAGCAGCTTCTAGGTCTCCGATGTCATTTTTTTTTTTTTTGAAATATGTGAAATTATGTGAAGCGTATTGTAGTACTGCAGTGCTTTATCAATATGTTTAAGCTTTGGGCTAACGCAAAATATAACTGACTGCGTCATCTGACCAATCACCGCCGATTAGCGTCACGCAAAGGAGGGGTTTGGACAAATGAGTCGTCAAACGAATCATTAGGGAGTCGGTGAGCAAATCAGGTAAAAATAAATGCATATTATAAGACAACAAAATTGTTTTTTGTCATTGCATGCATGTAAAACTGTTGTTGGGGACTCCCAGAACATTATTAGGAACATTTTAAATGCCATAATAGGTACCCTTTAATACAAACTCTTGTAATCACATTATCCTTACAAATACTTTTACTTACAGATAATGCTTTAAAATCATAATCGTGGAAAATCATTATAATAGAAAAGATCTAAGAATATTTTATTTATTGTTGCAACAGTACTGGCTAATGCTAAGTTATAGTTTTAGTAGTAAAAATAAAGAGCCGTTCATAGTACCAAGGACGACAGAGGAATGACATTAAAAATCACTTTAATAATAATTTTCTTTCCAGCTGATAAAAGATAAAACATTGACAGCCAATCAGTTTAAAGGGACATGTCACCCAAAAATTGTAATCATTTGCTCACCCTCAAGTTGTTACAAACCTGTATGAATTTCTTTCTTCTGCTGAATTCAAAAGAAAATATTGTATAATATTGGTAACTTAACCAACATTGACTCGTTATATTGGGAATAAAATACTGTTTGGTTACAGACATTTTTCAAAGTATATTTGGTGTTCAGCAGAATAAATAAATAACGTTACAGGTTTGGAACAACTTGAGGGTGAGTTAACATTAAATGACTGAATTATAATTTGACGAACTATCCCTTTAAAAAGCTCGAGAATGTAAAGCGGCAGCCGACATTACTACAGAGCGCGCTTATGAAACAAAACATTATCGTCGGATGGAGTCGACCCAAATAAAGTTATCTATCTTTATAGTTATTGTTCTTGATGTGACCTACAGTTATTGTTCTTAACTGTAGAAAATGCGGTTGTGATTTTCTGGAACTAACGTTAACGTTATACATACTTTATCAGTCACAATTCACTTTCGTTGAATGCTTTTCCAAACAATTAAAGTAGTTAAATGGTGACTGAAGCGGTCAATAATATATTGAAGGTCTATAATATATATACTTAAGTCAGTGATACGAGTTTTGAACACCACGTGGTTGAGTTGATGACAAAAGATTCATTTTTGAGTAAGCTAACGTTAGCCATTTATGTAGCTACATTTGAACTAGTTAGCATAAGTTAGCATAGCATAGCCTTTTGGCCTAATACGGTCTACTTTAGCTCACATAATAAACAAAGATAACGAGGTTTATTAAAAAAAACAATTTAAGTATAAAAGAAAAACAACAACAAATGAGCCATATACTCAAAGCATCAATAATATGAAAAAAAGAGAGAAAAATAAACCGCGGGCTTCATGCGCATCGGCCCAGGTTTGTTTCACCACCTTGAAGTAAATCTCGTCAACCACCTCGTGGTACGTCTTGAGCTCGTACAGCTGCACCTTGAAGTAGGGAGACGACAGGACGTTTGTCAGGATCATCGGGTTGAGGTTCATAGTCTTCTCGTTGCCCCATAGCGGCAAAACGTTGCCGTGTTTCCCGCCGGTCGGTTTGCTCACGGCCTGCTGCTGTTGTTGCTGCTGACTAACCGCCATGGCAGGGCTTTCACAACGCCATTAAAATACAAAACGAAATAAAACGAGCGTTACCCTAGACTAATATATCTACAACACGTCCAACGAGGCGCGTGAGTGGCGGGCCAACGTATCTTAATTCATTCGAATGAATTTTAGATAGTTTTTGACTGTGTTTCTCTGTAATGCTGGAAGACGCACGCGAAGCGTTCTGTTGCGCTGAGTTGTGGGGACAAGATGGCGCGCGGAAGAGGGGCGGCGGAAATGGAAGCAAGGGTGTGGGTTGCCATGTGTGTGAAATACTCCACACTAAAAGGAGGAAATTTGTGAAAACTGCGAGTAAAAATCATTTATCGTTCCATGCGTTTAGGTTTAAACCAATGGATGACATATTTATGTAGTACAATTTGAAAACAAAAAGTTTCGCCCACAGGTTGAAGAAAAAGTTAATTGCATTTCCTAGGAAGATGTTTTACAAAAGACTGGGCAACACGGTCCTCATGGCTTGTATGCGTATTCCTGATGTTTTACAGAGTACATCTGATAAAAAAAATTAATAATGCACTTTTCTATTGGTGTTGTGTGGCAGTAAAGGTCTAAATTTCATTTTTTTGCCCATTAAGGTTAAGACTTGTGTACAGTAAAGTACTTCTATGCTTCTACTAAACATTCTAAAAAATGTTTATAATATATCTTTATTGTGTGGAGTGTATTTTAATTTGATATAATAAACAATATAAGTGTGAATTTATTAAAAAATAATCAGATGTGCAAAAAGACAACTGCCATGTAAATCAGCTATATGATGACAAATCAAAACTACAGACCCAAATAATTTATATAACGGTTTTATTTTGTAAAACAACATTTATGTTATTCTCTAATGCATTTTTAAAATGCAACATATTACATGCTGAATGTTGACTGACATTTCCTGCTGCCATTTAATTACATAATTTACTTTTATGCAAAAATAAAAATAAAACAAATCTGTACTTTTTTAGATATCTATATGCAGTATTCAAAAAATATTAAACAGCATTTAAGAAACCTTCAGGAGTATACTTGATGACCTTTATTATTTGAAACAACAGGTATTTCTTTCTTCCCCCTACTTTAGCTTTTTTGTTACAACTGAAAAACCAGAACATAAATCCACATTTTCTTTATATACAACTAACTAAAAATGTACAGCTCTGTCATCAACAATCTGAAATCTGATAAACAGTTTTTTTTTGCTTAACCTTTCAAATTGGCATGTTTTTTTCAAACAAATTCTTGAAACAATAAGCTATAAAATCTCTCACATTTTCAAAATCTTTAAAAAACAAAAACAAAAAAAAAAACAAAAACAAAAAGGCTTTAACAGAGGTTTCTCATTTCTAATGACTTGAAAAAAAGTCAAGTAGTCCAGTAAGTAACTCACTAGTTTGTGGGTTTATTTGACCTGGTGTTGAACCAATAGCCACCTACAGCACAGACCAGCTGTCCTCTGTTTACTCTATAGTTATAAAGCTTTCTTTTAAATGAACACATTTGTAACATTTAGACTACCTTTATGGGTGGTTTCATAAAAAGACTTTTATCAGAAATATGATTTCAAGTTCCAAGTCTACATGAAATCAGTAGTATATTAAATATACTAATAATATAGTATACTTATTTTTTTTCCATCTTCAAATTAGCAGCATCCGTTAAAGGAAACACCAGACCATCCAAATTGCATCAGTCCATGTCAATGAATTTTTTTTTTACAAAAAAAAAAGCTCATATAAAATAGGTCTGAAATACTGCAACACACCTTTTCGATTACACCATTGGTTCGAAGCGACTTGAGACCTATAACCATCTATTTTTGGTAAAAGAGTACCAATCCAAGCATTTCCTGTTACTGTGAAAAGCTTTTGTCTATCTATCATCAGAGCTTGACCAGTAGGGGGAGCAATGATGTCACAAATCCCTAGAGCCCATGAATGTGTCAGTAACCCAGTATAGAACTGCTGCTTGTGACTGAATGAAGACAACTGCTGTCCCCTCCTTTGACACAGGATATTACATCACCTTCCACCATGGATGTTCAGTCTAGCGTTTTATAACCACCTGTTCAAAAGCTCCAGCACCAACCCTGAATGAGAGAGAGAGAGAGAGAGAGAGAGAGAGAGAGAGAGAGAGAGAGAGAGAGAGAGGAGAGAGAGAGAGAGAGAAGAGAGAGAGAGAGAGAGAAGAGAGAGATGAGGGGAAGAGAGAGAGATTATATTACAGAATAATGAACATGCATCACACAGGACAGCTAAGCAGAAGACGCCCATTGCTGTGGTGACCTTGCGGCAGGATGTTAGATAATATATCTCACCTGGTGTGCTGAGAGCCAGTGCTGTGCTTCTCCTGGCCCAACAAACAGCCGAAGACCCTCCTCTGCAACACATATAAACACACAAATATTTAGACTATATAGATTTTTTTAATTTTATAAAATAAAATCATATCAAATGGTGGACACTAAAATGGGCAAAAGCATCTCTTATACTTTCACTGAAGAAGGAACTTGAGTCATATTTAGGGGTCACAATATCATTTTTTACCATCCAGAGCTCTAGCAACCACATAGCAGCGTCTTAACATTACAGCATCAACGTTTGAACGAACAAGCACCAGTTTGAAGCCATTCTGGTCATACATAACATTTATGTACATACGCATATAATCGTCATATTACAATGATTTCTGAAGGATGTGACACTGAAGACTGGAGTAATGGTGCTTTGCAGTCACAGAAATAAATTACATTTCAAAATACATTAAAATAGAAACCAGTTAATATTACTGTTTTTTACTAAATAAATGCAGCCTTGAGGAGAATAACAAACGTATTTCCAAAACTTTAAAAGCTATATATTATATATATATAACCAAAATTTATTCAGACACCTTCAACATTTCTCACATTATCACAGCTTAGAAAATGGTAATAAAATATGTCAAGAACTCAGAGTTGTCAAATCAGTAGATATTTCACTGGTTTTGACCATTCTTCTGTTAGACTGTCTCACAAATGAATTAGGTTTAATATCTGTCAGCTGTTAAATCTAACTACACAATTAGATAATACCAATTTAGGTCAACCAATTACCAAGCAATGCTTCATTTTGTTCTGTCTGTGGTGTAAAATGGTCGCATTAGCAATTAAAGAAAAAACAATTAAGCAAAACATGGTCAGGTCAAAGTGTCTGAATCATTTTTGTTTCTAAATTTTTATAAATTTTACTGGTAGTCCACTGTATGAAGAATTTTTGGGAATACTATGTCACAGTTTACTTTATTTTGCTATCCTAACTTACATAAATGAACTATAGTGTTCTGCACCCACTAGAAAAAAAAAAAATTATGGTGCCTGAATGTTTGGTTTGACTGACTGTGTGTGTGTGTGTGTGTGTGTGTGTGTGTGTGTGTGTGTGTGTGTGTGTGTGTGTGTGTGTGTGTGTGTGTGTGTGTGTGTGTGTGTGTGTGTGTGTGTGTGTGTGTGTGTGTGTGTGTGTGTGTGTGTGAGAGAGAGAGAGAGAGAGAGAGAGAGAGAGAGAGAGAGAGGAGAGAGAGAGAGAGAGAGAGAGAGAGAGAGAGAGAGAGAGAGAGAGAGAGAGAGAGAGAGAGAGAGAGAGAGAGAGAGAGAGAGAGGAGAGAGAGAGAGAGAGAGAAGAGAGAGAGAGAGAGAGAGAGCTCTGGTGGTTTCAGGGAGAAGTTGTTGTGGCAGCTGAAGGTTTAATGTTGCTGTCTCTGAGGTCTATCCATGAGTCAGAGAGAGAAGAAGGGAAATTCAATCATCTGTTTGTTTGAGACTGCAGTAACCATAGTAAACATTTTACAAAACCACAATGTGGTGCATATTAGTGCAACTGGTAAAACACAACTCAGAATTTCCTTATCCTATAGAGTTTGTATCAACTGAATGCAGTTTGCACCTACTTCAGGACAGTGGAACACTCTGTGGTGTAGTGCAAAGCTCTGCACGAGCTGGTCATACACAACATGATTTCGTGTGTGTGTCCGCTATTGATTGTTTCCCACAGCTGCTGTTATGGAGATGGGAATGATGTTCAAATGTAAAAAAAAATTTCAGGGCCATTCAAAATATATTTATAGAAGTAGGCCTATTTCTGTCTTTATATGTGCATGTGAATGTGTACCTTCCCTGCCAACACATAATGTAGCCCCGGTACCCTAAAACTCCACTTATACGGTTCATTTTTTTATTTGTGTTTATAATGTCAAATTTTTTTTTTTACATAAATGCTATTTTTTTTTTTAAACTTCTATTCATCAAAGAATCCTAAAAATGTGTACCACTTTCCACAAACAACTAAGAACCAACTATTAATCAACATTGATAATAAGAAATGTTGCTTTATTTTTAAATCTGAGCGAGTAAATTTTTAGATCTGGACTATAAATAATACATGCATCAAGGTGCTTTGTGTATTTCAGGAAAGGTTGCTTAATCAAAGTTGTTTTAATAGTACCTTCATTACTAGAATCCAGTATGCTGCGGCTGAAGTCCTGACCCTGTAGGATCGTCTCAATGATATCATCAGCACTCACTCTGGTAGCGTCCATTCGCTTTAGCTGACACTCAACCGAGTCCTGCTTTACAGGGTGCCTGAAATAAAAACATATACTTTGTTAATGGCTTCATTTAAATATTCATCTGAAAAAACATTGTTCAGGAAGAGCTAAAGCACACATGTTTACCTGTTGGCTGTGATCCCACTGTGTGACGGTGTGGCTAAGTCCTGGGGCAAAGGTGTGCGAGACTCTCTGTCCTCACTAGGCTCTGGTAGGCTGCCAATCCCAGTGGAGGCACTTCCCGCAGACAAGTTCCTCCTATGCGAGAGCTCCGTCAGGCTGGAGGAGCGCGAGTGACCTGTGCTGTAGCCTACAAGGATGTCCAGACTGATCAATATTACGATATAATATTATGCAAAAAGCCAAAGTATAATAGAATAACAGAAAAGCAATACATTTGGTGTGAATGAACAGACCAGATAACTTGGACTGCTGGCTGGCGTAACTGGCGTTTCTTGAGTGGCCACACTTTCCAACTTCATCTGGAACAGAACCATGACCTAAGCCACTTTTTCCTGGGTTTTCTAGAAGATAAAATCCAGTGGATTGTTAGCATCATTGTGAATTTTGGGATGGTTGAAATGCGAACTGGTCTTCTTTACTCAAGACAAGAGTAGGGAGGTGCCCAGGTGATGGAAAAATATGAGATGGGAGTAGAAATTATATTGCAATGTTTTTGCGTACTCCTGCAAACGTTTTGTGTTCTCTCGCTGTAAGACTGGAAAAACTGGAAGAACTTGAAAAGAGGGCTACTCCCTGAGAAAACAAAGGAAGTTAACATTGAACTCTCTCTTCGGAAACTAGCATTCCCATCCAAGACGCAATCAAACTGAGTCGATCACCTCAGTATTATATTAATTTACATTTCTTTCCCTTCACTCCTTTTGCCCAATCTCTTCTCTCTCTCGTGCTGAGATTACCTGAAATTCACCCAAAACTCTATATGGTTTAATGTGAACAATTATCATACTACACATGTTTGGTATCATTTGATATGTCTCAGTGCGACTGGTACAAATGTCTCATCCCCAAAGAAATAAAACAAAAGGTAATAAAAGTCATTAAGGGTTTAGAGATATCCTGCTTACAGAGGCGGGTGGGTCTTTCATGCAAATGGCATCCAAAAATGACAAATCTCATTGTCAAGTCACCTTCATTTGTATAGCGCTTTTAAAGCATAGAAAGTATAAGAAGTGGATAGAGCCATCTCATTGGAACTCAGTTGAGACAGTTGAAGCCCATTTTTAGCGATTTTTGAGCACTTCCGTTCCTGACGCGCAGACTCAAACTAAGCTTGATGACGTGAGCAACCTGTCTGACAGACGTAAATCTTCTAGTAGCTGTGCGTGAAAATTGCCAACGTTAATCTTGCAGAAATGGGGAACTTGAGCAAAGAGTTCTTTGGTGTGAGTGAGCAGGAGTATTTTGTCCTGTTGCTTTTATGGACTCATTATCTATGGGCTTCTCCCTTGACGGGACGTCCCCCCGATTGCCTGCAAGCTTCTCCTCCTGTCTGTACGGTTATTTCTGTACAGTGCGACAGAGAGTCGAGTGGTTATGAGGCAGTCGTTAGCCTATTTTTACAAAAACTGTTTCTACGGGGCCATAATGTAACATAGAAGGTAATGGAGCCCTTTATACATTGTCGTGTTTCTTTAAACGCCTCAGATGTAAAGTTATTCGCCGTCAAAGTGACGCCAAAATGAATGGGAGTCAATGGAAATGCTAACGCAAGTGAAGTTCTGCTACAAGATGGCGGCACCCGGCCGACTTCAACTTCCGGTCGATGGATTACCCCCTTGTTTTAAAGCAGAACTCGGCAACTTCTAGTCTTCTTCGCTGATTTTCACTTTTGTTGTCGCATGTTTTCCCCACGAGCTCCCCCTACAGCTGTGGGGCGTATATTTCACAACACTTGCGGCACCCTTCTTCCCCGTTCTACCGCTGCTCATGTGCATTTTTTATTATCGGAGCCGGCCAACTTTACTTGCGGAGCTATGTCTACTGAGGTGGGTACATCATACACATTATCATATAACATTGACATGTACATTTTGTATTCTGTTATCAACCAGCAAAGCAGTTCGTGTTTCTCGCTCGTTCTCGCCTCGCTTCTCACGAGACTTCCAATTTTCATTTTGCCGGGACGGTAGTCCCCATGTTGCAAGGTTGCAACCAATATCACCAGAACAGGTTGTTTAACCAGCCAAATGATTTCTAGACAGCTTTATTAAGTTAAAAAAGTTACCAAGTTCCCCTTTAACAATATGGACTGTTTCAAAGCAGCTTTAAAGTGATAATAGGAAATTAAAGTAACAGAGAATGTTTTGGCTTTATAGCAGCTCTAGAATAAAGTTATTGTCCAGCTAAAGTTAGTTTTGATCGATTCCCTTCCGAATGCAAAGATCATTAGTTATTAACTTAGGGGCCGCTTACACGACACCGTTCTAACAGAAAACCCTTAACGCACTCCGGCCCGCTCATTCACACATTGTATTCGCACAAATATATACTGATGAGTTCAATGAAGTTGATTGTACAAGATCTGTAAAAGATGAAGCGTCAGTTTTACTCCAGAAAATCGCTGTAAGAGCTGAATAAACACAGTATAAGAAGTGCGCATTAAAGTCTTATCCATAAACGCTCTCTCTCTCCTTTTCATAATCATCAACATACACAGCGAATTACACAAAACACTCGTTACAACTACGAGAAAACTAATATATACACACCTTTCCAGGGGGTGCTTAATTTAACTGGTAAACTTTATATCCGTAAAACAACTCAGATGAACTGTAATAAAGTGTGCGCTCTCACTTTCCTTTCTGCCGTGATCACTGATCAGTAACGTTAGGCATTTCGCTCCGGAGACTGTAAGGTGGATCACGAACAGTTGGTACATCCTCGAGTAACAATGAGATTAAATGATGACTGCTATGTTCATTCTTACATCCAACAACAAAACACCAACAAAAAAAAAAGCAGTGGGTGGATTTTTATCATTATAGGGTGGTTGTGTACACACACTGCCAACACACATTTATGTTCAAACACCATGTAAAAATTAAGTTAGCATAAAAGGTGCCCTTTAATATATTGTAAAATTCTAATTTATTCCTGTGATGCAAAGCTGATTTTTTTAGCATCATCATTACATCATTACTGAACAGTTATGCTGCTTCATATTTTAGTGGAAACGGATTCTTTGATGAGTAGAAAGTTCAAAATAACAGCATTTAAATACAAATCTTTACATTATTCATAATCATGAATGACTTTACTGTCACTTTTGATCAATTTAATGTGCCTTTGCTGAATAGTAAGTTTTATTTTTGGTTTTATTTATTTAAATCTTACTTAACCTTTGAATGGTAGTTTGTCACAGTTTCCACAAACATTTAAAGCAGCCAAACCTGTTTTTACAAACATTAGATAAATGTAATGTAAAAAATATATGGTAGTATATAGGTGTTAGATTTTTTTCTGTGATTGTCAAGATACCTGTACAGATAAGAGTAGCATTCTGTGTCTCTCCTCTTCTGTCCTCATGTAGACATGTCTCTGTGTCTCCTGGAAAACCAATGGTCATTGATGTGGATGGAGGCCTGGAAGAAAAAGAAATTGTCACCATTAAAAACATTTAAACATAACAAAACACCAACAACAAAAAAGATGTTGCATAAACAAAAAACACACAATATAATATTCTTAACTTAAACTTAATATTTTTACAATATTTTCATATTTACTAAACGGGGCAAATTAGCGGGAGAGCAAAATCCCATAAAAGACCAGATGGAAGTGGAAAGTTCTGCGCGTGATCCACTAACAAATTAATGAACACAGACGAAGCCGGCTCATTTCCATACTGACCAACGCAGTCTACCAATTAGCCTCTGGTTTAAGACATGTTTTTTTGGGGCGAAAAATAAAGGCGCAAACCAGTAAAATGACTAGCGTAAATTAGTAAATCTCATTGCATGATTCATTTAAATACTCTCCTCCCATAAATTTTGTGTCTGAAAGGGAAACTCCTACAAATGCATATGGTTAGCCAAAAAAAATAAGTAATAAAAATAAAATAAAAATAAAAAATAATGTGTATTAAGTAAATCCTCACAGTAGTTTTTTAACGCTGAAAGAGGGTTTGCGCTAATGCAAGCTGTTAGTAAATCTGGCCCTTAGACTCCTACATCCCGGCTCCCAATTGTTTACACAAGAGCCTCAACATTTTGAAAGGTCAATATCAGGAGGGAAAAAAAGTAATGGAGAAAATACAAAAGCAGAATATGTAAAAAACAAAACAAAATGGATAGACCGAAAAACCACATGGTGGACCGAAAATATATATATATATATATTTAAACATAACTTATGAAAATGACAGGAATGATAAATGAAAACTACACTGAAATGACTTGCCGTGGCAAAACTTGGCACTATGCAGTTAATAGGGTCTTTAAAGTGATTGCCAGAAAGCTAATTCCCAAGTCTGTGCAATGTTCTGGTCCTGAGCTATGGCGTGTTAACTTTGCTATTACATTGCTAGGGTGCTCTAAATGGTTGCTATGAGTGGCTAGACAGTTAGCACGGTGATAGTAATAGACAGGGCGAATCAAAAGAGCCAACCCCTGTGTCTCTATGATGTTCTGATGCTGAGATACAGCTTATTCATGCTGTCATACAGTTGCTAGGGTGTTGTAAATTGTTGCTAGGGCGTGGTCAGACAGTTTTCAGTGAGATGTTTAAAGACTACCTGTCAGTCTGAATCAAAAGAACCCATCCCTTATCTATGTTGTTCTGCTGCAGAGACACAGCCAATTCATTTTATTCTATGGTTGCTAGGGTGCTCTAAATGGTTGCTAGGACATGGCTACAAAAGTTTAAATGTAACTATAAATTGGCTGCTTGCTAAGCCGAGTCAAATAAGCCCACCACAAATTGGCATTCTGATGTGGAGATACAATCTCACAAATGTATGGCCAATGTAAATTTATGGGATTTTATTTCGCCCACCTTTTTGCCCGCCGGACGAACATCGTACGACCAATTAAGAGTCATAGCACAACTCTCCTCAATAAGCCACATGATTTGACACCTCATTCATGGGTCTACAATAAACGGTGCGGCACGAGTTACATGCTGAAGTTTTGTCCAGAAGAATAATATTAAGTAAGAGGAATAACAATAGTGATACAAGCACCACTAATATGTTTTTCAAAAAAGAGGTTATTCGCATTAATTAAAGGGATGTAAAGAAAAGCCCAATGTTTCAAGACTATGAATATATAAAACAACTTTTGATACTTTAAGATATTTTTGCATCTTCTAAAGCTCAAAATCTTCGAATCGTTTAACTGAACAGCATGTAACTGCATTTAAAAGTAAGGAAATATTCAAATTTCTCCAGTGTTCAAAGTCATAAAGGGTTGAAAAAATAAATAAATAAATAAGGGTGAATAAATGATGCCAAAATATATATTTTTGAGCAAATTTTTCCTTTAATAAACTGAACCCAGCCAGGTCATGTAACGTATAGGGAACAAATAATCCATAAACCACTGATTTTAGAAGGATATTAATCTATTAAGTACTTATCCGGTTTTAGTGCCTCTACAACTGACAGTGACATAAAACTATGACGTACCAGGCCAGAGCTAAAAGCACTTCAGGCGCAGTATGAGCACTCCCACACACACACATGATCACACCTCATATGCCTCTCATAAACACATACTCACAGGGAAACACCACCAAACACTTTGATTTATGAGTGCGTGTGACGGTTTTTGACAACTAACTATCCACTGTGAAGGGATGATACAACTCTCACTGAAGCACATTTCAAGTGGGTAAATATATTTAATATCAGGTTAATGATATTTTCTATGACACACACGATTGTGTGCCAGCACGCTTACATAACAGGAAGCACATCTTTCAGTGTGTCTGGGTGCTGTGTGAGGTGATACATTTATCTCCCACTAAATGTCAGCATAAATGTCAACTATTTCAACATACACGCAAACGCATTCCGCACAATTACACCGATCTGAAATCATGCCAAATGTAGTGCTTCAAGTCTATTTAAGCAGAATCAGATAAGCATAAAGAGATAAAGCTTTGAAATAAAGAAAACGTTAATTATTGACATTACAAATAATAAATGTAATTTTCTATTACAAACGACCTTGCCATTACCAGTGATGAATAACATTTAACACAAGAAACATTTCTTATTGTTATCAATGTTACCAAACCTAATTTTCAGAGGTTTTAGGCTGCAGACACTGAAAAAAAGCACCTGTGTGTTTGGCTAAAAGCTACCAGGAAGTGGTTGAATCAGACTTCCTGTGTTCATGCGGTCCCAGACATTGGTGTCAGACAAACCGTGTTTCACTGCAGAAGAACACTGGTGCAAACTCACAAACTGGCATCTGCACACGACAGCATCAAAACATCACGACAGCTGTGCCTGAACTGTCACATCAACAAGGTCATTCTAAGCCGCTGGGTTCCTCAATGTAATATCAATAATATCTTGTTGAACGTTTGGCACTGATCTTAGTAACTGGGTTAACAGCAAATCTCCACCAGGTGTGCATTTCCCAAAGCCAACTATGGTCGCAAGTTTCATCGTTACCAACAGAGTTCAATGGAACCTGCGACCATAGTTGGCTAACGATGATTTTAGGAAACGCACCCCAGCATGGGCTTTTTGTCTCATTCATTACGCCTCGTTAAACCAGGTGGTCCGAAGCTGAGGAAAAGCTTCCAAAACATTTGCTGGTCTTTTCAAAAGGATGCAGACAGATTCAGATTTGAATATGAAATTCCAAATTTTCTAATTTAAATGAAGGGACAACTTACGTTTTAAAGCAGGGATCACCCGACATTAGCTGCATAGTGATAATCACCTAGAAAAAGAGAGAGACAGGTGGTGAGCAGTTATACACATATTAGATGTAGCAGATTGAATATTTTATTAATACCCATAACCCACTGAAAAAAATCAAATACTGGAGTACTGTGTGATAAATTGTTTTTTCATGAAGATAGTCGTGGCTCTAACGTCTGATTGGATGTTAATCAGATACACAAATTAATGAATGAACATAAATATATCGTACAAAGCTGACACTGTTTTCTAAAAGCAATAAACACAGAGCTTAGTCAAAGGGGTTTAAGATTCTATGTTTTGCATAATTCCTATGCAATAGATATTACTTTTTCATGACGGATACATATTGCTATTATGTTAAAAGTGCACAACGAGGGAGTAGATAAACAAAACAGTCTTTATTAATATATACACCAACTAAAATTTAGGAGATAACAGAGACACAACAACTTAACATCGACAATAACGGACAAATGAACTAGGGAAACTCAGGGCTTGAACACAAGGAACAAACAAGGGAACTAGAATAATCGTGATTAACCATTGCAACAGACTAGAGCATGAATGAATAACTTAATTTTGGAAACTTATATGGGAACTAAACCTAAGGGAACTAATATACATGTTTGCTACATGATAACCATTGTTGGTGGTAATTTATTGTTAAGGGCCCAACAAATGCTACCAACTTCCTGTATACATGTTATAATAACTGTAAATGCTCTGTGTCACATGAGTTTTTCTATTATAAACTTGGCTTCCATAATGTATGCTTCCAATTGTTAGACTGCAGTGATTCAAGTTCAAAGGTGTGCATGGATCTCTACAGATATAAAAGGCCTGTGGAATTTAGTTTGCTCTCCGGACAGCTTCAGGCGGAGGTGGAAGGATACAGGGCTTGGAATTCTGGGGGCGCTGTGAACAGCTCTAGGCGTAGGTGGGGGTTGTGGATTGGAAAACACAGCTCAACACAGGCCGGAGCATGCCAGACATAACCCACATAAAAAGGAACATTAAGTAACACAACACCGCACACAGATCTGAGAGGACCCGCCCCCTAGCAACTGCATATTTATTATATAAATAAATGAAAGGTTACAATAGAGAGCATGTGATCTCAAGACAAAGAGGGCAACTTTCGCAAAATCTCTGTGCATCATTATAAAGTTGTCCTAATATATATATATATATATATATATATATATATATATATATATATATATATAAAAATATATATATATTTATATGTGTGGTGTGTGTGTGTGTGTGTGTGTGTGTGTGTGTGTGTGTGTGTGTCTTTATACCTTCAGTATAGAGTTGTCCTGACGTGTGTTTTTGGTGTTGTATCCCTCCAATAGACAGCGCCGTGTGGTGCTTCCTGAACCGGCAAACTCAGCCAAGTTCAAATCAGCAAAACCAAGCTGTGACACACACACATCGTATCAGTGCCAGTGATCTGATTGCCAAACGTTGCCATAATCCAAGGATAAACAGAGCTTACCTTTGCATATGTCTTGCCACCTTTCAGCTCCTTCATAAAAGAACACACCAAAATTGATCCAATCCAACAGAAACACAGAAAAGAACGAAAGTGTTTATCCGAGCCCAATTTAAGAATCAGAACAATCGTACCTTTCTTACAGATATCCGAAAAACACAAGGTTCCAGCACCCCTGTCCCTGCATTAGCACACAACTTGCATAAGAAGGAGAATCTTTTCTTCCATTTAACACAATTCACCAGAACTGGCTCTCTGCAGAAGAAACCACAAGAAAAATAGTGAGACATAACACGATAAAACAATAGAACTACAGATAAATAGAAGGATAGATAGATAGATAGATAGATAGACAGATAGATAGACAGATAGATAGATAGATAGATAGATAGATAATGACCTGTAAGTTTCTTTGAAAGATGCACTATATAAATAACTATAACAAACTTTATATGAGCCTAATACATGCACAAAATATGCAATAAAAGGTTTTTATTTAATAAACAAAGATATGTTTCTATTTTTTACAAATATAAAAGGTATCAGTGGAAGAAAGAATACAGTGTGTAACAGGATAAAAATCTCTCAGTCTTTGTGCACAATAAAATCTCTATAAGCCACATCATTACCGCTTATTAAGGAAAGTGATTTAGAAAAGTTATTTTATAATAATGTATAGCTTGTTACAGTTTATGTTACGTCATATTTGTTCTGGTTGTGAAAGACTGTATTCTGTAAAGAATATTTCGGCATAATGCTTCCTGCAGCTGCTTTTCTCACTGACTTGTATGTGTCAGTGTTGTACTGTACTCATTCAAATGGCTCTTCCCTTGTTTGTTCTGAAAACACAGTAACACTAATGCCAAAGCAATGAAGTAAACCTTCATCTGCAGTGTTCAAAAAGAGGAACGTCTGGCATTCCGATAGATATGGAATGTTACCATTCTGTAAAATGCACACTATTGCTATAGCAAGTCCAGCCTTGACGGTTAGAGGAAGGAAAGGAATTGCTATTCAGACACTGCCCACTTTTGTCGACCTGTTGAGTTCCAAGTAAAACACACTCAAACCGCCTGCCACGTTTCTCTATAACTAAAGATCTATTCTACATTGCTTTTTTAATATCTCGATATTAAATAGGCAAGCTAATAAAAAGATGAATCTTAATATTAAAAGCAACACTCTTCTTAATCACTCATAACATATTCAGACTCATAACCAAATGTATTATTTTACAATATTATTATAATATTTTGTACATAAATAACGGTTGCCAGTTAAAATAATAAAATATAATAAAACCCCAGCATGTCTTGCGATTGTCTCACCTCGAAGACTCCTCTGAAAAGCCACCGTCCGTCAGTCGAACCTTGCAGAACAGAACTCCATTCACAAACGGGACAGATGACAGCTCCTCCAGCTCCACATCCACTTTAAACTTAAACCTTTTCTTTTTCATCATGATGAACGCCATTAATCAAATATGTGAAGGACGACAGCTTTTCTATTACACTCCAGGTAAAGGTTTTTGAAAGAGAGGAACACAAACTCTTTGACGCGCGCGTTGAATGCAGTCAGTGTGCGTGGTGCGGAGACGATAGTTTTTTAAATGGTGCTGTGTGAACTGCGTCGAAATGACAACTGACGACACTTTAAAATAAAAGTCCTTCCAAAACGTTTAATAGACAGAATAAATATATAACATAATTTATTTGTAATATTTGAATTATTTGTAAGAAAAATATTTTGTAGCAATTACATGCAACTTATTTTTCAAAATCAGTTTTTGTGTGTTTTTTAGTAATTGCTGGTTTGGTGTGTTTGAGTGCTCATTGTTACAATTAAACAGGAAAAGTTCAGTGACATTTTTATTTGTGCATGGTAGAAAACAAACACTGATACTGACAAAATGACATACAATATGGAAAATTGATCTACACGATTTAGGGAGCAGGCTACACAGTGAACTCCAAAAAACGCTACGCTTGAGCAAACAGTTTCTGAATAGGCTACTTAATGATAAAATATAACATTCAGAAGTAAACAGTGTAGCTGACTTAATGTTTAGCTGACAGAGTGTTTATGTCAGAATGTTTATTTTTAAACCACAACCGTCTAAGTGCTTCTTTTACCGATATTTAAAGATATCTTTTGCATTTCTAATCCAAACTACGTCAAACTTGACACTGCACTTACTCGTGCCACAGCAAGACACCTGTCAAGTTTGAGAGATATGCGAATAGTACAAACACACACACACACACACACACACACACACACACACACACACACACACACACACACACACACACACACACACACACACACACACACACACACACACACACACACACACACACACACACACACACACACACACACACACACACACACACACACACACACACACACACACACACACACACACACACACACACACGTTCCAGTAATTTATAGATATAATACAAATATACAAATGGATATATAAGGGTGTTTCTGTCACTTTTAAGTCCCAGCAGTGAAATTTTAGATTTATCTTAAAATTTGTCATTTGATGTTTCATAAATATCCACAGTGCCATTACACACCTTGACAAAAAATATAATTACTGATTATAATGTGATTAATAATATTATGAAGCATTTACAGCTCAAAACACCATTTTTGTTAATGTCCCACACGCCACACCTGTGGTCTCAATGTTGAGACACATAAAATAAGCTAATTTAATTACAATTTGACATTATTTCAAATGGAATTGTTTAATATACAGATTCATTTACAGCACCTTAAAATTCTTTGTATTATTTACTGATCATTTTTATGATTTTTTTTAAACTAAATGTGCCTGTCCCACACTTTTGAGTCCTTACTGCAACAATGAAAAAAAGCTTTTATTATGAAGTTTTATTGAACACAAACAAGTCTAGTTTCTATGGAAACAGAAGTTATCACCTGAGCACATTGCTGACAAACTGAGCCACCACCACACTACCTCACTCACAAGATACCAAAAAAATAAGGTAAACATCATCTTTTCTGCTCCAGTATTTATTGTGCATCCTTACCATTCAGCTTAATAATTGTGTGTTTTGTACTACATTTTAAAAATAAATGTATGGTAGGCCTTGCTAGCTGCCAATTAGCTAAAATATTAGCAAAAATTTCATTTTTCGCAACATGTCTTTACCGCAGCAAATTTAGGTGTTGCGGTAGAGACAAATTCAAGGTTTACTGTATATTAAATTACAAATATTCAGTATATTATTAGTACTGAAGCATATATTAGTATATATTTTAGTATATAAACATGTGTTTCGTGGCAGTTTAATATTGTGTCCTTACCGACACAAGATGTCATTACCAGAGCACTTCTCTATTTTAATTTTTTTTCTTCACATTTTCTTTTGCAAAAAAATATTTTAACACTTAAGCTGAGATGATTAACACATTGAAATTGCAACATCTGTCATAAAATGTTATCTTTTGTGTGTATGGAAACAATTGACATCTAAGGTTACTGTTTATTTTTACATGGCATAGAAAAAAAACATGAAATTCCCTATTTTGTATATTATTTTTTTATATCAGTATTTACAAAACTGCATAAATTAGAAAAAGCTATTTAAATATATAATTTTTTTAAATATAAATTACTCAAGAAAAATGTATAAAATGAACGTTATTGTAACGTTGCGGTAAAGACACTTTTTAAGAAGATGACCCGAAAAACAGGTTAATGTAAAATATGTTTTAATGTTCCAGATTAAAATATTAACAACTACATTCTATTTTTATACATATTACAGACTGTGATGTGTGATGGTTAAATTCATAGAGGTAGATTTTTTTTAAATTGGGATAGTCAAAAGTGCCCGTAGTTTCAGAAACACCCATAAGTGGAGTTTGCACAACTCATATTTCATTGTTAACAAACAAACACGCACGAACTTTCTGTTTGAGAGTTAAAAAAAAAAAAAACCTTTCTGTTTGAGAGTCTGGAGTGAATAAACTGGTTTCCCGGCAGAGGGAGACAACTCATCACGAAAGCATAGACTTCTAGTTTCTAACCTAACCGATTTACATAGAGATTATTTATCTGTTCTCTATTAAGGTTCTTCTAACCTGTGAACATCCAGATTACACCTAATCAGACACAACCACCTTTTTTTATCATAATTAGAAATAATAATGTTTAAGAGGGTGATTTTATTTTTAAATAAAGGATGGGTTTGACACAACTATTATGTAGTACAGTGTTGTTGTGGGCATGCCATGAACAACATTAAAACACTGAATAACATTAGCAGATAAAATTTTAATTTAATTCGTTCAAGCCGCTTTTAAAAACTTCCATGACCAATCACAAATAATTAGAAATTACTATCAGCCAATCAGAACCGTAGTTACAAGCGCTTACTTTTCTCAATGGGAGCCTCGTTGGCGCCCACAGCAACCTGTCAGACGACAGGACCTGTCAGATTTTTTGGCGCAGTAGGCAGCGCGTCAGTCTCATAATCTGAAGGTCGTGAGTTCGAGCCTCACACGGGGCAGTTAGTGTTTTGTCATGATTTTAGAATTACCGAGTTGATATAAATAAGATTATAAACATTACACTGATTATAAATGGCCATTTCAATAATTAAAGTAGATCATCTAAGGAATCGTTGGCAATATTATATATAAAATACAGATAAAGTCTACTTGAGAATGGAAAAAAAAAATTTGAAAGCCAAAGGAAGTCAGGATATTTCTAGACTTTTAATTATTATTTTACAAGTAAAGTGTATTTTTGCCGTATCTCTTATATACACCGGTTAATTTTGTTAAATTAACAAATTTAATTTGTTAAATTAAATTTACCCCCCCACCCCCAGTGTTTTAAGTACTTTATATAGGCTACTGTTCCAATATTGTACATTCTGACAGTTAATGCAGTAGACTAAATCTTTGTTGACTCTGAGAGAGAGAGAGAGAGAGAGAGAGAGAGGAGAGAGAGAGAGAGAGAGAGAGAGAGGAGAGAGAGAGAGAGAGAGAGAGAGAGAGAGAGAGAGAGAGAGAGAGAGAGAGAGAGAGAGAGATTTTCTGAATGATTCCACATGCTGAATGAATTCAGTGACACTCTCAGTGAACGGGACGCAGGGGCGCTTGTTTTCCCGTCTCGGTTTGGGAAGGAAGGACTCATCCAGCCGGTGCAGCATGTGAAAGTCCAACACGGGCGACTTTCTCCTCTTTTCTTTTTACACATTTTGCAGCCAGTTTCTGATCAGAGATAAGCAATTCCACCGCACTGATTTCTCCACTGAAATGCCGTCATGTCACGCGTGAATGTCAGCTGGATTATTGCGGTGCTCGCGGTGGAGCTCGCGACACTGTCCGCCGCGCGCGCTCACAGCTGTCACGAGGTGAAAACGGCGTTTCAGGTGCGTCAGATCGGCCAGCTGAAATGGGTGCCGGAAACACCTGCGACAGGTGAGTGTGAACGCAATGGGCTGTCGTTTTCATCTTGGCGAAGAGCGTTTTCTGCAAATGATGATGTTGTTGTTTGACTGTGACGGAACTGTCTCAATGTTTTAAGGATGTTCCTGACTTTGAATTTTACATGGTAAAGGGTTGCCGCCAAACATATCAGTTAGCCTACTACATCTGCTTGTCTTGTAAAATCATAGGTAGCCTCAGCCTACATGATTTTCCTCAGATAGCTATAGAAACTCTTTTTTATGTCATTGTGTTTATTTATTTATTTAGCCTACTTGCTTTGACCAGTGTTTTTGAAGCAAATCTGTGATTAGTTTTAGGAATTTTGGCAGAAATAGACTGTGTAATTACTATGGTAAATATTTGTATTGTGGTGAGCAACCAGGTGCTGTGGTTGCTATGTTGACTCTTTGAATTCTCATAGTGTGCTCTATTGATGAAGGGCATTCTTTAGGTATCCTTTTGACCCTGATAACCACAAATAATTTTTTTGCATGAGAAATTAAACCAGTGCAATTTGACCACAAAGAACTTTAAAGTTATACCTAAAGGTTGTGTCTCAATCAGCATTTGTTGCACTACTCGTCCGTTTCTAGTGCTGTCAAATCAGTTACTGAAATATTTCCATGCTAAAAATTCCCACAGTGGCCTGTTAAAAACCATCAGCTGCTCACTGTATTTACTTACTAGAAATGTTATCATGTCTCTGCATGTTTCATGGTGTCTCTGAACTTTTAACAGCTCACATGAAGTTGCAAATAACCCCCCCCCCCCCCTCCCACACACAACACACTTAATGCATATTGAGTATTAAAATGCATGACATGCTTACATGTGATTTCTGAATAGAATATTCATGAGAGTCAAGTTTTTCAAATATTGTATAATCAATATATTAATCAGCCTTATTACTGTAATTTAAGTGTAATGTTTTCTTTCTTCACTGTGTTGCTCCTGACAGGAAAATGTAATTTCCATTTAATAGGTTTTTCAAGTTCATTGACTGATTTTTCCACCCTCAAAGTCAATGTTAATGCCCAAGTGTGCTGTAAGGCTCTCGACTCTGCACTGTAAGTAATATGTCTTGGTAAACTTCAGACAAGGATCGTGTCAGGTTAAGGGAATCAGTGTTGACAGATGCATTCAGCCAGCTGCTTTGACACATGACTCAGCGAACAGGAGTGAGCCTTGCTGGAATGACATCGGTCAAGCTCACCGGTTACAAATACTCAGGGCCAAAGTTCTCACGGTGCACGATCTCACAGCCAAGTCCGGTTCTCCAATGACAGGGATGCCCATCCTGCTCCTAGAGATCATCCTACCTGCATAGTTTAGTAATCAAATACTAATCATACACAACCAGGTGATCGAGGTCTTAAGGGTCACTTGAAAAAGTGGCTGCTGAAATAGAAGCCAACTGCCTTGATATCTTCTCAGTAACTTGCTTGACAGTAGGTCTTTATATCAGTCATTCTATCGTTCATTCAGTCTATCGTTTTTCCATTCATCTGTCCATCCATCATTGTCACTTTATCTGTTGATCTGTCTGTTGTTCTTTCTATCCGTCTATCCATATATCTGTCTCTGTTCATTGTCTATCGTTTTATCATCCATCCATCCATCCATGTCACGTTATGATCCATCCATCCTCCATCTATGTCACTATCTACTGTTTACTGTTCTATCTGTCCGTCTATCCATATTTCTGCCATCCATCCATCCATCCATCCATCCATCCTTTCCATCCATTCCATCCATCCATCCATCCATCCATCCATCCATCTCCATCCATTCCATTCCATCCATCCATCCATCCCATCCACCATCCATCCATATAAAACGCACCCAACATAGAACACAACAACAATAACAAAAATAAATAAATAATTGTGTTAAAAAAATACACACGTACCAGTGTTTCAACAATTTAAACTGATATTGTGTAGTGCTAAACCTTATATTTGATAGACCCATGATAATCTTTTTTTAGAAGCATTAAGCAAATAAATTTGTCCATAATAATTCCGTAACACAGCTTTATATGTGTTAACTCCCACACTTACAAACACCTCACTTACACTATGGCATCTAGGTCTCCTTATTAAAATTCTCATTGCATCATTGTATTCTACTTGAAGCCTCCGTAAGCTAGATGTTCAATAATTTGTCCACAAATGGGCAGTATAATGTACAATATACTTTAAACAGTGATGTCTTCACATTTATCTATCTGTCCATCTTGGAGTAATTTTATAATTCTGTTGCTCTATCGCTCTGTCTTTTATCGCTTTGTCTAATTCTTTTAAAACTTTTTTTCCTTTAACTTTCAAATAACATTTAATACTCGTCATGAAAACGTATCTTTTTCTTTAGATTTTTTAATTTCAGTCAATTTGAATTCAGCCAATGTGTTGGAGCACCTACTGCACTGGCAAAGTGTGTTGTAAAACTATAACAGTCGAGGTGTGTGTAACACCTATTGTTTGACTGAGACCGAGTATTTCAAGTTGAGTTGAACATTCTTCCTCTTGGAGTCCTAAAGAGCAACAGATGGCAAGTTTTCCAAGATGGTGTTGATTAGGGTTAGCTAAGAGTTGAATGCCAAGATTCCAAAAATTAAGCACTTAATTAGATTATATATTATATTTTAAAATGTAATGTATTACATTTTAAAATACTTGTAATCAGACTACACTGTAAAAATATTTTTAGCAATTTAGTTATTTCAACTTATTTTTTTAACTAGATTGTCCAGACAACAGAAATTTTAAGTTTTCTTGTCCTCAACTTATCGATATAAGTTAGTTAAACTAAAAAAAACCCATGCAAAAAGATAACTCAAAATAATGAGTTAACTTTTTTTACAGTGTAGTTACTTTTTTATTTATTAGGCCTACATGATTTCACGTTGTTCTCACAATGGCAGTAAATTATTTATAAATAATGTTTCCCCTTCTCTTTATCTTTTAAATTTCCTTTTAAAAAAAGCCTACTGCTTGTACGTCCAGTAGGTCTTCCAGGTTTGTTGAACTGTACGCAGACCAGCCAGTCATGAGCATTTGATCACTAGATTTACAGAAATCATTTCACCTGTAAGAAATGTTTTCTAAACATTGCAACAATGCATATAATCAACTCCTGACAAACACATTAATTATTATTTGAATTATCACAGTGAGTCATTTAACAATGTATTCCTGTCTTTGGAAGGCTTTTGTCTTTCAGACACATTCAAATGTACACATTTATGTAATTTCATATTTACATGCAATGCAGGGATTCCCCAACTTTTTTGTCAGCTGAACATCTTTAACTTAATATATTGAATCAATAGTTCACTGATGTCTGATGTTGGTTAATGGTCACATGACATGCAGGTAAATACATTAAAAATGTTAAGAATCTTTTTTTAGTAAGTTTTTTTTGTTTGTTTTCATTTTAAAATTATTTATTTAAAATAAATATTTTTTAATATAATTTAATTGCTTAATAGCTTTTCACTAAACTCCCGAACCCCCTGCAGTACCATCACACGCATCGGTCTGGGAAACCCTGACGTAAAATATTATTTAATGCACTTCATGTTGTTGCAAAGAATGGAATATATATACTTTTTCTTATATCAATATGGTACAATATTATCCTATTCAAATCAATATGATAATCAAGTTAGGTCAAAAGTAATCTAAAAGTAATCTTAGTAATTAGCCTATATTACCTTAAATGTGCAATGTAATGCATTATGTTAACTATAATTTTTGTCATATCGTTTGGAATCTGTAACTGATTACAATTTGTAAATTAATCTACCCAGCACTGGTGATGAGATAGCCCCCTTGTAAAGTCTAGATGTGCAGAAATATTTCAAGCATTTATGTACAAGAGTCTTAATGAGTCTGGTCTCTCTGTAGACATCTTGTGCTCTGGTACAATTTCTCCTGTTTATTTGACTGAATGCTGATTTGTAGGCTTAGCATAGAAATCATTCCTCTGAGAGCCAAAACCATAGCAAAACCATAATTACAATATATCTCAGGTTAGCGCTTTTGCCTTCCTCCTAAGATCATTAAAGTCTTTATTTCTTTTTTGCGGTCCGCAAAATACAAGTTTAAAGTGAGCCAAATGATTAAATAAGTTCTAAATGGCTTTTGTTGCAGATAGACTGGAATTCTCATTTTCTGAGTCTCAGAACGTAGAACTCTCAGATGAAGCTTTGTGCTGCCAATACATGAACATTGATATTGTTGAATAGTTTATACAAAACGGAAAATGCTGTCATCATTTACTTACCCTCATGTCAAGTCAAGTCACATTTATTTATAGCGCTTTTTGCAATACAGATTGTTTCAAAGCAGCTTTACAGAGATAACAGGAAAATAATGCAACAAAGTTTGTTTCCAGAAGAAAATAGCTTCACAGTCCAGCTTAAGTAAGTTCAGTGATGTTTATCCATCCATCCATCCATCCATCCATCCATCCATCCATCCATCCATCCATCCATCCATCCATCCATCCATCCATCCATCCATCCATCCATCCATCCATCCATCCATCCATCCATCCATCGTCAGAGTTCACCAAACTTGAAATTTGGCACGCAGCGAAATGCAAAACCTTTCGCCTGAGCTTCCGTTTCCGTTCTGACGCATTCATATGTGTATGAATGAAAGTCAGTGGAAGAAAAATTGTAGTGACCGACCCTTTAATGTTGCAGAGGGTTGAAATCTGGGATTGCTCCGTCTCTTCAGAAGCGCTGACAGGATCTGAGGGCATGAAAATCACTATGTTCTCAGATCAGATGCCAAGCAAAGCAGCTCCCTGAATCTCCACCTCTGAAACACAGGCTCTCTTTCAAAAATGCCTGTGTTCATAATAACTAATCCTGTGAGTCTTTGAGCATGGATATTCAGGAGTTTTCAGGACTTTGTGTAATTTTTTTTCTTATAACCAGATTCAGTTCTCCAGGTCTATATCTTCTCTCTCTCTCTCTGTGTGTGTGTGTGTGTGTGTGTGTGTGGTGTGTGTGTGTGTGTGTGTGTGTGTGTGTTAATTAAAATTAAACAAAAAACGACCCTTTTTCCTCAGGCATGATGCTACAATGGGCTCTATGCACGGCGGCATTTCCGGTGAAGGGTTAAGGATGCTCGATAACTTCCGCCGATCGTAGAGTCCAATGCAATACCAAGAATTTATATTGAATTTTATACTCCATTGTTAGACTAAAGTAACGTTAGTCACAAAAACAGATAAAACAGACACCCCTCGTTGTGTTTGTTTCTTTTAAAAATTATATGAAATAAACATAACTATATATAAAATTACATCTAAACATGAAAGGGAGGACAGTACATTTGGAAGACTCTGCCATAATCCCGTTTTCCTCAGTTCTCCTCCGCTTTAATCTCCCCAACCGGAAACGGAAGAGCATCCTTGCGTCAAATGCGGAACTTATGCGTGCATATAGCCTATTAGATGAGCCTTTAAAAAGAGGAAGGGTTTAGGAATTGTTAATTATGACTCGTTTAATGAAATGAAGCAAGCAGGAATCAAATATTTAAAGGACAGTCAGTATCTCCTACACTCCACACCATTAAGGGTGTACTCACACTAGCCGTTTGAACCGTGCCCGAGTGCGTTTGCGCGGTTCGTTTGACTAGTGTGAGTGCTCCGAACCGTGCCCGGGCGCGGCTCGATTAGCCGGCCCTGGCCCGCTTGGAAGAGGTGGGCCAGAGCACGGTTCAGTTGGACTCGGGCGCGGTTCGCATGCAGTGTGAGCGCTAACCGTGCTGGAGCACGGAACAGCATTGTGTTCAGAGCAGCCCGTTCTCATCCCAAGGCGCCATACAGGTGACACGCTCTAAAGCCGATGCACATGGCATCCTTTAGCATCAATATGAGACGCAGATCCCAAGGCGTCATAACCTAACGCTACCCCAGACCTAAACCTACCCATAACAGTGCGTTATATTGACGCTAAAGGGTGCCATGTGCGTAAGATTTCGACGAAATGTCATATGGCGTCACATATATGACGCCAAAGGATGAAAATGCGTTGGTTCAGAGAGCGCCGCTCTTCTTGTTTATCCCGAAACCGTCGCACCATAATGACGTAAGCGTGCTCCGGCACGAATGCTGAAACCCTATGTGAGTGCAGGCCAGAGGGGAGTGGGGAGGGGGGGCAATCGTACTCGGGCCCGGTTCATGGCAACCGTGCCTAGTGTGAGTACACCCTAAATCTTGCTAATCCAGGCCTAATTAATCAGTATTGGATTTCCAGCCATTCTGTTGGGTCAAAAGTCCTTTAGTTAATTAAGTTGCAGAGACCTTTATCTGTCTAGTGGGTTAAGCCATTCATATGGAGGTTTGTTAGCCACAGTCAGTTACGGCAGTCTGACATGCCTCTTGTCTGCTGCATTGTTTTATAATTATCTAGATTGATTATTTGCTGAGTAAGAGCTTCAGCCGGGTCTCAACAGCTAGACAATATTACTGCTTTGTCTATTTATGGTTCCAGAAGTTGCTCACCCTGTGTATCCAAGTTACATTTATTATGATTGTTCTAACATCTGACAATTTTATATATATATATATATTTTTTAGCTGAGGATTTACTTTTTTCATATATTTGTTTAATATAAAATATATACTTTTTTGTTTTTATTGTTTTTTCCATTTTTTTTTCTTCTTTATTCTCCAGAAACTAAATGTGACTGGAATGTAAACAACAAAGCCACATTGGCTTAAACTAACCTAGCTTGAATATCTCCACCACTCATTTTTTAATACTTCTTTGGAACATCGAATGCTTTTTTGATGGGGACTTATGAGGTAAATGCTGTTCTAGGTTGAAAGGTGTAGAACAGCCATGCATTCATGCTTTGAATCTCTGGCATGAGAAGAAAGACCAAACATCTTTTGAATATTTACTCTTCTTCAGACTTTAACACCTGCGGGCCCTCCTCTTAGTCTCTCTGCCCTCAGCAAAACACCATTTTAGTGCATCCAGAACCCTGTATGTTACTGCCAAAGCATGTTGGTATGCGTAGCAGATATAATGGGTTACACTTTATTTCGATAGTCACTTTAGACATTCTACTAACTATAAGTAACTTTTCAACTACATGTCAACTAACTGTCATTAGAGTATTAGTAGGCTGTTGTAGACTGTCAGTAGACTGGTAGGTTATGGTTAGGTGTTAGGGTTCGGGTTAGGAGAACAAGACTTGTAGTTGCTATGTTACTTATAGTCAGTAGAATATCTGTTGGGGGACCAACAAAATAAAGTGTTAGCAGATATTAAGCAGACAGTCTACTTATACTCTAATGACAGTTAGTTGACATGTAGCTGCAAAGTTACTTATAGTTATTTGAATGTCAAAAGTGGACTATCGAAATAAAGTGTTACCATATAATGTTATGAATAAAAATTTGAGCTGGGCCATGACCATTGTATCCTTAAGTTGCTTTAGATACACCATATACCTGAGTCTTACATGCCTTTACCTTTTTGTTCATGTTTTTTGCTTATACTGTGTATTATTACAGTCTCCATTCATTTACATTTACGCACTTGGCAGGTGCTTTTATTCAGAGCATCTTGCATTGCAGTCAAGGTATACATTTTGTTAACTCATGAATTCTTTGGGAATCGAGCCCATGACTTTTGCCTTGCTAGCACCATGTTGTACTGTTTGAGCTACAAGAGTACAGTCCGTTTGGTAGGGTTGTTTGTTCTAGAAAATCCCCCATTTGCAGTTCAACATGTCTAATTCTGTCTTTGAGTCCTGGTAAGAACTGATCTCAGTCTCCCCCTGATCGTCTTATGTGTTTGACTTGCTTTCACAGACTTTAATTGGATTGGAGGTCCTGGCTTGTCTTTGTTCCCCATTCCTCTCTAACCTTCAGCTTTACAGAGTACTCAAGTGGAGAGCCCAAATTAGGGTTCACTTATAATATGGAGATTTGATAGATCCCCTTACTTCTCAACAGGAGCCTGGTTGCTTACAAATATTGCTTATTTACACATTTGAGTATACTTATTTGAAACTCGTGGTGTATAATAGGGCTATGCAATATAGCTAAAAAAAATATCACGGTATAATGTTTCATATCGTTCGGTATCGATAATTATTGACATTTTTTATTTAAAAGATTTAAACATTTTAAATTTAAACCTTTTTTTGTTTATTTATCTACATTATTAAGGCAAACAACAAATTATATTAGTTTTAGCAGTAAAAAAAAAACAAAATATATAAACAAAATATATTATTTATGTCTTGTATTTAAGATAAAAAAGTAAGTGTTGAAGAAACTCTTGAACTTAAATAAAATGTTACAAAATGTGTGCAGTGTAAAAGTGCAAACGTAGAACAATCAAGGCAAACTTTGAGGTAGATCAACATCTGTAATAAGTGAAATGGTTCACAAAATTTACGGTTCGGTTCGATATATGACACAGTGGTGTCACGGTTTGGTACGTTTCCAATACAGCGAAAAGAAAGAAATGCTCAACAATAAAGATCCACCGATTGTGAAAATTTTTAGCCCAGTGCTGCACTGCTACTGAAAATTTTACTTGAATTGATCTTGTTCATGCATTGATCTTGTTTTGCACACTTAAAGTGTAGGCTATTAAAATGTTTTCTGTGATGTTCTTGTTGTTGCAAATTGTGCTGATTTGTCACCTAGCTAATATTTTCTAGTTGGCAAACATAGATAATGTTTTATTGAAATTTGTGTATTTCTATTTTATTATTAAAATATGCTATGTTTTATTCATAACATTAAATATGAAATATTTAGCTAAAAAGCTTTTAAAGTTATGAAGAAATGTCAAAATTATTATTTCAAAGTATGTTAAAAGTGGACCAAAGGTTTATAAAGATATTCATAGACGTTAGCACCCATGTGACTGTGGTTTCTCAGTCTTTTGAGGCTGATACAAGAATTCGTGGTATGTTTTAAGGGCCAGGTCAAGGTGGAAATATATCTGCCATGTTTGAACTGTTGAGGCCTGGATATTCCTGCTGTTTTGACCCAACTCCAAGTATATGCTTAGCCAAGTCAAATTTAGTAGGAAATTATTTTTCTAATATCTGATAATTTTATAGTTTTTTTAGCTGAGTATATATTGGTGTATATATACTTAAGCACCAAAGCTTACCCTCTGGAGTTATTTTTTTATTTCAGTGAAGTGAATGGACTATATTTTAGTTCGATCATGTTTTTCATTTCTCTCTCACATTTAGCATTGCAGAGTGCTCAAGTGGAGAGCCCAAATTACACCTTATTCCTGAATCTTGCCTCGCACGCCTTCACCTTTTTGTTCATGTTTTATTTTTGCTTGTACTGTAGGTGTAGTATTGCAGATTTTATGTTATTAAATTAAATTTATAGTATAGTTATGATCCATTTATTACCTGTCGGTGTCAACTTAAAATGTTGTAAACCTTGAAGGATTTGGAGCACAGACTTAAGTTTGGTCTCTTCTTGGCAGATTATTGCTAAAGTAAAAATTTTTTCATATGAAATATACATTTTTCAAAACAAGTTTTACTCTAAAACTGTGCGAAGATCAAAGCCATAAATCGAAACCAGTTGTGTTCCAAATTTGAGGTTGATATCTCAAATAAATTAACTTTAAGTAAGATTTTGTTTGTGCGCAGAAACAAAACGCTTCCACTAGAAGAAATTCGCTTCCCATTCGTTTCCAATGCGGTCATTTAACCATTTCGATTCATGTCCATTTTTTTTTCACACAGCAAGTGCCAAAACCTTTGCCAAGTTTCGTGCCATTCCGATGAAGTAAAGAATTCTTAAAAACCAAAACGCTTTTTTTGTTGTTGATCGAACTGCACCAGAGGGTTGAGACAGGAATGATAGGAACCAGTTTATATTTAAGGTGGAGTGTTCTCTAAGTTATTAACTTTGTATTCATGTGGAGTGCTTTGTGTGTGTGCACATTTGAAGGCCATGAGCACTTGTGACCATGGCCCTAGTGGTCAGTTTGACCACTGCATTTTGTAGTGATCGTAGCTCCTGTCTAGTTTGACCACAGATTTGACTTTAACTAAACTTGGACTCTTGTGTGAGTGTCTGCGAATCACTTTGAGGTTCCACAGTTTTGCCTCTTCTTCTGATTTCAGCCCAATCCGCCAGCTTTTCCTCTGCATCAGCTTTTCAGTCTCTTACTGTGGGCGCAAATGCCAGCCAGCGCTCCACAAAGCCAAACACCGGAGCCGCACGCCTGTGGCTTTGAGAAATGCAGGTGTGCTGCCCAGGTCTTTAGAGAGATGTTTTCTTTCCACATGGTTCATCCCAAAAACAGCACATCAGTTGTGGGTAAATATCCTGCTGGTTCCAGCGTACGCCAGCACTTCAAAGCAGCGAGAGCTTCCTGAGAAGAACTTGGGGGGAGCCAGGGGTTAAATCAGTTGGGTTGCCGTCTACTTTAATGACTTTCCTTTCCCATAAAGTTGCTTCTGCACTTCAAGCATAAGGAAATTGCTTAAGTCTTAACCTAAGTAAACCATAACATTTTCATTTCATACTGAAGATGTCATGTTTGGGTTCTGCACAACTTGTACTGGTTGACCAGTTGTGGGAATTTTGGTCATTGGTAGTCATTGTGATGTTGCAAAAAAGGACGGAATAAAGACTTAATCCGGGCCAATCAAATGAATGGTTTTTGTCACCTGAGGGTGATTATGGGATCAGGATGGCTAAGTTTGAACCCCAGAATAAGGAAGTGTCCACTCAGGCAGAACCACAGACTCCTGCTGAGGTCCTAATTTACTCACCAGGGGCTGAATTCATTCCCTCATCTCTTAATTAAGACTTGGAGAAAGACAGATGACAGGGATCGTTTCAGGTAGTCTTCTAGACCAGGGTTTTTCAAACATTTTGTTAAGGAAAATTTCCTCTTTCCTAAAGATTAATGGCAGCTATATATTTTCTTCACTCTCAGAAAAAAGGTACAACATTGGTCACTGGGTAGGGACCCTTTCAAAAGGTACACCTTTGTTCCTTATTTATCCCTAGAGTGCATAATTATAAGTACCTAGATGGTACATATGAATACCTTTTGAAAGGGGACCGGCCTAGTGACAACTTTTTTACCACATTTTCTGAGAGTGTTTTTACACAAAATGTATTTATTGACTTTTAATTTGACCAAATTAAATGTCATTGTACTAAAAAAAAAAAAAATCGAAATAATGTTTCACAAAACTTAGACTAGTCGATGACCTGTCTCTTATGGCGCTTTTCCATTACAAGTACCAGCTCAACTAGACTCGACTCGGCTCGCTTTTCGCTCCGTTTTCCATTACAGATAGTACCTCCACAATAGTACCTGGTCGTCATAGCAACCCCACAGGAAACTGCTGTGACATAATCTGCGACACACACCCGCTACCCACACACACATACACAGGACCATGGAGGAAATCGAGTGTATGCTGTTTTAACAGTAGTAATGGGTATATCACGCAATCTCTGGCCAAAACTATTTAAAAATGGCGTGGTTATTCAGAATACTCCATCTGGCACGTGCAATGATGACGCAGTGAATAGTGACGATTCTCTCTGACCAATCAGCAGTCTGCATTGTTTTCACGTCATATTTTAGTATCGCCTCAGCTCGCTCGGATACGAAAAAAAGTACCCGAAATCAGGTACAGGTACAACTTTTACACTGTGGAAAACCAAACAAAGGCGAGTCGAGTCGAGCTGGTACTGTGTAGTGGAAAAGCACCATTAGACTTTCTAAAATCCCTTTGTTCCCACTAAACCCCAGTTTGAAAATCCCTGGTTTATACTCGCTATTTATTTCTCCACGTGTGTTTTCCACATCTTTAGATAATTTAAGCATGTTATGACTCTTTTATCAAATTAACTTTTTATTTGATATTATTTATAATAAAATAGTCTTTTATTACAATCGTTCTTTTTATGTCAAGTATGTTTGTTATTCAAGGGCCTCTTAGCCTCGTTTACACTGCAGGTCTTGATGCCCAATTCTGATTTGTTGCCTATATCCGATTTTTTTGACCGTCCGTTTACACGTTCTTTAAATTGTGACCCATATCCGATTCATGTGTTTACACTTGACATAGATCTGAAACATCGCGCATGTTTAAAGGGGTCTTCTTGCACAGATGGACGAACGCGCAGTGAGATCTCATGTATATTTACATATACTTAAAATATATTCTACAATATATTAAACATACATGTGACACTATATCTTTATATATATATTATCAATACATTTTTCCCATATAAATCGCAATACATTGTGGTGGTTATTTATAAATAATAAAATTGCATATATTTTATGATATAAACACATTATATATTCATGTTCAATATATTGCAATATGCACATTATGCAGGACTATTGGGAGTCCGGTGGGAACATAGCCTAAAACACGATCTCATGAAAGTGAGTGTCTAGCGCGAATTTTATTTCTCGTGCCATTTATACGCCAAAAATAGTTTTTGCTTGCATATGATACGCACTGTAAACATGCGTTTTAAATCATACACGCAAAAACTATTTTTGACGTAAATGGCACGTGAAAGAAAATTGTGCAATAAACGCACTTTCATGTGATCGTGGCAGGCTTTAACGAGGAGAAGAGGGTCCGAAATTTTAGGATGAGCAAGCCAACCTTTCATATGTTGTGTCAACATGTGTCCACATTCCTCTCCTATACGACGACACAATGTTTTGTCGGGCCATCCGTCCCCTCGCAGACGCGCGTCTGTGTTTCTCTCATCATTAAACCGCGGAGACGTAGCCTAATGCCTCAGAAAATCCGATCTGCCTGTTTACATGACAGTCGCATTGGCACATATCGGATTTATATCTGATTTATTTCCACATATGAACGAGGCCTGAAACCGATCTCGAAATATCCGAATGCATGCGTTTTTTTCCTGTTTACACTGCCATAGAACACATCCGATCTGTGTCGCATATGAGCAAAAAATCGGAATTGGGTCACATTTCACTGACAGTGTAAACGGGGCCTAGTTAATTCTTTCTCTGCCAACTTCTGTATCATTAGCTGATTCCTGCTGAGTTAATGGAGTCTTAAAAATCTTTAATCTCTCTCTCTTTCTCTCTCTTGCTTCATAAAGAATGTTTGTTTTACATTTGCTTTTTTAAAAGGAAAATCTCGACTCATAACCTCTTATTATTTTATAGTCAATATATGTCCACATTCTGAAACTATTTTGCATCATATGTGTGCATTCATATTTAGCTGTTAACAAATACTTTAATCTACCAAAAAATGCTGCCGTTACTGTTTCTTTTTTCTTCTTCTTTTTATTAAAGGTCAATATGTTTCCATCATCCTTAAGGCATGTCTTGTCAGCAGTGGATTTGTGATCATGTCACATGTACCTGTATGTGTGTTTCTTTAAAATCTGACCACTGTTATTTACACCATCCTACAGAGCAGGTGCTTGTGGTTTTTACTTGTATTTGATGACCTGATGTAGACGAGGTCTGTCTGCCCACACAGCTAGTGAAACTCAATCTCAGATAGTTCTTCAATAATGTCCCGTGAGTCACAGTAGTGACCTGAGTCTCTAAAGTGCATAGCGGACGTCTGTACGGCATGGAAATGGAATGAAGCTTCCTCACAGGCCTAACATCAGTCATCATGAACAGACAGTCTGCATATCTCACTTTTTCCATTGCTGTGTGTTTCTCTTTCTTTAACAAAGTTAATATTTAATAGACTCAACAAAATGTGTTAGTTTACATTACAAATCATGCAGCAAAAGTGTTTTGAGATATTGTGCAAGGAACTGTGTGCAAATAAGTCTTTATTAATCAGTAATCTGCCCTGGCCTGTAATCATAATTTTGTGTGAAAAATAAATACGTTTTTTTTTTCCAGCTGGAAAATGCAATGAATTGTATAGGTTTTTGGCGTTTTGTAAAAATGTAGTTTGAGGCATGTTATTTTAAAGTGCTTTTGTTAAGGAGGAGGGTTACACCATGTTCTCAAACACTGTAACACTGAGGGATGTTTTTACAAAGTGAAAATGGCTATGAAAACATTTTCCCATACAGCATCATAAATGAAAGCGGCAGTGGTTATTTTTGAAAACTTGGAATCTGTCATTTAATTAACTATGGAAACAGTAAGCGAACGTTTCATGTCATTTCATAATGTTGTGTATAACGAGTGACAATGAATTGGAATGTTTCAGAGTTTGTACCATAATGTGTCTATTGAGTGAGTTTCCCATTTAGGAAAGTTAGCTTGGAAGCCATTTCGAAATGTATGCAATGGAAAATGCAGAAACCATTATTCCACTTGTGTGTTAAAACAGCTTTACAGCATGTCATGTTATTTAAAAGATTCTTGTTTTTGGTTTCATATGCATAGTTCATATAGGCTATTGGGAATACAATGCCCACACAAGGCCTAGACTGGTGGGGCATGGGGTTCAATGCTGCTTTAACTGACTTAACCCTTCTGGGACCCAAAGCACGTGGTGCATCCTGAGTAATTATGTTTCAGCCATGAAGAGAGTGCAAGAGCTTTCTGAGGTTCAGGTTTCATTATACTATCTTTTCACCTCCCATATCTCTCCAATGCACAAGGCAAAGCCTCAGTAACACTCAATGCCACAACTGCTGTGTATTAAGTTGCATGAATGCATGTGAATGGTCATATTGGTGCAAGGCAGGTTTTAATATGTTTTAATTGTGTCACTAATGTTATGTGTACAACTTCTGTCTAACAAGTGCTGTTACTTTTTTTCTCTTTTATTGTAGATGTGGACTTGTCGGTGTGCAAGCACGCTGGGCCATCATGTTGTACGCGAAGAATGGAAGAGAGCTACAGAGCGGCGGTCCTGAGAGACACCACCCAGAACATCAGATCATACAGCTTTGAGCTGAAATATCTCATTTCTGCACATGCCGCCGCCTTCCAGGGTATTTGGATGCATGAATGGATGGATGGATGGATGATAGATAAGTGAAATGGATAGATAAATGGATGAATTTATATGGATAGAGCAACATAAGCTCATTGGAAAAATTGCCTATTGTATGTATAGGTACAAAATGTACGTATACATACAATTCACTGCAGTTTCCAGCTTAAATTAACACTAGCAATGAAAACTAAAATTCCAACACTTTTTCATGAAAAATGTATAATAATTACGTGGGTAGATTATTGATTAATAAAGACACAGGGCCAGATTTACTAAACAGAGCAAATTAGCATGAGAGCGCAATTCCATGAAAGCACAGATGAGAGTGGAAAGGTTTGCGCGTGATCTACTGATGACACGCAAATTAATGAACACAGACGCAGCAGGATCATTTCCATAATGACCAACGCAATCTACTAAGAGCAGCACTAGACAATTATTGTAGAGTCGCAAACAAGCTGATAATCAGGTGCAGAGTATCTACCAACATCACAGATGCAAAATGGGTCAAAGGGATAGTTCACTTTGAAATTAATTTTTGGTATGTTTTAGCTTACCTCAAGGGCATCCAAGATGTAGGTGTCTTTGTTTCCGCAGTAGTTTCAATTTTGATATTTTTAGGTCAAACCGTTCTTGTCTGTCAGTCATATAATGCAGGTCTATGGGGTCCACCTCAAAGAGCATACACAGAGAAGTCCAAATTAAACATGATTTAATGACTCTTAAATGTAAGTACACATTGATGGCCTAAGACACGAAACGAGCGGTTTGCGTGAGAAAACGTATATTATATCGTTTTTACCTCTTGTAAACACAGCCACGTCCAAGTGATCTGAGGGCGCGGGCGCTTCAGTCTTTTTTTTTCCAGAAAGCGCCGGAAGTGATCTCTTGCACGTGTACGTCACTCATACAATTTTTTTTTTTTTTTTTTTTTTAATTGTTTTCTTTTACGACGGTTTAAACATCCCGGATAAGTGCAAATTAGTACCATTTTAATTAGCCGTCTTACCTACAATCTCTGTTCTGTGTAAACAATGAGTGACGTACACGGGCAAGAGATCACTTCCGGCGCTTGCCGGAAAAGACCGAAGCGTCAGATCACTTGGACGTGGCTGTGTTTACAAAAGGGAAAATTAAATAAATACTGTTCGTTTTCTCATACAAACCGCTCGTTTTGTGTCTTAGGTCATCATGTTTAATTTGGACTTCTCTGTGCATGCTCTTTGAGGTGGACCCCATAGACCTGCATTATATGACTGACAGACAAGAACGGTTTGACCTAAAAATATCAAAATTGAAACTACTGCGGAAACAAAGACACCTACATCTTGGATGCCCTTGAGGTAAGCTAAAACATACCAAAAATTTATTTCAAAGTGAACTATCCCTTTAAGACATTATTTTTTTGGCCGTTAGGAAATGGCACAAATACCAGTAAATTGACTAGCTTAAACCTTAGTAAATCTCATTCATTTAAATACTCTCCTCCCATAAATGTTGTGTCTGAAAGGGAAACTCAAATGCAAATGCAATAAATTCAGCCGCAAAAACAACTGTGTCCACGCCTTTTCAGCACAAATGTTTCACTGCGTGTCTTTAGTAAATCCTGACAGTAGTTTTTTAACGCCAAAAAAGGGTTTGTGTTTGCACAAGCTCTAAGTAAATCATTCCTCAAAATGCTTTTAACACAATGTATAATTTGTAAACTAATACATTTTGACATGAACAATACATAACTATCACCATATATGGCTTTTAACTAACATGGTGCAGCATTGTACTTGTGGAGCATATGGGTACGAGTTCATTGAAACACGAGTCACAATTAAAGAGTTCAAGAACTGCAGTATATGCATTTATATCTCATTGTATTTATATCTCATGTTTGTTTTTGTTAATGTTATAGTATAGGTTTAGAGTAGGTTTTGGTGTAGATGGTATGTTATTTTAAAATGCAATAGAGCATTAACATTTTAGCGCCACTCACCGAATATTTAATTCCTGAACTTTCTAGATATCTAAAACAACCAATCTCATAAAAACCTTGTTTTTATTACATTGGTGCATTGATATTTCGCTTTGATTGTGCAAGAAAGGCTACGTTCACACTGCAGGCTGAAACGACCCAATTCCGATTTTTTTGCCCCTATGCGACCTGTATCCGATCTTTTCATGACAGTCTGAACGACACAGATCCGATCTTTTCAAATGCGACCCAGGCCACTTGGGTATGTGGTCCAAATCCGATACGTATCCGATCTTTTGAAATGCGACCTCAATCTGAACGGCCAGGTCGCATGTATCCGACCCACACGCCGTTGATATGCGACAAACGTCATAATTCTGCGTTGAAGTAGGCGGGAATGAGAAGATAAACAAGTTAGCTATCGTACGATAGCACCGATAGCACGCACCTGTCAATACACTCCAACGTGTTGCACTGTTATGGTCCGCCACAGACGTGTCTCTTCCCGTGAGTTAATCGAAGGCGCTCAAACGCTCTCCTCCTTATTTAATTTTCTTCTTAAAACGAAAAGATTGTAATTGTGCTGGCTCTGTTGGGAAAATAACTTTAATATTGCTAAACGAGCTCCACTGTTGACATTCATGTTTAGGTACTTAAGCAAACAGCAAGTGACATCGTTGACCGTTGAGTACTCTTCTGCGCATGCGAGTCACTTCTGGGTCATTTCACGTTCACACAGGAGATCACAAAAGGTCGCATTTAATTGGAAATGTGAACGGCCTTGCAAAAAAATCGGATTTTTTCAAAAAATCGGAATTGAGCATTAAGCCCTGCAGTGTGAACGTAGCCAAACTCTATTTTACAGAAATGCTGCCACAGGCACTCTTTTTTTCTACCTGGATTTGGATGGATGTATGGCAAATTTACGGGTTAACTGTTTCTGTGTACCACAGTTGACCGCAGTTTTGACTTGTTTAATTGGTAGAAATGGCATAGTGTTGTTTTCCCTCATGTGGTTTGGCATATTGTGATTGGTAAAGACACTTAAGAGTTTCATCTTTGGCGCTGGTTGTATGTGAACAAGAAGCCTCTTCTCATCGTCTTGATTAAAGTGTCTTTTAGGAAAATATGAACTAGCTGCAAACATTCAGAAGCATTTAAAGTCTTAAATTAATGATGTTAGATTATGTTCTATGAAGTCTAGTTCTATGAGGTTTGGTTGGGTTGGGTTTTACTGCTTTCATTCTTTAGAAGGGGAATTCAGAGTGCTTGCCCACACTCTCACGAGTGTCGAACCCAGTGGCCAAACCATAATCGGCAGTGGGGCTTTAAAGAATCTCAGTCGTATGCAGCCTTGTGTGTGCTTTGGCAGAGAGCACCGGTTGTTATTAAGGTCTTCTGTCAGTTCATTCATGAGTATCAAGCTTTGGTGTGAATGAATGAGCTCTCACATACACTATTTCAGTCCTGCACTCATGATACGCTCATTTTAACACGATCTGCGGGCACAGTAACTCCACAGAAAGGGACTCATACTCTTACACATTCTACATCTCACAAGAAGGGTGCAAACCACTTACATAGTTTTCGGTTATGCTCTTCAATCATCCCTTTGTCTTTCCCAGCCTGTTTTCTCTTGGCAACGTATCCACAAGACAGCGCAGATTGTTCACTGCATTCCACTCAAGTGTTTTTAACGCTTGCGTCTCGAATGCGGAGATATGCGCAGAAGGTTTTGCCGTCGACAGGTCACATGCAGTAATCAGGAATGTTCAAACAATGGAGCTGATCGCCTTTTACGGCTGCTGGTGTGTGTGGTGTCTGTGTTTGAAAGACTGAGAAATCTATAGTCTCTATAGTGATTTATAGATTCTCAACCATTGTTCTTTAGTTTCTGCATGGATCAGGGTTAGTGAGGAAGATTATTTGTGACTAACATGTAACAAAAATTATTGTATAGACATTCATTCGTTCACTTTCAATAGTTAAACCCTCAAGCTTTTATTTTGACAGAAAACTGCAGGAATACCTTTAAGTTTTGGTGACAACAGGTTTACAAATGCTTCTCATTAGAAATGTTGTTAAATGCTATAAAGTTCTGTCCACAAAAATTCACAGCACATTCAGAGACGGAGCATTTACTGAGACGCTCTGTAAGGCTGAAAACACTGGATCATAAGATGCTCGCCTTTATGAAATTAGCATTTCAACATTTCTTCTGAGTCATCATTTACTTTTGCTCCTCATGTTGTTTCAAAGCTCTATGACTTTGAAACTACTCAAGGATGAGTAATTGACTCATAACGTCTATAACTTCTTTAGAAGATATGTTTTAACAATGTCTCAGTGTTTGCTTGTATACAGTTAAAGGGGCAGTTCACCCAAAAATGAAAATTCTGTTATCATTTACTCAGCCTCTAGTTATTCCAAACCTGTATGAATTTCTTTCTTCTGGAGATATTTTAAAGAATATGGCTAACCAAACAGTCGATGGGCCCCAATAACTTTCATAGTATGGGAAAAAAATACTATGGAAGTCAATGGGGCCCATCTACTGTTTGGTTATCCATATTCTTCAAAATATCTTATTTTGTGTTCAGCAGAAGAGAGAAATTTATACAGGTTTGGAACAACTTGAGGGTGAGTAAATGACAGAATTTTAATTTTTGGGTGAACTACCCCTTTAAAGTCAATGGGGTCCAATGTTGCTTGGTCAACAGTGTTTTCTGCAGAAGAAAAAGTCATACATATATTTAAAATTACACGAGGGTGAGTAAATAATGACATATTTTGGGTGATATATCCCTTTAAGAATAATGTATATGTATATATTGCCACATATTTGCAAGGATTGTGAGAATTTTTTTCTGTAAACAATACAAGAGACTGCGAGAGACACTGTCTCCATCCTGGATTAATAATTAGCCTGTGGCGTACAGACATCATATTTGATTACAGACTTAATGTAAAACTTAATTAGAGTGAGGATTTTAGGTTTTTCATCATTACTATAAGGGTATAGTTAGAAGGCATGTGTCTGTTTAGGTTTCTGTCGGTGTGTGTGTGTGTGAATCTGTCTCTTCTCATTTGTGTGGAATCTCGTTTAAGGAAGTTCAGTCGACAGTTGATTCTAATTATCTACCTTCACCGTGACAGTGGGTATGTTTGTAGTAATAAAGGATTTAAGGAGTTATTAAGGATAATGTGTGCTCTGATTATCTCAGACTAGGAAGGAATCACAGATTTAAAGAGAAACTGGTAAAGGGATGTTGAGTCACTGTCTGTGAGAAAAAGTTTAATAGACAAAGGCTTTGTTTGGAATGTTTATTAAATGACCCATTTTATTCCTCTCTGCTAAACTTGAATTCAGAGGCCATATTTGGAATGAAATACTGTATGGTTATGTAAGTTGTAGAATTTTAACATTTGCATCTAAATTTCCCATATTTTGTAATAAAAAAACAACTAAATTAACACTGATAGGCTACTTATCTAAATATATACATGCATCTTTTTTAAATTCCCCTAGTCTAGTGTGTACCCTGAATATGGTTCATACTGTATATATTTAAAAAATAGTATGTTTTTTTTTTACTTTCCTAATTAAATAGTGTAAAAAATATAGATTTTATAAATAAATTCCCATGGTTCATATTGCTTTTTGTTCATTTGTCACATAGAAAAGTCTAGTGGATTGCATTGTGAGATACAGAATTCCTCTCTGCTTTTAAACTGCACATTTGACCAAACTTATTTGTTCATTCTGATGTTTGATGGTATGGTAGAATGCCATTCTGAACAGAGCCAAAGAAAGGGAAACAATGAAGTGAAGGCAGTCCCAGGAGCAGCAGTCAGGGGTTCATAATGAACAGTGACGAATTGTCTTTCTCCCTGTGACCATGGGTAAGTGCACGAGTGAGTGTTTCTATGTCAGTATGTCCTCAATTTTCCCTCAGAGGTTTGAAGAGGTGCAAAATAACAGATGGATGTTGCTTAAAGACTTTAGATAGAGAAGAGTAGAGAAGAGGCTAGAGAAGATGAGAAACTCAGATGTTTACGTTTACACACAACTCTGGAATGCTGCTCAATGAAAATATATTTGTGTGAAATTTAGTGGCAATTTCCACAAGTAATTACTTGTAAATCTAAAGTAATTATTGCTTCCTTGTCAACAAATCATCTCTGAAAAAAGGTGCACAGATTTGTCGTCTAGCATGCCCTTTTTTGCCCCTGCTTGTAGATGTCTTAACTACACCATCTGGCAGTCACCAACTGTTGACTGTTCAAAATTTGGGTAACACTTTTGTATAAGATTTAATTTAAGTTGTTGTAGTTAAGGCATCTACTAGCAGGGGGGAATTGGGTATGTTAGACAGCAAACCCTTGCAGCTCTTTTCAATTATCGAACAAATCTAATGCCTCTCACAGCGTAAGGCATGGGATTTGGGCCTCCAGTGCTTTAAAAGATTTCATAGGACACTAAAGCGTATTGTATTCATGGAAAGTGCCAGTAGAAGCCTCATAACTGCTTAGCAGTGACAGTAAAGTAGACGCCTTCCTGGTGGCATCATGCCAGTTGTGCTCTGGGGAAACCCTTCTCTCTCATTCTCCTTCAGTCTTTCGTTCTGTCTGGCCTTTATTCTCTCTTTTCCCATTGTTGTTATTCGTCTTTCCCTTGTCTTCATCAGTGATCGCATGACTCTTAAAGTCTCAGAGGAATCCCCCTCCTCTTATACGTCCTCCTCCCAAAGATCATTTGGCCTTTTTGAAGGGTAGATTTATCCATTGACTAATTGAGCTTGCCATGTTACTTCCTTAGCTGGCCTTGGACCACAACTTGTCTCCCCTAAAGAGAAAAAGAAAAAAAAAAAGGATTGAGAGAGAGCGGCAGTTTGGCCTGAACTGACGGGTTGACCCAAACCCAAAGCCTGATGTCAGCGGTGAGTGGGCTTGGGACAGGAAGTGATGCTCATACCGTACCTCTGAGCAAATCTAGTGGCTTCAGCCTCACACGCAATGCACCTGCTATGTCATTCCCATGGTAACAGTGGAATGGATGGATTCTAAACATCCCATCCGGCCCCTGCTGTCCAGCTGTCGCGAGATGGACGCCGGTGTTCTGGGAATGATGCTAGCCTGTTGTTCGCCGTACAGGACAGAACGAATGCTTTTATTGTTCAACAAAGGTTAAAGAAATATTTAGAGTGACCCAGCTGTCTGCGTTCCTTTAAAGACCGCATGCTGAGCACTTAAGGGGGAAAAAAATGCAATTTGTCTGGAAATGTCCAACGTCAGATGATGAGAGATTGTGTGGGGCAAACAAACAAAACAATTGAGTGAAACTTTCTGTAGAAGTAAAAAAGTACTAAAAAAATAGTTTAAGGTGTTATTTCATTGGTTTTACATAGATGCATAGCTGGTCCAATCTTGTTTAGATGGTTAATCAACTACCAGGTGGTGGACCTGCCTTTGATTTGGTTGACCATCATGGCAGTAACTCTAAGGACCCTATTTTAACGATCTAATCGCATATTCTAAACCGCACGGTGCAAATGCACTTATGACGTGTTCGATCCACTTTTGCTAGCCCTCTGGTTATCTTTGGGGTCTTTTTAACCCGCAAATGACTTTTGGTCAAATTAAAAAAAATGTTCTCTTTGTTCAAATGGTATGAAACTTTCTACAGCTCTCAACTCTTTCTAGATCTACAAAAAAAAAATTAAATTGGAACGATATCTGTTATTATGTTGGCGTGAAAAAAATAGTCACACTTGTTGTCTTCGGGGTCCCTGGAGACCCCGCATAGTAAACATATAATATTCATCATCAAAATCAGAAACAACGCAGATCACATGGACAGAAATTAAATGGCACACTTCTAACGATGTAAAAAAATCCACTATGCAAAGTTATCATGCTCGCCACACACACACACACACACATATACACAACCACACATACACATACACACAGGAATACATATGTGTAAGGCTATAAAAAAAAAGTCTTATAATTTGTCAAATAAAATGCAGAACCACCACAAATATAAATTGGTGACACTGACACAACAAAAATACACACACACACACACATACAAACACACACACACACACTCTCACACAGGAATACATTTGTACGGCTATAAAAAAGTCTTATGATTTGTCAAATAAAGTTCAGAACCACCACAAATATAAATTGGTGACACTGACACAACTAAAATGCACACACAAACACACACACACGCAATCTTTAAATCTAATCTGATTTAATCTAAAATCTAAAGACTCCAACATATCTCTTTGTAACATCTTGTTCAGGTTTGATTCTAATCATAAAGTAACATTATTGATAAACGTTTTTCAATACAAAATATGCTAAACTTTGACAAAAAGTATATAATTCTTTTTTATAATTTTGATTTTAAAAATATTTATATATGAATCCAACTCAATCCAACTGAATCCAACTTGTGAGAAGATGTATTTTGGTTAATCAAACAGCAAATAGCATATAATGGAGCATATAATGGAGCTCTATGGCCATCTAGTGGTTAAAGTGAATTTTTTTTATTTTAAAACTGCATTTTCCAAAAAAAGGGCAAAAATCTTACATTAAATCATGTACAATTATCCATTTATCCCCATAAATAAAATCTGGGTTTTTTATAAAGTGAATTTTACATAAAATGCTGTTTTTGTAAAAAAAACTATTTATTTAAATATTTATTTATTTATTTTTAGAAATTTAAAAGATATCAAAAATCCTCCAAAAACTGCACAAATGTTGAGTAAAAACATTAATAAACAGAGTAAAATTACATTTGTAAAAAAATATATATTATACTGTTACAAAATGCAATGTTATTGTCTGGGGTCCCTGGAGACCCCAAAGATAACAAGTGTATACCCTAATTGAAGATAATCAGAGGGCTAGTTCAACAACGGGAAAAATGGTCACTACGCCCGGGCGCATGGTCTAAAAGGGTTGTCCCTATTCTCTTAATGAGTAATAAGTGTGTTTTGGGCGTAACGTGCAATAAACCAATCCGGGTCTCATCTCCCATTCCCTTTAAAAGCCAGATGCGCTCGCGCCATTTACATGCCGGAATTTGCAAGCGGAAAGACTGAACACTTCTCCAGAGAGGAAACGGATCTGCTCGTGCGCGAGATTAAAGCTCGCAAGCAGACCATACAGGACATGCCGGATTCCACCATATATTTATGTACACAATATTCATCTTTTACATTTGTAATCCTTTTATTTTTAATATTTGGCTAGTTTGTGTGCCGCTGTGCGTCCATTGTGTGTAATAAGCAGAGTGTACGAGCGTTGTGGACCCACTTATAGGCGCACATTTCTAATGCGCCCTTTAAATAACAAAAAAAATACTGCAGCATTGACTTTAGACCAGGTTTTTGTTGGTCAATGGCGCAGTCTATTTCAGTTGCCTAAAAATAGCAAAGCGCCAACAATGCGCCTGAACACTCCTCGTTTTCAGACCAGAACACATGGGCGCAAAAATGGGCGCAAATGCATTTGCTATTTAAACAACGTGTTGCAGGATGTGGAAAATGATAACTGCGTCGGGCTGAAACTAGCAAAAAACATTTCCGTCGCGCCTGCCGCTGCATTGCGCCATGTGTATGATAGGGCCCAAGGCCCTATTATTACAATAATAGTAATAAGGATGCTTATCCCCGCAAACTCTAATGAAAGTTTGAAAGGGAAAAAAACAGGAAATAGGAGTACAGCAATAGGCATCTGAGGAGAAAGGGAGTGGTATCATCTCCAGAGTGTCATTGCGGCCACTTTCACATGGCTTTTAGGTTAGCGTCTAGCAGCTTCATGTCTCATTATTCACTTCATTACCTCAGACTGAAATGGACAACCAAACACACGATCCAAACCCAATCATGGCTCAAACTCTCCACCCTCTCTCCTTTTCTCTTCCAAAATCATTAGGTTGTCCTAATACTGGGAGGGAGAGACAGAGAAGAGATGGTGGTTTGATTTCCTGTTGTTCAGTCTTTTCCAACAGCATGGTGAACCATTTTTCAGGAGAAAAAGCTGCCACCAATCATCACAGAACATGCGTGAGATGTCTGAACAGCTGGCACTGGAAGAAAGTGTTCTGTTGGAAGAGAAAAGCATTTTTCATTTCAGATTTAAGGGATCATCAGTCCTCCTGTTACATATTCCTCTTCCCGTCTTTCTCTCTCTCTTTTCCCAAGTGTCTGATTTATACTCAATATATAGCCGCATTTATTTGAAAAAGATATGTTTTGTACCATTATAAATGTCTTTACTGCCACTTTTGATCAAATTAATGCATCCCGTTTAAAAACTTTGCATTTGTGTTTCAAGCTTGAAGATTTTTTTTCTCAAGACTTAAGACACACATGCATATAATTACGGGCAACACACATATTTCTAATCAGTTGTTTTCCAGAAACAATTTGCTTTTATACAGCAATTTACTGCATTGTTTCTTGACTGCAAGTCCAGAAGTGAATGCTGATGATAAGTTTGATGATAATTGTCGGTGCAGCGATCTGGAGACAGACGTCACTCACCTTTAACCAGACAAGCCGATCAGTTTATCTTTTAGAGAACGCACACACTATGGAGCCAAAACAATCTCATTAATAATTCACGCACAAAAAATGATTCACACATGCGTAAACAATTTCACATGCATGAAACCTAATTCACGTACTCACAAAAAAAATTCACGTGCGTAAAAAAATGTGTATTCACAAAAAGCAATTCACATGCGCAAAATAAACTTAAATATTCATAAAATACATTTCACAAATGCAAAACACAATTCGTAGATATACAACTGTGCACAAAAACTTTGAATGTTTAAAATGTACGAGCTTATCCTTGAATGTGAATGTGCAAATCGTCATTCACGTACGAATCGCCTTGGATTTGTGTGTGTGTGTTTTTGAGACTTTCCTGCCAGCGCTTTACTCGTAACACAGAGCACTCGTACTCTTTAGCCAATCAGATTTAAGCTTATCAACCGACCAATCAGTATCACGTGAGGGCAGGGCCTACCTGCATGTTACGTCATCAGCTTTCGACCACAGTTCATGGCTGAGCAGAGGTAAGTGCAGTTGATCGATTCATTTCTGTTTACTGAAGTTATAGTTCGAGATCAGTTGAAGCAAGTTTATTAACTGCTATTTAGTCCACATGTGAACATAAACATTTATTTTTAGTATTGATGGGTTTTCATGTCCTGTCCACCACACATTCAACTGATGGTAATGTAGCCTATGTAATGACGTGCATAGAAGACATCGGTTTTGTTTTAAGCAGCATATATTATGTAGTTTTATCGTTTCAGATTTCCGAGACGGATGATGTATAAAGTTGCAGACAACCAGTACTGTGATCTTACCGTTCCTACTGTAATTCTTCCAAAACAGTCACGTTGAAGCCATCCATTTTGACAGTTGTTTCAACGAGAGGTTGCTATGCATGCATTATTAAATGTTCTTGTCTGAATAAAAATATTCAAAGACATAATTACATTGATGTACACGTTTTATTATTTTAAAATGTTTCTAAATCATTTGGGAATAAAATATATATAAAATGACTTGATCATGATAAATGTTCCTGTTATATATAAAGATCATGAACTGACAATCTTAAGTATGAAGCACAGCATTCAGTACAGAGAAATATACATATCTTCCAGAGTTGTGAGATCCAGTCAGAGTTTTATTTGCTTTTAGAGTATATAAATATAATACATCAAGTGAAAAGTTAACAAATGAATGGTGTTCAATCCAGTCATCAGTGGACCTCTGTTAGGACATATCAGATTTTGGTCTGATATTTATAATAGTAAAAACTAATGTTAACAAGATTTTAATGAAGTAATAGTAAATGTTGAAATTAACATTAACACAAATTAATAAATGCTGTATATATTGCAGTTCATTATTAGTTTATTTTAATGAAACGTTATTGTAAAGTTACCAATTAAGACCTTAATACTAAAAAAAGAAAGTATAAAAGAGAATAAAGAAACCACATGAATTAAGATGTTTGTGACTGCTATCCAGATGTCATGCCATAGGTGAGTAATCCTGAAAAATGCAGAGAAACAACAAGTGTTTAATAATTTAACAACAAATGGTAAATAAACAATGGGTGCTCATTAAAATAGGTATATTCACTATTTAAAGAACAATCTCGATGGGTATTGATTGACACCAGATGCTTGTTTTGCGATCATTAGCGTGATTGTCCTAACATTAGCTGAGAGCTGTCTGTACCTGCAGCTAAAATATAACAAAACAGGCATATTTTTTGACACGATATGGGACATCTGATTACCACAACACTTGCTTACATCGGTTAATAATAGTTAATAACTATTGCTTCAACTGATCTCGAACTTCAATAAACACAGAAATGAATTGATCAACTGCACTTACCTCTGCTCAGCCATGAACTGTGGTCGAAAGCTGATGACGTAACATGCAGGTAGGCCCGCCCTCACGTGATACTGATTGGTCGGTTGATAAGCTTAAATCTGATTGGCTAAAGAGTACGAGTGCTCTGTGTTACGAGTAAAGCGCTGGCAGGAAAGTCTCAAAAACACACACACACAAATCCAAGGCGATTCGTACGTGAATGACGATTTGCACATTCACATTCAAGGATAAGCTCGTACATTTTAAACATTCAAAGGTTTTTGTGCACAATTGTATATCTACGAATTGTGTTTTGCATTTGTGAAATGTATTTTATGAATATTTAAGTTTATTTTGCGCATGTGAATTGCTTTTTGTGAATACACATTTTTTTTACGCACGTGAATTTTTTTTGTGAGTACGTGAATTAGGTTTCATGCATGTGAAATTGTTTACGCATGTGTGAATCATTTTTTTGTGTGTGAATTATTAATGATATTGTTTTGGCTCCATACACACGCACACACACACACACACACACACACACACACACACACACACACACACACACACACACACACACACACACACACACACACACACACACACACACACACACACACACACACACACATCCGGCATCTCAGGAATTGTTACTTTTGATATAACGGTGCAGCCATTTTAATTGCAGTCTGACGAAAGAGAGATTGGTGAAACATTCCTCTGCACCCTCCACCTGTTTCCCTTCTGACAGCAAATACGCTGCTGAGGGGAAGGGACGTCTGCAGCAGTTTTAGACAGGTGGTTACGTCTAGTTTGACTCCTAATGTGTAGCATTAAGTGCTGTTGGTTTAACCTTATCTGCTCACATGTTTGTTTACAGAGCATTTCTGAACTCAGGGTTCAGATTTGAGGGGATTGAGTAATAATTAATTATGGTGCAAAAGAATGCCTTTAATTGGCTAATTTTATTGTGAGCAGTTATATGCCTTTCACTGATGAAGTTGACCGTGTAAACTTATTTCATTTATTAAAGATTTACGAATAACTTTTTAGTATGGGTGGGATTCACCCCGATTGAAATCCAGTGACACATTATACACATTATGTCAAAAAGAGGCCTAATTTTAACACTAAAATGTTTAGGTTCAGTAAGTTTTATTTATTGAGAGAGATGATTATTATTCTTTACAAAGATAAAAAAACAGTAACTTATAATGTTTTTTATTTTATATATAATTTAGAATTAAAATAAAATTCTGCTTGTGTGGTCAATTTTTAAGGATTCTTTCAACAGAAAATTATAAAAAACAACATTTATTTGTAAGGAATCTTTTGTAACATTATAATTGACCTAACTATAATGTTTGATCAATTTAAGGAATCCTTGCTGATAATTTAAGAAAGCATAATGATCCCAAACTTTTGGAAGGTAGTGTATATTTACATGTATTCATTTAGCTCATGCTTTTTATCAATTTGCACAAAATAATTTTTTATCTCAAATAAATAAAAAATGAGGAATAAAATAAGCCTTTTTATAATAAATAAAAAGGCTTATTGTATTCCTCATTTTTTATATATTTGGGATAAAAAAATTATTTTGTTCAAATTGATGCAGTTTATTAAATGGCAAAGAGAGGAATGAAAACAACTAAAAGGGGGAACGGGATCTTAAATGTCTGGATTGAAACTCGCATCTGTGTGTTGGAATTTAAGCAAACCGAGTGCTTTTTGTAGACTTAATAGCACCAATGTCTAGTTGTAGCAACAAGCAACAAAATCTTGTTGCAACAAAATCCATTCCCCATTTGTATATCAGCACAGAGCAGACATGTTCACTTAATTTCAATTAATTTCTCCATCTTGTTTTTCAATCTCATTGCTCTCCGTTCTTCAGCTTCTCACGCTGAAGTTGCATGTGACGTGTTTTCTCATCACAGCTGTTTTAGTCAGAGGACAGGGACGTATGCATTGTCACTAATTAAAGTGGGATTTTATAGCCCCCCTACAGAGGTGATGAACTCATATCTGCGTCTGACCCGTATGAAACACAAGCCCTTGGCTGGATTATGGGGCTTTCTGGGGTGGAAGATGATCGACAGATGATGTACTCTTCATGTCTCGAACCAGCCAGCCCCTCGAACGCTCTGAATGCTGACCGCGGTCACTGAGGAATGCAGCATGGCCTTGTATTTAGGGTATTGGCTGTGACAAAAGTGGGTCACTCCCTGTGGGTTATCAGGTTTACTGGATCAAACTTGTACTTTTACAGTTGAATCCAGTTCAAAAATGTGGTCATTAGTTTCTGTATGTTTAGTGCACTAAGAGGTGCATGACATCAGGGAATGTTTACATATCCCAGCAGAGTTTGATGCGAAAACACCTTTTGTCTTTTATATCTTATCTTTCTATTATCATTTGTTCAGTTTTACTCATCTGACTGAATCCTTTCGCCAGCAGACTGTGCGTTTAGGAAATGAGTCTTGGTCTTTAGGTGGATTAGTCATCTCTAAAAGCCTTTAGTAGACCCTCTTAAGAGGCTATATAACATCCAATTATATGGCTGTAAATCTGGCTCCCATCTTGGCTCACTGGCATCCCTGCAAACACTGCAGTTCGCCAGCTCACAAACCAGTAACGTACAGTGTTACTTTCCTCTGGAGCCCAGTGACAGGGATTCATTCTCCCATCATAAACCTTTATTTCTCTCCATTGAGCTCATTTGGATTCAGAGGAGATGCTTGAAATGGAATACTTGCATATACTCTTGCATGCTTTGTGGTATAGTTGGTATACTGCCACTGTTTAAAAAAAGTGCTATGTGATAAGTGTTTCAATCTGTTGTTTGCAACTTTTGTCACGACCCTGTTGTTGTAAAATGAAAGAAGTAGATTCACAGTCTTTGTTCCAATTGGTAGGCACTGTGCATTTGCAAAATTTTGAATATTGCTGAACTTTGTTGAATCGCTAATGTTACCCCATCTTAAGGAAAATTAGGAATTGTTTTGTCACTGCATCTCATTGTTACGGTGGCCGAGAGGTGCAAAACAAATCACAATTATAAAAACAAAATAACAAGTCAGAAAACACAATAACAATTCAGAAAGCAAAATAACAATTCAGAAAACACAATAACAATTCAGAAAACAAAATAACAATTCAGAAAACAAAATAACAATTCAGAAAACACAATAACAAATCAGAAAACAGAATAACAAATCAGAAAACACAATAACAATTCAGAAAACACAATAACAATTCAGAAAACACAATAACAATTCAGAAAACACAACGACATTTCAAAGAAAACGGAAAAGGTAGGTACATTTTGAGAATGGCAAACTTGTCGCTGATTGGACGAGACACCTGTCAATCAAGCTTTACAGGAAGTAAGAAATTTGTGATCAACTTTGTTTTGCTAAATGCGAAAATGGAACACATTAAACATTACTTTGAAGAAGGACATTCATATGCCGTGATTGTGGACATGCTGGCGAAATACCACGATATTAAAACTATTTACAAGATTACTAAAAAATATTTACATAATTCTTGAGGCACACACGCACATTTGCACACACAAGCAAGGTCTCTCGCTCTCTGTCTCTACCACTCTGCCGTGCGCGGTTTGGAGCTCGCGAGCTCTGGAGCTCCGAGTTTTTAACTAATTCGCGGGCATCAGGGAGCCGCTATCAATGTGCGGGAAACTTCCGGGAGACTTGGGATGTCTGCATATCACTCCATGGGGCCGAACTATCTTTGGCATGTTGATGGGTGTGATAAACTTAAGCCATTTGAGCACAAGCTCATTTTAATGTCGTGGTATGTCGCCAGCATGTCCACAATCACGGCATATGATTGTCCTTCTTCAAAGTAATGTTTAATGTGTGTGTTCCATTTTGATCACAAATTACTTACTTCCTGTAAAGCTTGATTGACAGGTGTCTCGTCCAATCAGCGACAAGTTTGCCATTCTCAAAATGTACCTACCTTTTCCGTTTTCTATGAAATGTCGTTGTGTTTTCTGAATTGTTATTGTGTTTTCCGAATTGTTATTGTGTTTTCTGAATTGTTATTGTGTTTTCCGAATTGTTATTGTGTTTTCCGAATTGTTATTGTGTTTTCTGAATTGTTATTGTGTTTTCCGAATTGTTATTGTGTTTTCCGAATTGTTATTGTGTTTTCTGAATTGTTATTGTGTTTTCCGAATTGTTATTGTGTTTTCCGAATTGTTATTGTGTTTTCTGAATTGTTATTGTGTTTTCTGAATTGTTATTGTGTTTTCTGAATTGTTATTTTGTTTTTATAATAGTGATTTGTTTTGCACCTCTCGGCCACCGTACATTGTCGTTCCGAACTTCATCCAATTCAGAGTGGTGCCATTAGTCATCTCAGAAATAAATGATTATTTTTGTATTTTTAATAAAAAATGTGTATAAAGATGACTAAACTTTCAGCAGCTGATCAAATAATGAGTTTAGAAAGACATGATACAAATTATGGCTAATATTTAGTCTTTCCATGTCTGCTTATTATAACTGAATTTGGGCTAGTTGTGGTGGGAAAAATAACTTAATGACTCAAGTTACTTATTTTAGACCTTTTTTTTGTGAGATCTGGCAGTACTTCATATTACTTTCTGGTTTGAAACTCAAATTGAGCACATTACTCTGGTACTCAGCAGTGTTTCTCAACCCACAAAAGCCTGATCAGTAAGGCTGAAGTACCTTTTTATTAGCTCTAAACCTGAGAGCCTAATAAAACCTAATAATTTTTTGAAGTGTATTTTATGTTTTTTACACAGCGAAAATAGCCTGTATTTGACCGGATTTCCAGAACTGTCAGCAAGCTCACGATCTAGATAGCGGGGTACAAAAATGAATGTTTTGTCAATGAATGGGAAGCTAAATATCATTTCGTCTTATATTTAGATTTTCCCAATAAATAGGCAAGAATAAACCTGGTGTCCTCCATGATTCCTGTTCCTTTTGACAACAAAGCACTTGAATGCGATGGGCTCGTAATCACAACTTCAGAAGTGGGAAGTAGGACATTTCCGATAGCATGTGAAGGCAGCAATCGAACGTGATTATCGACCGATATCAATCTGCGGCTGATTGATAGGAGAATCCCTACATTTTACATATTGCATACTGCAAAAATATCATGAGTAGCATTCTGAACTTACCCAGAGTCTTAATTTTAGGGCAAACCGAAAGATAGAATCAGTAATATGTATCTCTTCTCTATAAACCAAACAAGCATTTAAATCTTTGCAATTAGCCCAGTAATAGTTCTGACAAATCAAATGAACAATGTCTGGCAGTTCTGCTCTAATGGTGAAGCACTAATGGAGCAACAAATGGTTTCAGATCGCTTTTCCCCAGCTGTCAGACCACTTTTGGTTTCTGTACAGGACATTAAGTTTGATGTGTGTGCTTCAATGTCAGCCTTTATGTGGATTGCTCATGGGAGATCTCCTCTCTTCGTCCTTCTCTTTTTTTGTCCTATGTTTAAACACCAATTTCATCATCAGAATCATATCTGATTCTTCTGGACTTATTGTCTAATTCCATCTGAGCAGAAGTGCATTGTGTAAGCTTGTCTTTAGACGTAAACACTGAAAACAAAATGGGTAGAAAGCTTTTTGTCTCAGAAGTTGCTAGGGAATTTCACTAATAATAATTAAAAAGAAACGGCGCGAAACACGTTGAATGAAATATGAATTTTTAAACTAGGATAGACTGAAATAGTATTTTCTTGTAAAAGATACTCCAGTTTTATTTGTTATTTTTTGCCAGAGCTGTGGCGTGAGGCCTCAAAGCCAAACAAATTCACCTCTCTCAACTCCCTGTCTCTTTCTCCGTCTGCTTGTCCACTTCTGGTGCTTTTACGGAGCGTTCGTGGCATGAGGCTGCCCTCTGAAATGCTGTAACCTTACACTGGCACATTCTGCTGGTGGTTTGCTGCTCTCATTCCAACCATCTCGCCTATACGGGCATACATCTACACACATAACACACACACGCATGCACATTTACGGTTCATATGCAGACACGAACACACAGTGGGACATGGCAAGTGGCCTTTCCATTCCTTACTTTCTCCTTCTACAATGCTCGCTTTTCTTTTTTTTCTTAGTGGCCTATTGGTTTGCATGTGCTCTGACACTAGGCACTGGCGCTGATATGGGAAATATGAGTTTGAATCTATGACATTTCACAAATCTCTTTCCTGTTTCTTCTTCCCATCACTGACCTCTCTGTAAGGATATTGTGAAAAAAATATTGAATGTCATAATGGTCCAGTAAGTGTAATTCTTCCACAGTCTTTGTGTGGGATAATGGGAAGGATGCGAAAAGTGCAAGTTTTTTTAACATGACATCTTCATAATGCAATGGTATGAGATTCTGAAACCGCAAAATGCAGCAATAAAGATGTATGTATCACATACATGTCCATAGATGCACAATTAAAAAAAAAAAACAGTGCAGAAAGAGTGCCAGAACACATCCTGTGTGAACGGCACAGCTGTCGTGATTGGGGGGAGTTTAGTTGTTGTCCTGGTCCATTGTGACAGCACTGATGGAAGCTTCTGCAGCTTAGTGAAATGGAGAGCTGTGCTTCTGTGTGTGTGTGAGTTCATATGTATGTCTGTTGACCGGTCTCAGTTTCGGTCCAGTTGCCGCTGTTCCTCCATCCCCTAACATGCCTTCAGTCTGACATCAGTGGCCTTAGAGAGAACGGCACCCTGGGTACAGCCGTGTTTGTGGTGTGGTGTGTGTGTGTGTGTGTGTGTGTGTGTGTGTGTGTGTGTGTGGTCATGCTCGACCACTGCGCAGCTGAATAGACAGGCAGCTCCTGCATTAACAAACCACTGACCAAACACAAGTCTAGGCACTGTGGTGTGTGTGTGTGTGTGTGTGTGTGTTGTGTGTGTAAGAGAGAGAGAGAGAGAGAGAGGGGACAGAAAAACCACAGAATAGAGCCACAGAATCCCTTTCCCTCTTTTATTTGTCCTTCCTGTGGCACAAAAGTTTTGTGACTGGTTGAAAAGAAATAGTTCAGCTATATGAAAATTGTTGTCATTTGCCCCTAATTTGTTTTAAAGTCGCAATGGAGTCAAACTAATCCTATATGTTACAGTATATGTTATTAACCCGATATGTTATACAAACCCTGTTTTATTTCTAAATGCATATTCTAGATCTTATTGTGAACAATTAATTAATTATTATGATGATTATGATGATATTTTTAAATTGTTTTGACCTTGTAATGTTTAATCAAAAACTGAACCTTCTGGACCCCCTGTAAAAACTCTTGTTCATCTTCCTTCAGTTTTGAGATCAGTGCTCATCTCAAAATCCAATCAACAACTGATGGATAGAACCAAATCCCCATGGTACATTTTGATAATCTGTTACACTCTGATGCAAGTCGCAATACAGAAAAGATGAGCTGTCTCTACTTCTGTTCATTGCATCTTTAATATTTTTTTCTTCTGTGGAACAGAAAGTTAGAAAGAATGTTCATGCTGCTCTTTCCATACAATGAAATTGGCACAGGGTCTGTCAAGCTCCAAAAAACCCATCACAAAAGTAGTCCATATGTCTTGTCTTCTATATTCCATGTTTTTTAGAAGCCGTACAATTGCTTTGTGTGAGAAACAGACCGCAATAGAAGTCTAGCTTTGTAAATCTAGCTTGACAGCCATGTTCACCATTCACTTTCATTGTAAGGAAAATGGCAGTTTCGCTTTGGATTGCCTTGCTATATACAGTATATCTCCTTTTGTGTTCTACAGATGAAAGTCATGGGTTTCAAAAACACAAAGGTGAGAAAGTGATGATAGAATTTTTGTACAGTATGAAAAATGTAGTCATTTGTAGGTTGATTTCTCAGAAAACCTTTTTTTTTTTTATTTTTTTTTTTTTACAAATCCATTTTCATTTTCTTGCCCTGACGAAGTTAAAAAAATTATAATAATCAGATAGTAGTCCAGAAAAAAAGAATGCAGTTCTGGACATGCAGTTCTCTTTTTCTTTTCTTTTTTTTGTCAAAACTTGTTTTTGTTTGTTTTTTTTCTAATAAAGTTTGGAACTTTAATTTCAGTTTTATTAACATTTAATATAGAATTCCTTTTATTTTTAATTCAATTTTATTGATTTTTTTCAAATTTATTTAATTTATTTTTATTTATTAACAGTTCAAAACTCCATATGCTCATGTTAAAAAATCATGCCTTAGTGAATATTTGATTTTCTAGTGTGTGTCTAGCTTTCATGTAATTACACACCTCTATAAGACTTGATACCCACATGATCTCATTCTGACTATAGCATGATTATTAGACTTAAGAACATTATTAATTTATTCAGATAGCTATTGTCTCTTTTTCTATAGCTTGATTATTAATTGAGCACAGCATTTTACAAAACCCCTTTGAGGTTTTCTGTCTCTTAGCATTTGAGTTGAGAACCCCTGACTTAAACCAATAGTTCAGTAAATGCTCAGCCAATAGAATGACATTGAGGCGGATCTACCCATTTGTCTGATGAATGGCTAATGGCTTAGATATTGCGTACTTCACTTTTAAAGCTGTTAGACGAATAACAAATGTTCTCTTTTCAAATGTTTCTTGTGTTTTGTATTGAGTGTGTGTGACTGTGTGTGAGTGTGTGATTTATGCATGTTATTATTGTGAATGTTTCTCTTACTGTATGTTTACACTAATTTAAATCTTTTCTCTCTCTTTTTCAGATACGTTCCAGTCTCTAATATCATTCTCTCAGAATCACCTGACCTCTCTGTTCGAGACCACGTACTCTTCCCTCTGTCGTCCATCTCTCCTCACATCGTCTGCCTCTTTACTGACTTATCTCGCTTCCTCCAGGGCACCGGCAATGTCTCCGTTGAAACCGCTGTGCACTGTTTCTTTGACAGTCTCTTCCCGTTGGTCCACACCCGTATAGTCAATCCCGGCATGGCCGCGAGCATTGACGCAGATACTTCTGATGACAATCAGCTCGGCGACTGTCTCCGCATGACGAGGCAGGACGTTAACCCCTTTGGGTCACACCCAAAAGCCATGGCAAAGGTACTTGCGGATGCATTGCGGGCAGGTCGGGTGCTCAGCTTGGCGCTCGGCGTAGGGTCAGAGGTGATGAACACTACGGAGACGGCGGAGTTATCAAAAGAGTGCACGCGCGCTCTGGTGCGCATGCAATACTGCTCTCATTGCCGTGGGCTCACCCTGATCCGGGCATGCAATGGCTACTGCCTCAACGTCATGCGCGGGTGCTTGGCCAGCCTCTCGGAGTTACACAACCCATGGAGACAGTACGTCACCGTGCTGCAGGATCTCTCACACATGGTCGCCGGAGCGCACAACCTGGAGCTCGCTTTGCTGGGGATCAGAGGTCAAGTTGAGGAGGCCATTCTCTATGCTCAACTTCATGGGCCCAGGATAACTGCCACGGTGGGTATCAGTGTGCATAGTTTAACTTGTATGCTATAGTAGGGCTGTGAGATTACAAACATTTTATTTTCGATTTTGGCTTCCAAAGATTATGAAAACAAGATACTCAAGGGAAAACGAGTATTGTGCTGCTTTGCATCTAGCGAACCTTCTTTTCCTTCAGAACGGTGCAGGTCATATATCGTTTCACAATACATCGTAATACACAATCTGTATTGTATATAGTTCACTCAAAATGAAAATTACTGTGTGAGAAAAAAAAATTAAGTTTACAGAGTTTTAGTGTCAGTACGACATTAAACTAATATATATAAAATGTTGAATATAATGTATAATAATGCAATGGGGGAATTTTGTGGGTCCTGATAATGCCAAATGTCTGATGTTACCTGTAAAAAGTGGCCTACATTATTTTAAATGTATCTAGTCAGTGACATAGTGCAAGCATTTTCATCTAAAATAATTCTGTATTTTCAGCTTCAGAAATATATTTTAATCTGGTGTCTCTATTGTCCTGTGCATTGGATTTCCAGCGCTAAGCCCAAGTGTATTAATTACCACACCCAATGTAATTCCCAATTTAGCATTTTAATCAACAGTAAATTTTTTGTTAATCTTTTACCATATGTCTTGGAGTTTCGCAATAATATCGTATCGTGAGTTCAGTATCGTGGTTATGTATCGAAGGGTATTATTACACACCCCAAGTTCCCACTTACATGTAATCAGAAAGAGCAAAGATTATGCATATTTGGCATGCTGTCATTTAGTCTGAATTTAGCCCGAAACCAGAGTACTCCCCCATCCGCTGGGCTAGTAATAATCGAGAGAGAGGAGTTGGGGTTGTGGAAGGATGCTGGAGAAACTGTCGTGGGACAGTGGTAAGTCGGCTGTATACCTCGTATCGTACTTAGTTGAATATCTGAACGTGCTCATCTCGCGTTAAATTGGTTGATTATCTGAATGTGCTCCTTTTGAATGTTGTTAATAAAACATCATGATGCTTTGAGCCATGAGGTAGTTTAACGCCGTCTCTTGTGACTAGAGGTGTGAACCTACACTGGTCTCACGGTTCGGTTCGATTACAATTATCATGTCATCGATTCAGTTCAATTTGATATTGCGATGCATTGCGATGCATTGCGATGCATTGCGAAGCACCGCATCCTCACTTTTCAATTTTACTTCAAAAGTGATGTATGAAATGTGCATGAGTGTTCGCCTGTTCGGTAAGTCGCAGTGACAAAAACAGTGACATTCCAGTTTAAGTTTCTTGGGACTAAAGCCTGTTAATGTCATGAAATGCTGTGAAATAAGTTTTGTTTAAAAGAAATGTTCATTTAAAAGCAGTGCTAATTCATCAGTGTATAATCTTACCCTGGAGACACATTAAGAGGGAGAGAGCGAGAGACCGAGAGACCGAGACCTTACGTGTGTGTGCTAGTGTGCCTCAAGAAGCGCATGTAACTTGCATGCGCATGTAAGAAGTGCATGTTAGAATGTTTAATTACTCGCACTCGCGTCTCGCCTCCTCTGCCATTGTATGCAACGCGACAAAGCACATACGCGATGAATGACGTCAGAAAACATTATAGAAACATTATAAAACATTACAGAAAACATACGTCAGTACATTATAACCGGTTATGGTCTATTACTGAACCGATACCGAATCGTCCTCGTCTGCATCGCGGTGCATCGTAGAAACGATTAATTTCGACACCCCTACTTGTGACGCTTTGCTGACTCTGCTCTGGCTGTGAGCATTCTTGTGTTTTGGAAGAGGCATGGCTTTGGAGAGCGCTTTGAAGGGAGGGTGGGTTATAATGCTTTCAAAGCTAGATTGCTATTGCTAGCCTCTCTAAAATTGCCTACCCTACCTTTAACCTATTTAAGTATTGCAGGTTTGTATAATATTCTGAGTTCGCATTTCACTGAGGAATACTGAATCTGTTTTATGCAATTAGATAAATACATGCTTACCTTTACTCTAGAACTACAATAACCATAATTTTCACACAGCTCACAGACCTCACTCATGATTTCTCTCAACATGGGAACAGGAGAGGTGTCAGTCAATGAATGAGAAAATCAAGTTACTTGTGTTTCTTGTTTGAAAAAAATTACAGATATTTTGTTGCAAATTAAAAAAGTAATGTGGGTACTTACTTTCCTCATTACTTGGAAAAAATCTGATTACATAACTCGCTTTACTTGTAATGCATTTCCCCCAAAACTTGCTGTAAGGCTGTAGTATTTCACCTTAGCAGGCATTTTTTGCAGAAAATCTGAAATCTCATGGAAATCCTGAAAGTTCAGGCAAGTTCACTACTTCTGCGAGATTCTTCTGGTGCCGTGTGTCTGAACAAAGTGCCTCTTAGGCTGCTGTTATCTTGTAGTGTCTGAATGAGGGTTTGGAAATGGGAACTTTTTTGGCAGAATTTTGTTTGTACATTTGTCACTGGCACACATACACACACATGCTCTTAGCTTTAAACTTTAAGTCCATTTATCACACGTTAAGTCAAACTAACATTTACTCACACTTCAAAGCCACTTCAAGGGATTGGAAAGACCTAGCCAAAGTGAACCCAGTCACTTTATTGGAAATGCTTTTAAACGTGACACTCTATTAGAATACTGGCATTATACTGTCTGCCAGTGTGTTTATTTTGAAGCTGTTAAAGATTGGTTTGCTTTTAAGGGCAGAATGTGCTTGCTTAACTGAATTGTGATGATGGCTTTGGCTGTGTTTGAAATGGAATACTAGTGAAATACTAACGTTGTGCAGCATACATGTTGCCTGCTTCTTATTTTACAAAACCTGAAACCGTTTAAAATATGCAATGATATAAACAATAGTATGGGGAATTATTAGTGCATTTTTTAAACCTGGAAATAAACAGTGACTCTTTTTGCAGTCCAATCAAATAATATGTCAAGAAAGAGATCACGGCATTTATTTGTCATACTACAAATGGTTATAAATGGCATTTCCAGTTATCCTTCCTTTAGCTAAAAAAAAGTAGACTAAATGGCGAGGGATATGCTAGTAGGCTAATTAGTTGGTACTCTTCTAATCTCATTTTGAGGCTTACCGAGTAGATTGCAAATGTTTAATTTGACGAATAATAGCTTCCATTACATATGAAATCGACTTATAATTAAAAATGCATTGATTGTTTATATTTTTGAAAGAAGTCTATTTATTTTATTAAAAGCACAGTAACAACAGTATTATTGTGAAAATATTATTACAATTTAAAATATTTTTTCCATTTTAATTTTTTTAAAATGTAATGTATTCCTGTGATGGTAAAGCTGAAAGTTCAGCATCATTACCCCAGTCTTCAGTGTCCTTCAGAAATCATTCTAATATGATGATTCGCTGCTCATTAAACATTTATTATTATTATCAATGTTGAAAACCGTTGTGCTGCTTAATTATTTTGTGGAAACTGATAAAAAAAACCTCAGGATCCTTTGATCAATATAAAGTTCAAAATAACATTTATTTATTTTGTTAAATGCCTTTATCACCTTTTGTTTTGTCCCTACTTTTGTACATCATAAAGTGATTTTGTAGTCTTTCTAATCAGGCACTGAATGGATTTCTTTCAGCCAGTAAAATTGCTTTTGGTTTTCCAAATTATGTGAGGGATATAATCCTGCAATAAACGATGGAAAAAGCTTGGAGATTGTTTCTGGCAGGCCATTTCTGTTTTCCTCTGCTGCTGTGTGTAAATCTCCACTGTTTTCTTTACACTAAGCAATGAGTTCGAGAGAAAATAGTGAGACTGCAACCCACAGGACTACCATCCTGATAACAGACTCTATTACCCACAATCCCTGATTGTATTATGTCCTAGTGCTTTTATCTCCTGTTTAAGCTGTATTCTGTTCTGTCGAAATAATGCATAGCATTTTCTCATTTTTGTATTCTCCTTCCAAAGATCATAAACTGTGTGTGTGAAGCTGAGATGTTATTAGAGGAATTATAGCAATGGTTTCATTTTCACTGGGATACTTTCCCAAACGGATTGCGGTTGGCATGCCGTCCCATCATGTGTGCTGCCTGAGAGGGCATGCTGAGTGTGTAGTGTGTGTGTGCTTTCTGGGATCAGGTTTTAGAGGTCTGTCGAGACACTGTAGGTGCTGACAGCGCTGGCTGCCCTCTTGCATGTCTGAAAGACTTCTATTGACCAGCACTGTAAGACTGGGACTAGGGGAGAGAGAGAGAGAGAGAGAGAGAGAGAGAGAGAGAGAGAGAGAGAGAGAGAGAGAGAGAGAGAGAGGAGAGAGAGAGAGAGAGAGAGAGAGAGAGAGAGAGAGAGAGAGAGAGAGAGAGAGAGAGAGGAGAGAGGAGAGGGAGAGGGAGAGGGAGAGGGAGAGGGAGAGGGAGAGGAGAGAGAGAGAGAGAGAGAGATCGAGAAGTTTTTAAAAGAGGACTTGGGTGTCTTTAGACATCTCTGTGGTCTTATTCTGTGTGGTTTTAAATCCCTTAAGATCAGGTGTCATACACATGTACCATGCTAGACTGTGATACCAGCTGAACTTGGGTAATGATGTGTATGTGTGTGTGTTTTGCATGCAATGCACATTCCTTTCATTGTCTTTCTAAATTCTGGACTGTCAGTGCTGGTTATATAATTAGAGAGCGCACATATCCCCTATTGTTCCTTTTTTCCCATTTTTTTGGGTGTAAGAGGTCTTGCATTTTTATCCTGGCCAAGATCTGTCCAGGAAGGAGCTGTATGACTCACAGGTAAAGCGACCAACCACGCAACATGTATTTTTTTAAATGTAATGTATTCCCGACATTTAGAGGCGGGTAAATCTGAAATCAAATATAACCTTAAGACCCAAAGAGTAATATATACAGCAGGCGTGATCAAGGATATCTTGTTTACTTGCCACTAAATCTATGTTCACCCCGCTAGGATTCAGCTGTCAATTCTGAAGCCTCAAGATGTGTCTCACATATAGAAAGGCACATATACTATACAGGTCCTTCTAAAAAAATTAGCATATTGTGATAAAGTTCATTATTTTCCATAATGTAATGATAAAAATGAAACTTTCATATCTTTTAGATTCATTACACACCAACTGAAATATTTCAGGTCTTTTATTGTTTTAATACTGATGATTTTGGCATGCAGCTAATGAAAACCCTCAAAAAATTAGCATATTTCATCCGACCAATAAAAGAAGTGTTTTTAATACAAAAAAGTCAACCTTCAAATAACTATGTTCAGTTATGCACTTAATACTTGGTCGGGAATCCTTTTGCAGAAATGACTGCTTCAATGCGGCGTAGCATGGAGGCAATCAGCCTGTGGCACTGCTGAGGTGTTATGGAGGCCCAGGATGCTTCGATAGCGACCTTAAGGCCTGTTCACACCGGGACGAATTTCGCGTGCGATATTCGCCGACGTTTAACGCCTCGTGACTAAACAATGGGTGCCAATGTGAGTGTGCACACCGACGCGTAAAACGCCACGCGTAAAAGCGTCATTTTTTTTTAAATGCCTCGGGTTCATTTTTTTTGTTTGACGCGCCGCGTCAAAAACTATCCGACCAATGAAATTGTCACTTTTGCTCACGTGTCTGGAGCTTCTGAAGTTACAGTAAAGACAACTTGGGGGCGCTCAAACACAAAACGGTCTTGCCGAGCACACATACGTAAGGGCGAAGAAGATATACAGCGTCTAAACTCTGCCGGGAAGAAATAAGACGAGGAAGATGCAAGGCAAGATGAATGTAGAGCTGCTGGTCTTGTTGGTGTCTTTATAAAGAGACACCAACGGGAATAAAGAACTATATGACAAACGCGACAAACTTGCTCTCTTCTTCTGAGTGACAAGCGAGTGTCAGAAGTGTAAAGTTGCGCAGCGCCACTTTGTGGACCGGGGTATTTCTGTTTTACATTAAGCGCCATCTAATGTCAGGGAATGAATTTGCATGTTGACTCGGCTCATCGTCAGCGAAAATCGCTTGGGTGTGAACACAAAAAACGCGTTGAAAAACGCTGACGAATAACGCGAGCCGATATTCGTCCTGGTGTGTACGAGGCTTTAAGCTCATCCAGAGTGTTGGGTCTTGCGTCTCTCAACTTTCTCTTCACAATATCCCACAGATTCTCTATGGGTTTCAGGTCAGGAGAGTTGGCAGGCCAATTGAGCACAGTAATACCATGGTCAGTAAACCATTTACCAGTGGTTTTGGCACTGTGAGCAGGTGCCAGGTCGTGCTGAAAAATGAAATCTTCATCTCCGTAAAGCTTTTCAGCAGATGGAAGCATGAAGTGCTCCAAAACCTCCTGATAGCTAGCTGCATTGACCCTGCCCTTGATAAAACACAGTGGACCAACACCAGCAGCTGACATAGAACCCCAGACCATCACTGACTGTGGGTACTTGACACTGGACTTCAGGCATTTTGGCATTTCCTTCTCCCCAGTCTTTCTCCAGACTCTGGCACCTTGATTTCCGAATGACATGCAAAATTTGCTTTCATCCGAAAAAAGTACTTTGGACCACTGAGCAACAGTCCAGTGCTGCTTTTCTGTAGCCCAGGTCAGGCGCTTCTGCCGCTGTTTCTGGTTCAAAAGTGGCTTGACCTGGGGAATGCGGCACCTGTAGCCCATGTCCTGCACACGCCTGTGCTCCAGACTCAGTCCACTGCTTCCGCGGGTCCCCCAAGGTCTGGAATCGGTCCTTCTCCACAATCTTCCTCGGGGTCCGGTCACCTCTTCTCGTTGTGCAGCGTTTTTTGCCACACTTTTTCCTTCCCACAGACTTCCCACTGAGGTGCCTTGATACAGCACTCTGGGAACAGCCTATTTGTTCAGAAATTTCTTTCTGTGTCTTACCCTCTTGCTTGAGGGTGTCAATAGCCATGTTTCCATCCACTTGTCAATCAAATTATCTGAAGTTCGGTAAAAAAACTCATGCGAATAAAGCTGGTGAAAGTGTGTTCTCTTACGAGAGTATCTCTCGTACTGCGTAATATCTTACGCTAAGGGGAAAACTCTTTTCCACGAGATATTGAAGCCAAAAATTATCCTTAATTTTTTACTAATGTAAAACGCTTTGCAGCAGCAAGCAGACCTAGGCGAGACAGCTCGCGCGCCTATTGGCTGCTCTGCGGCAATAGCAGCAGCCTATCGAGAGAGGCTCTGCGTGACGTCACGACGAATGGGGGCCTTTCGCGCCCATATCGTCACGTCCCGCCAGAAAGGGCGTGGTCTCGCCCTATATCTAGGCTCGATAGCTGCTCTTACGTCGATTTTCATCTCTTCAGCGAAGCCTCCCGCATCGCTGGATCCAGAGTGAGAAGCCGCGCCGTCGACCTGTAGCCTTCAGCGGGACGTGCCATTGAGCCTGGAGTCGCTGGCCTCGCCGCCTTCAGCCGCCGTACCTGCTGTGCTTTCCGGCGTTATATCCTTTCCTCTGCCTAGAGTGTGTGTGTGTGTTTGCATTTCTGCTTTTTCCCACCCCTCTAAAAGAGCGGCGTCTTTTTAAAGATGCCTTCCTGTGGTTCTTGCCGAGCCCCACTCAGCGACGAGGGCCGACATGTCATCTGCGTGTCCTGCCTGGGTGAGGATCACGCGGCCATCGCGCTCGCTGATGGCGGATGCCATCACTGTGAACGTTTGCCTATGGTGACTCTGCGGACTCGCCTAGCTTCGTTCTCCGAGCCCGCATCCCAGCCTGCCGTGACGCCGCGTCGCAAGAAGCGCCGCGCCCAGCGCGCTCCCGAGCTATCTCCAGCCCGCCAAAGCTCGCCGGCTCGCCCGCCAGCTTCGCCGGCTTCGCTCGAGTCGCTCACCGACGGACAGCGGCCGCCGTCCGCCGCCGCGTCCGCCATCGAGTTGGACGACAACACCGAGGCGTGTTCTCTCTTGGCTTCGGATAGCGAGGATTGGGCGAGCTCTGTGGACCTCCCCTCCGCTAACGTTCCCCGCCAACCCTCTGGGAAGAGAGCCGGCATTGAGACTGAGCTGATGCGTCTGCTCACCAAGGCCGTGGAAAGCATCGGCCTCGATTGGGAGGCACCCACGCTGCCGCCGCGCAACAGATTAGACGGGCGCTTTCTCGGGAAAGACGAGGCTCCGTCAAAATCTAGGCCCGCGCCCTTCCTCCCGGAACTTCACGAGGAGGTTGCAAAGTCGTGGAAGGCCCCCTTTTCCGCCAGGATGCGTACCTCTACCTCCGCGGCATTCTCCGCTGTCGACGGTGCGGGAAGTAGAGGTTACCTCGCCATTCCTCCGGTGGAGACGGCTGTCGCGTCGCATCTCTGCCCGCCCTCTGCGGGACGGCGGGTTCAGACGACGCTCCCGTCCAAAGCCTGCCGAGTGACATCATCGCTGCACGGACGCGCTTACACCGCAGCCGGGCAGGCAGTCTCAGCGCTGCACACGATGTCTATTCTGCAGATCTACCAGGCAGATCTCCTCCTCAAGCTGGACGAGGAGGGACCCGGCGCTATCTGTGTGGCGGACCTGAGGAGCGCTACGGACCTCGCTCTACGCGCTTCTAAAGCCGCTGCGTAAGCCATGGGGCGGAACATGGCCTCTCTCGCCGTTGCCGAGAGACACTTATGGTTGACGCTGTCTGAGATGACGGAAGCCGAGCGCTCTGTGTTCCTCGACGCGCCCATTTCCCCGGAGGGCCTTTTCGGAACGGCCGTCAAAGACTTCGCGGACAGGTTTGTTGAGGTGCAGAAGACTTCTCAGGCTATGAAGCACTTCCTGCCGAAGCGCTCGAGCTCCGCTACAGGCCGCACCAAGCCGCCTGCTCGCAGCTCTCAGCCCCAGCCTGCACCGCCCTCCGCCGCCGCCGCCTCACAGCGCCGCCAGGCCCGGGATCAGAGACTGCGGTCTCGCTCCGCCGGACGCCGCCCCCCTCACCGCGGGCCCCGGCCGAGGATTGAGATCAAGCCCGAGGCCTCAAAGTCTTCCTAGCCGCTCTAGGAAAACGACGGTGTTCAGATCCCGCTGCGGCCGGATTTCCACCAAAACTTCTCGCTCGTTCAGCCCCATGCGTTGTGACTGTCCCAGTGTATTTTGCAGTGAAGCAGCCGGTGTCTCAGCCCGCTTGCCTGCACACAAAAGCTGTTTTTACGGCTACCCAGATAAATCCAATAAAGAGTGTATTTTCTGGTGTTCCGGCCTCGGCCGATGGTGTTATGAGTGTTGTAAGAATGCCCACGCCCCAGTGCCCATTCCCACACCCAGACACAGCCCGCCACGGTGCAGGGCTCGCACAAATAAAATCGACTCCGGTCGATTGTGCAAACACTGTAGTGAACGCGCCCATATCCCCATGCCCGCTTACACTACACGCTGCGTGTCCCTCGGTTTCTGTAAAAACGAAACCAACACACATTCAGTCGGCCCTAAACGACAGTGTTTTCAGTGTAGCAAATGTGCCCGTGGTCCCGCGCCCACATTTCCTCACAGACACGCCGAATCCCACGGGATTCGCCCCGCTCGCTCTCTCGGCGCCACCCGCCTCAGAGGAGATGAGCGCGGCCAGGCTGCCCGCTGTGATCAGCGCGCCCCCCGCCTCGAACGCCGTAAACACGGCGCTGTGTTCCCAGCACACACGGACTCTTGTGCCGCCGCTTTCCCGCGGCCAGAGCCCAGATTTCATTCTGCCCCTAGCTATTCACGCGGATGCGTGGTCAAGGCTTCCCGGGGTATCAGAGTGGGTGCTGAACACTATAAAGAGAGGCTATTCGCTACAATTCGCTCGACGCCCTCGCTGCTACACGGCGCGCGTCGAAACTACGGTGAAAAGCGAAGTATCTCATCTACTTCGAGCCGAGATAGCGAAACTACTGAGGAAAGGGGCTATAGAACCTTTATCTCAGGCTCAGAGCGAAGGGGGCTTATACAGCAGATATTTTCTGGTACCGAAGAAAGATGGTGGGCTCAGACCCATTCTAGATCTGAGGCTGCTGAACAGAGCGCTCGTGAAGCGCCAGTTCAGGATGCTTACGACCAGGAAAATCCTCGCGCAAGTGCGCCAAGGAGACTGGTTCATGTCAATAGATCTGAAAGACGCGTATTTCCAAATACAAATAGCGTCCCATCACAGGCGATTCTTGAGATTCGCCTTCGAGGGCCAGGCGTATCAATACACAGTCCTGCCGTTCGGCCTGTCCCTAGCACCCCGTACGTTCACGAAGTGCATGGACGCGGCCCTCGCCCCCCTGAGACTTCGGGGCATGCGAGTTTTGAACTACTTGGACGATTGGCTGATTCTAGCTCGTTCACGAACGGAGCTCTTAGAACACAGGGCCGCATTACTCGAGCACCTCGAGGAGCTGGGCCTTACAGTCAATTGGGCGAAAAGCTCACTGCTCCCCAGTCGGAGGATTTCCTTTCTGGGAACAGTGTTAGACTCGCTATCCATGACGGCACGCCTGTCACCAGAGCGCGGATTGAATATTCAGCACGTCGCGAAATCCTTCCGCCACGGCTCTATAGTCCCGCTCAGAAGGTTTCAGAAAATGCTGGGTCTCATGGCCTCAGCAGCCTCTGTACTCCAGTTGGGCCTGCTCCGCATGCGCCCACTGCAGCTATGGCTAAAAGCACGAGTTCCCCCCAGGGCATGGACCGCAGGTCTGTTTCGCCTCAGGGTCGACCTTCAGTGCATTTCGGCTCTGAAACCGTGGAAAGCAACCGACTGGTATCAGTCAGGTGTGAGTCTGGGGATCCCCTCAAGTGTGAAGGTGGTGTCTACGGACGCCTCCACTTCGGGGTGGGGAGCGCTGCTCGAGGGCAGACCGCTGGCTGGCCTGTGGTCAGTGCGGGAGAAGCTCCTTCACATAAACTGCTTGGAATTAATAGCAGTCGACAAAGCGCTAAGGCGCTTCTGTCCCCAGATAACAGGCCACCACGTATTGGTCCGGTCGGACAACATGTCAGTGGTGGCATACATAAATCGCCAGGGCGGCGTCAGGTCCCGAAACCTTTACAGGCTGACGGAACGCCTCCTGGTCTGGGCTCAGCACAACCTGCTCTCGCTGAGAGCGGCGCATGTGCCTGGTCACCTAAATGTGGGACCAGACAGGCTGTCCAGAAACAACGTTCCAGCAGGAGAATGGTCTCTGCACCCGCAGACGATCCAGCTGCTGTGGGAAACGTTTGGCAGAGCGCAGGTGGACCTGTTCGCGTCCCAAGAAAACGCTCACTGCCCGAGATTCTTCTCGAAAAGCCGGGACGCGCTGGCCCATGTTTGGCCCCGCCGCCCCCTTTATGCTTTTCCCCCTGTCTCACTCCTGCCTCAGGTGTTGGAGCGAATCAGGAGGGAGGGATGCCCAGTGCTACTCATAGCTCCGCTCTGGACAAACCAGTCGTGGTTCCCTGTCCTGATGCAGCTGACCAGCGCTGCTCCATGGCCTTTACCGCTGAGAAGAGACCTCCTCTCTCAGGCGGAAGGCTCGATTTGGCATCCTCGCCCGGATTTGTGGTCCCTGCACGCATGGGCCATTGTTACGTCCCTTTTAATGTTGTCTAGAGAATAAGGGAATAACACTTTTAAAAATGGTGTGTGTGTACCTCAAAGTGCAGGACAGAGCAAGAAAAGAAAACCGTACTCTTCAAATTCAGCTCAAAGGGATTTATTAATCCTCAAGGCCATGATAAATGATTGAAGAAAATAATATTTACAATATGTACAAACAATGAATGACAACAACAAACAACATAAACACTTAAACAGACTTAAACCCCAAGGTGGGAAGGCGAGCACGAGAGATGCCAAATCAAAGAAATCAATAAAACAAAACAAACTAGCTAAAGTTGATTCAACTAACCTAACTACCAAACAAAAAATGTAGAAAAGAAAAGTCTTCGGCGTCAAGACGCTCTGACTAAACTATACTAACTAAATAACAAAAACTTACAAATTGGGCACTCTCCTAAACTAGTGTGTCTAACATAATTCAAAACATCCTAAGTGCAAAGTGTATGTCGCGCGACCTACTAACCTGCTCTCTCTTCCCGCTTTTACACACTCCGTGTAAGATGATCAGGCTGAACAGTATAATTTCAAAACACTATATGCAACAATAAACAGAACTCGAATGTTAGACACACAGAAATCAATGACAGCAAGTCAAACAAGCGCAACAAAGTGAGCACACAGCTGTCCGACATTGGAGTAATCACGGTATTTAACTGCAGCAGTGAGATGTGATTGGCAGAGGTGAACCGAAACGTCATCGCCCTTCATTAAGATTGGCAGTAGATTGATCCAATGGACACCTGAAACACACACACACCACAACAACAACAACCACACCCACATGTCCATATTGCAACACTAAACTACGTACGAGTACGTAACAGCCATCAACGGGTACCCGCTGACCTCCCAGAGGGAGTGTTAAACACGATCGCGCAGGCTAGAGCCCCGTCTACCAGACGGCTCTACTCCTCGAAGTGGTCTGTGTTCTCTGCTTGGTGTCAAGCGCAGGGCTTTTCACCTGTAGACTGCGGGGTTACGGAAGTGCTTTCCTTCCTTCAGGAGCTACTGGATAAGGGCAGGTCCCCTTCCACGCTCAAAGTATACGTGGCGGCCATAGCAACGTTTGCAAAACCGGTGTCTGGCCAGTCACTAGGAAAGAGCGACTTAGTCGTGCGTTTCCTTAGAGGAGCTCGGAGGCTAAACCCTCCCAGGCCCCCTTCAGTCCCGACATGGGACCTTTCCACGGTCCTGGAGGCCATGAAAGGCGCCCCATTCGAGCCAATCCAGTCGTCAGACATGAAACACTTGTCTTTCAAGACAGCGTTTCTTATGGCTCTCGCTTCAGTGAAGCGCGTAGGGACTTGCAAGCGCTCTCAGTAAGCGCGTCATGCATGGAGTTTGGACCTAACGACTCAAAGGTCATACTCAAACCAAAGCACGGTTACGTGCCGAAATCCCTCAATACACCGTTCAGGGCCCAGGTGATTTCCCTGTCTGCCCTTCCGGTTCTCAATGAGGAGAAGGACGCGAGTCTCCTTTGCCCTGTCAGGGCACTAAGGGCTTATGTGTCCCGCTCGTCTGGTTTCAGACAGACTGAGCAGCTTTTCGTTTCGTTTGGCGGCCGTGCTAAGGGACTTGCCGCGTCGAAACAGAGCCTATCCAGATGGATAGTTGGTGCCATAGCGCTGGCTTACACTTCTAAGGGCCTACAGTGCCCTTTGGGTGTTAGAGCGCACTCCACAAGAGGCATGGCCTCCTCGTGGGCATGGTCTAGCGGGGTTACCCTGCAAGATATTTGTATGGCCGCGGGCTGGGCCTCGCCGTCTACATTCATAAAATACTATAATCTGGAGGTCCCCGCCTTACAAGCTAAGCTTTTGGCGGTATAAAATTCAGTGCTATCTGCCCGCTGTGCGGCTCGGATACTGAGTTTGACCTGCGTATTGCTCACTGACCGGTACAGCAGCTCATTTAAAAGTTGACACACTTGTGGCCACCCAGTTCAGGCTGAATGTTCACCCTAACGGTATGGTTTATTGTCACATGATTAGCTCCTTTCGGATACTATTTACAGGGAATGATGCTTCTAGCCTCTCTTCCCTCACTCTCTGTGAGTTTATGGTGATTACGGCGTGTTGCATTGTGTTCCCCATAGCGTAAGATATTACGCAGTACGAGAGATACTCTCGTAAGAGAACGTACTCGGTTACTAACGTAACCTCGGTTCTCTCTAGAGAGGGAACGAGTACTGCGTATCTTGCCGTGCTTGGAATACGCTCTGGTTCGCTTCGGCGATGAAAACCGACGTAAGAGCAGCTATCGAGCCTAGATATAGGGCGAGACCACGCCCTTTCTGGCGGGACGTGACGATATGGGCGCGAAAGGCCCCCATTCGTCGTGACGTCACGCAGAGCCTCTCTCGATAGGCTGCTGCTATTGCCGCAGAGCAGCCAATAGGCGCGCGAGCTGTCTCGCCTAGGTCTGCTTGCTGCTGCAAAGCGTTTTACATTAGTAAAAAATTAAGGATAATTTTTGGCTTCAATATCTCGTGGAAAAGAGTTTTCCCCTTAGCGTAAGATATTACGCAGTACTCGTTCCCTCTCTAGAGAGAACCGAGGTTACGTTAGTAACCGAGTACGTTTCCATCAAACGGCTTTAAAGGGGATAAAAACCTGTGCGTAATGACGTCACATGCTGTTTTGCGATCAAATTGGCATATCGAATTGATTTGAGACATGTTAAGGTGTTTCCATTCATTTTCTCACCGAATAACACAACATTCAAGCCAACATTTGCGAACAACGTTTTACTATAGGCAAAATGGATCGCGCCATAATAACGTTTCCATCCGCGTTGATCGCATAAGCCGTATATCGTTCAAGATAAAATCCGATGAGACCGATCGTATTTCATTTGAGTCGATATTCATGAAATTCAATCTAATTTTACTGTTTCCATAAGGCATTTTTCATTCGATATCACTTAATGCGGATAAAAACATGTGGATGGAAACATAGCTAATGATGGCCTTCTGGACACCAGTCAGGTCGGCAGTCTTACCCATGATTATGGTTTTGAGTAATGAAACAGGCTGGGAGTTTTTAAAAGCCTCAGGAATCTTTTGCAGGTGTTTAGAATTAATTAGTTGATTCAGATGATTAGGTTAATAGCTCGTTTAGAGAATCTTTTCATGATATGCTAATTTTTTGAGATAGGAATTTGGGGTTTTCATGAGCTGTATGACAAAATCATCAGTATTAAAACAATAAAAGACCTGAAATATTTCAATTGGTGTGCAATGAATCTAAAATATATGAAAGTTTAATTTTTATCATTACATTATGGAAAATAATGAACTTTATCACAATATGCTAATTTTTTGAGAAGGACCTGCATGTGTATATATATATATATATATATATATATATATATATATATATATATATATATATATATATATATATATATATATATATATATATATATGTATATATATGTATATGTGTGTGTGTATATGTATGTGTGTATATTTATATACAGTATATATTCCTTGCTATAAATGGGGAAAGGTTTAAGAGCTAAAAAGTCTTTTTAACTCGTTTTTAAATTCTTTCTCTCCCCTCTTCTAGTGGTTTTTTTTTCCACATTCAGAGGGTTTTCATAGTGATTGTTGTATATTTCAACAGGTTTAAGGTCCATTAAGAATTCTGCTGCTGGGGATTTACACCGCAATGTTATTTCCCAACTGGAGATGGAAAGGGATTGTAGCCGTGAGGTCAGAGTTCACCTGAGGTGTTGTGATGTCTCAATCTTGCTAGCTTGGAAGCAGACTCTTTCCTTGACCCGTAAGTGCTGTGTCTAAAAGAGGCTGCTGACAACTATGAGCGCATGTTAGACAAAAACGGGAAAAATTTAATGACTCATTATCCACCGTCCCAAGCAGTTAATGTGCTGCTTTACCTTATTTCCGCAGAGGTTTAACTGAGGGCTCTAATTACAGTCTTACACAGGAATTTTAATAGTAGCTTGTGCTTTTTAGATAATGGAAACAAGGCCCCTGGGATTAGAAAAGATTTCCAAAGCCCAGAACACAGACAGCGATGAGAGAGGGGTCAGTAAAAAAGTCCCCTCTCTCTCTCTCTCTCTCTCTCTCTCTCTCTCTCTCTCTCTCTCTCTCTCTCTCTCTTAACTAATTGCTTTATATTTCTCTTTACCTTTTTCCATTGTGGTATGAACATAGCAGAAAATTATTATTTTATTTTAATATTGAGCAGTTTTAAGTTTAAATTGTGAACTTTGTAAAGAACACATATAATAGTTATAATATTTATTTTCACCCCTTTTTGGGCCTGAAATACAGTGTATCATATATTTCTCTATTTTGTACCCTATTCATGCCTTATCACACTATCCCTTAACTTATTCATCTTTCTGATGAGTGAAAAGTGAGGAATCAATTACCTCACCAAGTTTGTAACCCTCAGTGGAGCAATTTATTTTCTGTTTTGACGCAGAGAATGTCTGTAGTGAAAGAGAAAGCCCCCCACATATTTTTTTCTTGTTTTTTTTTTCAGTCATTCCCCCTTTGCTGAGTGTGCAGTATTCGTCTCTTGGTACCATATAATCATTCATGTGAACACAAATTTATGGATACAGGAAATTATTATGTGCATTGATGCACTAGGACTTTATGGACTTAGGGTCCATTTGATATGAATAATTAGGAGGAAATGAGAATCTGTCTAGAAATATTTGGATTATAAATATGGGAGGAGATATTTTAGGAATATTTGAATTTAAACATTCAGTTGTGTTTGAGTTTGGGCCAGAAGAGTTTAATATTGGAATAGCAAAAGGGGTCTGGAAAGGTTGTGGTTTTGGGAATCGGGAGGAAAGAGGAATCCGATCAGCTCTGATCATGATTTATGCAGCTCTTCGCTGACAATAATGGGTCACATACATTTTATATAAATGCACTCTTTGTTAATATGCAACATTAGACCAGTGCTGTGAAGTTTAACAGCCAGGAGTGAAAGTGATCCATATTGGACAGAAACATATTTGTGTATATGCATTTTATGTTATTGACTGGACTGGACTGGACTTGACTTCCAAAAACTTTAAACTCCATTTTAAAAGCTCCTGAGTCATGATACTGGTAAATGTAAGTAGGTTTGTTAACGCCCAACAAAAGTGGACTGATTCAAACTTAACCAGTACTGTATCATAACACTATCCATCAGATTATAATTTTTTATTATTAAACCGAATTCAAGTACAAACAATTATGGCATAATTCCACAACCATACATATGTTTTCATGTTGATACAGCGCTTGGAAGAAAGAACAAAAGAAAAGAAAAGAAAAAGTAGGAGGGGGTGAGGGTCTTTGTCTAATAACATAAGATTGTAACATAACTGGATGAAGATGTTATGACAGAAGCATGACCTTTAGAAGAATTTCCTTTTTTGCTTTTTTTTGCTCATGAACATTTTTCTGATTTGGTTTTCCAGTGCATCGTCTTTCAAAATGTTGTTTGCATTGATGTTTTGGAAAGGCAGTAACATTAGATGCTTTCGACATCCGTTTGCTGGGAAACCAGATTGCAAATCATGTGTGAGTGATTATGAAAAACTGCAGAGAAACTCAAATATGCTCGTAAACAGAATATTTACAGTTTAGGGAGATCTGAGAGGAGAGGAGAGGGACGAGTCGAGACGGGGAAAGTGAGCGTAACAGTCGCTGAGTCAGCCAGTCTGGGGTCAGATCCTCAGTTTGAGAGAGAGAGAGAGGATAATTTAAATCTGGGAAGCTCTATGAGGTGGACCGTATGTGTCCAGACCACAAACTTGGCTGAGACAGAGTGAAGAGAGAGATCGAAAACGTATAGGAAACAAATACAGCCATGCACAGCTTTGAAACGTTCATTGTGACAGACAATGTGTTTGTTGTTTGTTCGTTTGATGGTTGTAAGTTCCACTTACAGCTTCCAATTAGAACTTCCAGCAAAACAAAAACTGTTGGATGTGCCACAATTTGAGCCTCGCTGCTGATTTCGGTCTCTCCCTCTTTTCCTGAGGGTGTTGTGGGTTAGTATTTAATGATCTGGGCTGGTAACTGAAATTATTGTGAGATAAAATCCAGATGATGCATGAACAAAAAAATACTGTAGAAAATATTAATTGGACAAGATTATTATAGAACAGCTTTTTGGGTGTTTCTGATGAATGGTGTTTCTGAGATCTGGTTGGCTTTGTTGAGGTGAGGATCTCTCCTCACCTCAACCTATGAATGCCACCTTATAGTTGTTTTCGCTCATTACATTTTTGAAAAGTGAAGGAACAAGTCTTTCAGGCCTGTAAATATGGGTTTTATCATTGGAGATTCTCAGAATTGTGCCTCTGATTTACAGCACAAGTCAGTAGTTCCACGTCTGAAACTGTGACAAGGGTAGAATGCTTGCAGAGATGCAGAGTTCACAAACGGATCGCACACACACACAGATCATTAATCAGCTGAATGTGTATGTGTGAGTATCAGCGTGGCAATTATAAAGCCAAACAAAGCAGCCAGAGAATCACAGTTCAAACACACACTCAAAGCCAGACCTACATGAAAAACCAACCTGGAACTGGCTTCCCCTCCAATTCTGGCACAGCCACGGGCCTCATTCAGAACACTGTTTAATTCAACACCACTGAGACGTACTGTGATGTTATTCAAACAGCGCGGGCATTTCTGCATTTCCTCTTTTAAGATGTGAAGAGAGCATTAGATGTGTTTTTAAAATGTAAATACATTTGGAATATATCAGTGGTGTTCTAATGGCCACCTTATGTAGCCCCGCCCCTTTTCAGCGCTGCACTCGTTGTGTTCTCTTCAAGATTTTACGGATTTATGAATAAACTGCTCGTTTTAAATTTATGACATTCGCTTCAAACATTACAATGCGCATGATAACTTTATTTAACTCTACACTCAGTAAATCCACATCACCAGCTAATTACTCTTCGACAGCGATGCCATAGATACAGTATATTCAGAGGCTACCACAAAAACGGAAGTTCAAAGACAAAATTCTTAAGATGGCTGTGCTTGTTTCTCTGCCGCATAAGGTCTATAGCATAATTAATTTCCTCTGTGACTTCCTAAAATAAATGTGTCTTTGTTTTGTGCAGCAGAAACATTAATCTTCCTCATGTCATTGACTTTGACAGTCTGCCTATTGCCACCTGGTTTAGATCAGACTTTCGATTACTGAAAATTATCAAATCTATCCATCTAACTATTGTTCTATCGTCAAATTATTGTATCTATCGTACTGTCTAAGTCTCCGTCCGTCCATCGATTCAGTCTATCATTCAATCTACAGATTTATTTAGACATTTAGACAGAACTTGAGAACTTGAGGCTCAGAATTAGTTTGTAAACCCGTAATGTTTGAGCCTATTACCCAGAACTGAATTTGGCGCAAAAGAGCACTGAGAAAGTAACGCTGCCTCTGGAGCGTATTCTTAAATGAACAAACTTCATTACACACCATGTAACTCAATACTCCCCCAGACTTACACAAACATGACGATTGAAGGAAAAGTCTGTCTTGAAAACAGACAGTGCTCTGAAAGAGATATTCGTTTTTTGAGCGTTAGACGCATATAAAGATCACATGCCTTAAATTGGCCTTCCTCATTGCACACTGTAGTAAAACTGCAGCCAAACGTCCACAACCAACCACAAAAACACAGTCAGCCTGTAACTCAAGGCCAGGCGCTCACAGCTCCCGCATGTGTCTTCCTCTGAGACTCATGGGATAAAGCACTGTTCAGACCCCATCTAATCACACCCAGAATGTTTCACACACTGGCATTTCACAGATATTACAAGGATGGACAGGTGCACACACACTCGCCAGACAAGAGCAAACCTCTGCTTTCAACAGTAGGTAATTGAGTAACAGTTGACCAGTGGAATGCCCCATTGTGCTTAACGTCACAGATCAGGGTATCGCTGAGGTCAGTTCTGCCTTTCTCTCAAGTGTGTCATGCCTATTTTCACATGCTTTTGAATCTTATTAAAAGTCTGGTTTTTGTTTAAGACTCTAGCTTTCACTGTAATGTGGTGTTATAGGAAGTGGAGGGTCATTATGCTAGACGAGGACTAGAAATGTTTGTTTATTTCTAGAAATATTTGTGTAAATATTGTCTCTTCCAAGGAGCAGAACAAATAATTCTGTAAATGACTCCATTATTAAAGTATCATAATATTGATACTAAGAAAAAAGTTTACATTTTTTTGCAACGTAAATAATAGCCATACATAGGCCCTGTTTATGAATTTTCTTCGACCAGTTCTGGTTGGACTTCGAGGTGAGGATCTCTCTCCTAATTGTTTAATAAAAACAATAGTGTGGAATGAAAAAAGTAATCAAACAATTAAAGTTGCACATAACTGGTAAAGTTTAAAACCTTTCTTTGGAAGATTGACAGGTACTCACCTGTCAATCCTCCAACAAAAACAAAGGTTTCCAGAAAAATACAGACTAAAAAGGAATTTTTGATCACTTCTGAATGTTGAGATAATTAACAAATCTAAATATTTTGGATCCCATTTCAAATGATTCACTGACACAGATGTTACAGGTTCATTAGAGATACCAAGGAGTGAGAGATCAGGAGAGTGACGTTGGGTTCATTCTGGGCCAAAGACATTTTAATTTTACCAATAGAAAGTCTCTCATGATTTGAAGAGAATATTTTGGGGGTTTTATTTATTTTTATTTTTATTATTATAACATAAAATTAGCCAAGATTCACAGGAAAAAATTCCCACACTATCTGGACAGAAGGTAATTTGATACTGGACATGATGAATCTTCATCCGGATAAAGAGAAATTCCATCCATCCATGCATAAAGAAACTCTGTTGTAACTGTCTGAATCTGTCTGAGATTGTCAGGATATTAAAATAAGTTTATTTACTCACTCTATTCTACTATATATAAAAAATAATACGGTATATGCTTTATCAGAACTGCGGCTGATTTCTAATCTGAATGAAATATAACTGTGACAAGGATGCAGAAATTATGCAGCTTGATAAAATGCATGATGGTTCAAGGAAAACCGTTGTATATTTGAGATCTCGGCCCAAAATCCACCGCTGGGTTTATTTACGGGGAAACGATGGTTCCCATGCTGTTCGTCAAAAAGGAGGAGGAAAAATATTTACAATGGAGGGTAAATCAATAAACTACACAGAATAAAACAAAATCAAAACACAAATATTTTCCCAGCACTCCCACATTTTTGGCTGATACCCATGATGCCTCATTCCCTTCAGGCTCAAATGCTTCTAAACATAAAAGTAAAATATCGGTTTGGATTATTATTATTCATTAAAGCTGATATTTAACATAAGTCAGAGTTTAATAATGTTTGCTCAAGGTCTGAAGTATGTTAAATGTACTGATATCAGATATCTTAAATAATATACTGTAGTTAATAAATATTTTAAATGTTTTTTTTTCCGTTACCTTGGTGATGTCCAAAAAGATATCTGATTCTTATATATTATTGAGCGCGTGTGTTTTTTTTAGAGGGTGCATTTGTGAATTTTGCTATAAAAATAATATATATTTCTAACTTGCAGTGAACTGACTGATTCACTAAGAATGTAATTTTTCAGTTTTCAGTCATTAGAAAGAAACTAAACAATACATTTTTTTGGTAGTCTGATTTCTTTCAAATAAGGTTTTTCTTTATAAAAAAAAAATCAGTGACAGTTGTTTCCTTCAAGTAAATAATTTTTTTTCTTTCAGTGTATCTTGTTATTCTTTCACGTTGTAAAGCGAGTGACAGCGAATGCTTGTCTTTTTCCTGTCCTCCAACCTCCCAGTGCAATGACAAATGATTCAGGAGATAAAGATTTATTAATGGCGAAATAAAATTGTCATTTTTAAAAGTGACTGATAGGAGAGGGCAGAAACTGAGGGTAATCATTTAGATTGCTGTAGTCGGGTCTTCTTTGACTAATGGACTGGTGACGTCTGCCGGAGCTTTTAGTGGGATGAAACGCCATTGATTAAATGTGTGTGTAAGAACGAGCGAGAGACAGAGGTGAAGGTGTGTAGATATAAAAGCAAATGCAGATTGAGATCCTGTGTTGCAGCGATAGTCTCTAATGAGATTAATTGGTTTATATACGCACGCACGCATGCACACACACACACACACACTTGTTTTTTCATCATGGTGGGGACTTTCCATTGACTTTTATTGTTATTATACCGAGCTAGTTATATTTTCTGTCCCATAACCCTACACGCAACCCTCTCAGAATCCTTTCTGCATTTTTAGATTTTCATTAAGATGTTATTTATTTTGTTTATTAAGCTGTTTTCGGTCTGTTGGCTGCTTCCCACCATCATAACTGATTTCAGGTTTTACTGAGCTTATGAGGAAATTTGATCCCCATAATAGACAAAACCAGAGCCAGACACACACACACACTGTGTCTCCGTCTTTCTGTCTGATTCATTCATTCATGACTTTAATGTGATCTGTTACCGTCTGATTTTCCATTAGAGTTTCATTTATCACAAAGACAAACACACGCTTACATCATCTTGTAAGTTACTTCCCGAAGTAACAGAACATCACCACTCATTTATCTCTGTTCCTCTATCTGTCTATCTGTTTTTTAGGTGGATAAAGTATGTGGTCACTCTTCAAACGCGTCTTCAAGCACAGTAGGGACATTTCCTCCGACTTCAGTCACACCACCACCTGCCAACATCTCACAGGATGTTCCAGGAGCCGATACGATTGGCATGTTGGCGGGCCTTCACAGGTTAGGCTGGATTTACTGGATTTAGTTCTGTCATTTACTAAGACTTATGTAGTAAAAACATTTTTTAATATGTTTTTGAAAGACGCCTTTTTAACACTTTTTAAAAACATTTTTTTTTAAAGTGGACATAGAAGGAGAGATTATGATGTTTGAATAAAAATAAGCCTTGATTTATTATCACATTTTGATTAATATGGCTATGACCACCAATACATTGTGCATCTGTATTTTAACACTGATTTGTTGGGCCCATAATTTCTTTATGTGTTAAATAAGAAGCATGTTATATAGTATGTGTAAATATGTATGTATAGCCATAAGCTTTGGTCAAACAGACACATTCAGCCAGTGTTTCTAAAGACCCCGATTAAAAATATGCTACTGGACATTTAACTAAGTGTCTTCAGACCCAGATCTTCAAGGCCCACACATTACAGATACCCATCACTAAGTGGTAGGCTGGCAAGGGCAGTGCTGTAGCAGGCACTGAGACTGTTGCCAGCAGGAACACAGAGAGATAAATGGATTAGAGTTTTTTTCTGGAGTGCAGGAGTCGGTGGAGGAGAGGACAGCAAACACTCATCACCGTACAAATGACATCATCTCTGCACCCAGATTCATGGAAATGCTTTGACCAGCAAGCCAGGAGATTTATCATTTAAAAATGTAAAATTATTTTCAATGGGCAGCTAGAGTGCGCCATCATTAAGACAAAACACAGTGTTATAATTAGTAAAAATATGTTATGTCCATGTTGAACCTCAAATGATATGCATAATGGAACTCAACAGCAGGGTTCTGGAAGTAAAAATGCCATTCAAAATCTTCATAGTGAAACGGACTTAATTAATAATGTGTAAAACTTTCGTGCTCTGAGGTTGTTAAATGCTTTTTTCACTCTAAAAAGAAAAGAAAAAAGATCTTAATTTATCTACCCTTAGTTTGTTCCCACTCTTAAGTCATATGATTTGTCTAAAGCCATAAGATAACTTTGTGTGTGGAACAGACCAAACTTGAAACTTATTTTAAAGTACTTCACCATTTTCAATCCACCAATCAGAGAAGTCATAGATACCAGCATCGCAGCAGTCACCAGACAGTTTTCCAAGCTATTGGAGGCTAGCTGGATAACATTAAGAAGCTAATATGGTTCAGTTAATATAGTATTATGGATGGATTTATAAAGACATTAATGTTTTCTGAAGAATTATAGTGCCCCTATAGTGCTATTTTAAGAGTTCCTAATTTTGTTTTGTAGGTCTCCTACAATATTTACATGCATCCAAGGTCAAAAGACACTTTAATTTTCTCATAATAGACTGCACATCACATTTCTCAAAGAGTCTGAAAATGGTTTGTCCGAAGATTCAGTCTCTTTAAGCCCCTCCTTTCCAACAGCCTTCTCTACTCTGATTGGTCCGATGGCTCAGTCCTTTAAGGCAAGTCCCGCCACTCGGCCGCCATCTTGGCAACGCCTCCGGGCAGCTATTTGGGACTAACAAGACCAGGCTCCTATCTAAATGAATGGGCAGAGAGTCAGAACTGCACTTTCACTTGTCACCGGGACATAAAACTGCATGTATAGAAACCGCAGTAAAATATGATAAAAATCGCTGAAAAAGTTTGATGACTTTGCCCCAAAATAAGGTTTAAAACGCCTTTTCCCCCACAGGTTATACTTTTGCTACACATGCGCAAGGGTTCACGACACCAACACGCAAGGTCTCTCGCTCTCTCCCTCTCTGCCGTGCGTGCGCTACACGGTTTGAAGCACACTCGGAGATTTGAACTAATTTGCAGGCATCAGGGAGCCGCTATCAATATGCGGGAGACTTGGGATGTCTGATATTTACACAACGCACACATACACTGCATATCAAATTTGCCGCCTTTTCAAACAGTAACGCATTCTCCGCTGTCGCAAACCTCAACTGTGCGCAATGCGCATGCGTCAGAGGAACCAGACGAAAGGCTTAAATGTTTCCCGGCTTGACTGTTAAAAGCAGACGATTGGCTTTCCAGTGGGAGGGGCGGGACATGTGCATACAACCGCCATCTTTGGCGTTATGGGTTTTCCCTATATAGGTCTATAGAGCATTAAGGAAGTGACATGTCTCTATATAAATTGTCTCTGCTACAGTGCATATCAGAAACTAAACGTCTATTACCGTATCTGAATTTACGCTCACCACTTAATACACAATGATACGAACAGTAAAGATGGCGTTGGATTTTCCGTATCAATTCCAGCGTGAGTCATCCTTTTAAAGTGCATGCAAAGTGCTTTCACATTGCAGTATCTTCTTGATATGTCAACAACATGGACTGAACTCTTCCAGGTCTCAGCTAAAACTACAGTGTTGAGGATTGGGTAGTGTTGAGTAGTAGACACTGTTCACAGGCAGCCAATGAAGACCATAGGCTGGTTTTATGAAAATATTCTTTAAGGTGACATATTATGCCCCTTTTCACAAGATCTATTATAAATCTATGGTGTCCCCTGAATGTGTCTGTGAAATTTCAGCTCAAAATAACCCTCAGATCATTTATTATAGCTAGTCAAAGTTGCCCCATTTTGGGTGTGACCAAAATCGAGTGTTGTCACTTTTCACGTTTTTAGGGTTGTAGATGCACAGGGGACCCAATTATAGCACTTAAACATGGAAAAAGTCAGATTTTCATGATATGTCCCCTTCAGATTGTTACGTACGAATGTAACAGGACATAAGACTAATTGCTGATGAATTGTATCAGTTCAGAATCTATTCTTTTTTTTAAGAGACATATATGACCTTAATAACTTAATTTGTCATGCACTTTGATCTTTAAAGTAACACTTTGTAGTTTTTCAACCGTCATAATATATTTCCAAGACCCTTGTGATGGTACATCGACTTAAAATAAGTTAAATGACTCGTCTGCCATAGCCTGACGTGGTCTGTATCGCTTTTACTGGCACTATGTAACTTCAGGTTTTGGGTAGGAACCCGTGCACAAAAAGAACTACAAAATTCGACTGCTTTACGTCAAGCGCTACAATAGTCATTATTTCGTTTTTCTTCGTTTCTGATGTCACAATACATCATCCTTTTATGAAATCATGTACTGTAACATACTCTACCTTGTCTGTGGACATCGTTCATTCTAAAGCCGGTGCTGGATAAACAGCGGGCGTGCGTGCGACGGTAGGCTAAATTATTTATGACAGCGGCAATGGACAATTTCGTTTCCAACCAGTAGGGCGACCGAAGAGGAAAAGTTACTTGGTGTTACTTTAAAACTTTACATACCTTTTACATATATTACACACTGCATGAAAGTTAATATTCGAAAAAACGATTTATTGTAATCTCACAGTTTTCTGGAATGTCTATTGAGAAACTGAGTGGGTAAAAAGTACTTTCAGAATCTAGGTTGGTGGTTGCTGTTGAGTTTTATTGCTAGTGTGTTGTAACCCATCTTCCAGGTTCTGGTTTGCATGTGCATGAGTGGTTTGAATTTTCTTCATGGTCATGATTTTCTCTCCCTCTCTCACCATCATCCCCTCCCCCTGTTTTGTTGCCCTTTGGTTTCTTCCATCTCTCTGTCCTCCCCTCCAAACTGCTTGCCTCATCCTCCTCTGGACTGTTCCATTATCTTGTACTGGGGGTTTGACCGTTCTCAGTTCACTCCCTCTGAAAACCTCCAAGAGCGATAGAGGTAGAACTCTGAAAAAGGTTGCACGGTAAGCATGAATGCATTTACTAAAAATTGCATTTATCTTTCTGTAAAATGTGTGTCTGCGTGTGTGCATACCTTGGATAATATAGGTTAGCATCGCTTCTTTTCTACACTCTTACTACCTTACCAGTTAGGGTGTTTTCACACTAGTACTTTTAGTGCTAATTCCTTTGTGGTTAAAGTTTGGTTTGTTTGTTTGTTGTGAAACCTGAATGGTTGTACCCAAGTCTGCTTAAAATAATATTCTGCACTGCGCTTCATGTGGACTCCAGTATAATTTACGTTTGTTACGAATGCATTCTGGCCTAATTATTGCATGTGAACCACTAATCCTACCATCATTTGTTGTTCGTTATTGACTCTGGATGACAGAAATGTTTAAAATGTGGGCTTATGGGAGAGGGATGGAATTAAACTTTGGTTCAGATCAAGCAAACAAATCAAAGTGTGAAAACAGCCTTTGTAATTGTAAATTCAGGATGCCTGATTGGTTCCTTACTAAGCATGTGACCTGTAACTCCACCTCCATCCTAAAGTCTATTTTATTTGAATTTTCATAGACTTAAAGAGTTGGTTCACCCAAAAATGAAAATTCTGTCATTAATTACTCACCCTCATGTCGTTCCAAACCCATAAGGCTTTCGTTCATCTTCAAAACACAAATGAAGATCTTTTTGATGAAATCTGAGAGCTTTCTGTCCCTCCATTGACAGCTACGCAACTACCATGCAAGCATGTCAAGCAAACATGATTGAGCTTCCGTTTACCACAAATGATTTGTGAGTTGATGAATATGTGAATAAAAGCCCAAATTTAATTTGTTCATCATATAAAGCATTTTTGACTAAACTGCTCAATTCATTTTGATTCGTTTAATGACCATTCGTTTAAAGTGGTAGTTGCATAGCTGTCAATGGAGGGACAGAAAGCTCTTAATTTGTGTTCACAAGATGAATTAAAGTCTTAAGGGTTTGGAACGACATGAAGGTAATTAATGACAGAATTTTTATTTTTGGGTGAACTATCCCTTGTCACTTATCCCTAATAAAATATCAAACAATTAAATACTTCAAAACAGGTTCCTAAAGCTGTTGTTAGCGATAAAATTAATCTTTCTCTGAGTTTTGTCTTTCAACCTTTTTTTTCATAATGTTATTTATCGCTTGTGATCTATGTGTTGTTTATTTGTTGATTTGTGTTATAGGGAGTTTACGGTCTACATCTCCCGTTATAAGTCCTTCTTCGCCATACTTCCAGAGACGTTGTGCGAAGGAGAGATGGGCGTCGATGACCTCGCGTGTTGGAGTGGAGACGACGTGGTCAAAAGGTGAGACATTCAGAGTGTCCAAACAAATTACTTTGCACTGGTAACTTGTCACTTCGAGTCTGGTTAGGACTGTAAGGTGGACTGTGTGTGTGTGAGTGCACAAAACATTACGTTAAATTTAGAACTAAATATTTATGTTTCTTTACCCAGTGTAAAATAATCACTTAAACCAGCCTCAGATAGTGTGCAGGTCTTAGCTCGTCTACCTTTGCCTGGTCATGCTGGTCTGTTGGCTCGTTTTAGACGGGTTTTGGGCCCTTTTCAGCTTGACTAGGCTGGAAGACCAAGGGCCAGTTACATAAACTTAGCCACTATGTTAAGACTGTGTCTTAAGCACTATTTTGACCAACTTGTTGGTAACCAAGCGGTAATTAGGTTTACTTTTCCAATTTCAAATGAAGTAGACAATCTACCTTTTTATGTAACTGACTTTAGGACTAGTCTTGAAGGAAAAAAATGAGATGACTAACTTTTAAGGCTAGTGTAAGCAGTTTATGTAACCAGCCCCAGACTAGGCTGGTTTAAGTGTTTTTTTTTTTCCAGCAGGGTAAACCTGATTATACACTCAGTGTTTTGCCGGGTCCCATCTGGCTCAGGTCTGGTATGTGCATGTGAGTTCTCAAGTAAAAAGAAACACATCATTGCAAATAATCACTCAGGAAAGTACAGATGGAAAAGCCAAACACACCCACAGAGCTCCTCCATTAACCAGAAATTACCTTTGGGCCGCACTGACTGACGCCTAATAGATTTATAACAAATCTGTTGCCCCTCAGAGAGAAGTGTTTACTTTGAGAAAGTATGTCTGGCTCCAATTTCATGCCTCAAAATATAACTCACCTTAACGACCAATGACAAACGACTTAACCAATGTAAGGCAGCATAGAGGATTGCTGTTGCATTAACAGCCAGGAGATGAAGAAGATCCCAGATTTTGATTTCTTTCTTTTTTCCCTTTCCTTCCCGCTCTCTCTCTCACCAAATTCTTTGTCGCCAAGTGATTTGACTCGGAGGCTGTTTTGTGGTGTTTGTGGCCCAAAGAAAGTCTCTTTCTCTCACATCCATCACTCTTTCATTCTCAGAGAGGTCACGTGGCAAACGACGATCTGTGTTTCATTTCCCTGTTGGCTTCACTTCTTAAGCACCATCAGCAGAACATGCAATTATGCCAATATTCTCTCTCTCTCCCTCACTCTCACTCGTTCCGTCCCCTCGTACCCAAATGTGGTTGTCCCTCCTCCCATCAGTCTCTATAGTAACCAACCAAATCCTGGGCATCAACAATGCAGTGAGAGAGAAAAATAGAAAGATGAATAGAAATAATCATATATGGCTCTCCTCCACATCAATGTCCTTATTTAAAGTACTGGCGTGGTACCATAGTGTTCGATGGTAATACTATGGTACTTTGATATACAGTAGACTATGGTATCGAATTATCTGTGTACTCATCTATTTACATAAAGTATTTCAGCATTATGTACATAGGCCTACATAATAATATAAATCTACGGTAGCTTTTGACAAAGTTATCTGAACAGAGAAGTTATTTTAAAAGTTGAGTAGCAAATTAGTACATTTTAGTGTAAAATTCCGAACAAAATTTTTTTTTTTTTTTTTTTTTTGAAAATCATGAAACTAGTGTTTCATTCCCATAAGACCGGGAACTTTTATTAAAGCAAATATTTAATATTAAAGTATTAAAGCAAACAGGCTTGATTTAGATTTCATGTTGACTTGAAGCAGCATGTAAGGATTTCGATCTCCAGCAAAAACACACTCTCTACTGCAGTCCAAAAAAAAGAGTTGTCTTTTCTTCATCCCTGTTTCTGTCTCTTTCTTTTTTTCCCTGACTATTAATCAGTCTTCGAAATTTGGCTTAGCAATTTGTTTCCAACAGAACAGTCTGTCTGTCAGTGAGATGCAGAACAGAAACAATCCCCAAAAAAATGTGTAGCATTTTTTTAACTATTTGGAATGAATATTTGAATGTGAATGTTTAGACCAGTTAGAATAAAACTACTTTACAGTGGTTTTAGCTGGATTTTACAGCAGATTGCTTAATGAATCATCAAGGGTCTTTATCTTTGACTCCATTGGATGCTCTTTCACTTTTGGGTTGGTGTTACTCCAAGCTCTCTGCTGTCTCCAAGAGTCTCACTTTGTATCCTTTTAAAAATGCATCAGTTTTTCACCACATCTCTTGCTTAGTTGGATGGTGTGGTGTAATGGCTAAGCATCTGGGCTGGGAACCAAAAGGCTGTCGGTTCAAATCACCTAAGGGACAATTCATAAACCATCACCGTGGTGCACTTTAGCACATTTCGTTGAAGTCAATCTGTTCCAGAGTAATTTGTATAAAAAAATATGTTACAGGACTGCTACTTTACGGTTTCTACGCACCAGAACGTTCCTCTCCACTGTGGCCATCAAACCACACCAGCGAATGGATTGATTGATAATCGTCGACTGGTCCCAAAACCCAAACTGAATAACCTCCTGAAGTACAGGATTTGAAATCTTCCATCTTTGTACATGAGTGCTGGGTTCTGGACCCAATTGTAAAAGGTCAATTATAATGCTGAGTACTTGTAAAATATTCATCCAGCCATCCATTAGTACAGCAAGTACCAGTACCATTGCTTTTTGCAGTTATGGCAGAATAATTAGAATAAAAAGAACATATGATTAATCACTTAAAAGTCTTGAAAGTGGACAATTAAAGGGATAGTTCACACAAAAATAAAAGTTCTGTCATCATCTACTCACACTCATGTCTTTCCAAACCACTGTGGCCTTATGTGAAACAAAAAAACTTTTTATTTTTTCATGGACTGAAAGTCAAAGATGTCTTTTTTCTTGTTGGACATGGGTTTGGACCAACATCAGAGTGAGTAAATGACGACAAAATGTTAATTTTAAGTAAACCATCCTTTTATGTTTCATTCACATTTCATCACTGTAGATCTCTAAAGTAAGTCTCTGAACTTTTTTTTTTTTTTTTTGTAAAATGTAAAAAGAGGTGAACTCCACGGTCTGCACTCCCAATTGTAGTCACTGCATCATTGCTCAGTTGTATGAAAAAAAAAACCCAGGACAAATTAGTCACTTAAAGTCACTCATGTTGTTTAAAATAACCGAAACTCCTTGAAACAAATCGCTGTCAATGTGAAACCGTGCTAGCCAGAGAGAGACAAGACAAGACTCAAAGACCAGAGTGATTCCTGGCGTTACAATACAGTGACAACCTCTGAAGGTGAGGTGTGGATGGGGTCGTCCTGCAGAAGAATGCAGGGAGGTCTCTCAAGGGCCGCTGTGCTGAATCTGGGTCCCCCGCGGCCTGGAGCCGGAACAAAGGGCCTCCTGTGAGCTCTGTGTGGGAAACAGTGGAGGAGCGAATCCCAACGCCCAGCCTGGGAATGTGCCCTCTAAATACATGGAGCAAAACCCATACAGAGAGAATAAATATTGCACACACACACACACACACACACACACACACACACACACACACACACACACACACACACACACACACACACACGGATGTTTGACTGTCTTTTTCTTTGTAATGGTGTCACATCTCTTCATCAGTCAAATCTATGTACGGGAAGGTTCATGCTCATGCACAGATCACTTCAAAGCATGTCAGAGGGGATGGCGATTTGATTTCTCATTTGTTTTCAACTCTTTCATGCTTGGCTTCTGGAAATACTCAGCAGTTGATATCAAGCATGAAACGGCGACAAAGCGATTGTGTGTTTGCTTGTACGTGAGTGTGCCCATGCGTGTCCGTTCTCTGCTCATGGTTCTGCAGGATTTGGGGATGTTTGGTCAGAGATTCTGAATGCCACAGATTTTTATGCCCTCACAACAAACCAGTTGTTTACCATTCACACATCTGGAAGCTATTCAGTCACCGTGATCTGCTCTCTTTTTCTCTCTCTGCTTCCTTCTTTCCTCTTACTGACTATCTCAGTTCCATGTTCTGTCTCTTCCTCTGTGTGTGGCCCTCATCCACAGATCACACACCAGAGACACTTTTAAAGTCGTCTTCGGTGAAGACTGCCATTGTGTTGATAATTCTGATTTTGTGTGTCTGTGGGTTATAAGAAATTCTGGATGCTCAATATGACAACTTTAGAATGAAAGTCATTCCTTTAGATTAAAAAAATCCAATTGCCTTTTGGGTTAGCAGATATTAATTTTATTTTATTTAAACGTTTGGTAGCACTTTAGTAACTATTAGCAAACATATTACTTAAACCTTTTTTAATTAAGATATTGGCTGTTTATTACTTATAAAGCACATATTAATGTCTTGTTCTGCATGACCATATTCTACATCCCTAATCCTACCCAATACCTAAACTTAACAACTACCTTACTAAAGCAGTCTTAGTTGGTAGTTAGTTAATAGTGAGAATTAGAGCCTAATCTAAAGCGTGAACTATCTTTTTTAAATAAATTTTTATTTTAATTATTTTCTTTGTTACTTGTGGCTGACAAGTGCCTGTTTTCAAACCCTCTCATTTTAATAATTGATTGAAAAATAAATATTTTATATGATTTATTTAGTGTGTATTATTATTATTATTATTATTATTTTAAACTTACTTAACCTTGCTAGCAGGGATTTTTTCCCCCTATTCTGTGTGTTTGTTGAAAAAAATCTAAAGAAAGAAAAAAAATCCAATTGCCTTTTGGATAGAGAATATATTTCTTTATTTATCAATCATAACAAACAACACATGATCCTGAGTTTAATTGTTTTCATATATTTTACTTTATTTCATTTTTTAATGTATTTTCTTTGATTTTTTTTAATTTTAATTTTATTTGTGCTGCAAAATATTACAAATGCTTGAAAACTGCATGCTGTTTATAATGAGCTCGTATTAATATCAGTATGTAGCTTTCAAGAATTATATTCTTAAATTGCGAAAATTTGGGTTCGGGGTTGTAATTATGATTAGCTTTATTTAAAAACAATAGAAGTCTTTGGTATGTCTTCACTTGGATAGCTAGTTGAATATGAGTGTGAGATAAGTGGTCATATTGAATAATATAAGTCAAGCCAGCTCAGTGAACACTGGGAAAGAAGACACCCGACCCATTCCCATGACCCACGTTCAGACTGTGGACCAGAACACACACGCACAAGCACGTTTTGAGTAGTTCATTGTCTTCAGTCACTACAGTCACATTGACAAATAGTCCAAACATGTGATAAAATGCAAATTTTCCTCCTCTTTCTTTCTGCTTTATAGAGGTAGGGTATAAAATTAGCTTTAATTGGTTGTTTTCTTAGTTGATTAGCCCTGACGATCGTGTTTGTAGTTCTCTATTTGTGCTTGTTGCTTTTTTTCCGGCCTTTATATTTGCTTTGTTCTAATTAACAACACTGTTCTCACGTCTTTGTTATGCTCTGCGTTCTGGAACCCGTGAGACTTGCACGTTCTGGAACGTGCTTCTGGCGAAAGGACAAAAACAATCCTCCCCTTATATAAGACCCTAAATTTAATTATCTGAATCAATCTGGGGAGGGACACAGACAATTCTATTCCACATTTCATTCCATAGACGCATGGCTGAATCAGATCCGATAACATCACCTCAGGGCCCTTCGGATGCGATCCACACATGCTGTTGAAAAGCAGAAGTTCGTAAGAGATGGGTGAGACATTACAGGCTCATCAGTGCCAGGGCTGTAGTGTAGATGCTGAGATCATTTGAGAGTTAGTCAGCCTGGTTGGATTTTTGACATCGTAGAGAGAAAGAGAGAGAGAGAGGAAAAACAAGTGGAAAGTCTGACTGTAATGTGGCAAGACGGAAGAATTTAAAAAATGTTATCGTTTTTTTCATTTGCCCAGACCAGAAACATTTCTCCCCGCTGGATATTATCCACATGTTGTTATCATTTTAGCAATTATTGGATGAATGTGTTTTTATCTGAATATATTTGTGAGGTGAATTCGCATAGTATCACACGATTCTTTTATTTGGTGCTCAATAACATTTCTTCTTATCAATGTTTGATTGATTATTTATAAAAATATATACAGTCAAACCAAAAATTATTCAGGCACCGATATAATTTTTAATATTTGTGGGTGCAGGACACCATAGTTCATTTATGTAAGTGAGGATAGCAAAATAAAGTAAACTGTGACATATTATACCCAAAATTCTTCATACAGTGGACTACCAGTAAAATGTATACAAATTTGGGACCAAAAATTTTTCAGACACTTTGACCTGAGTATTTTTTCTTTAATTGCTAATGCAACCTTTTTACTCCACAGACTGAACAAAATTAAGCATTGCTTGGTAATTGACCGAAATTGTTATTATCTAATTGTGTAAATTTAACAGCTGACAGATATTCAACCTAATTCATTTGTGAGACAGTCTAACAGAAGAATGGTCAAAACCAGTGAAATATCAACTGATTTGACAACTCTGAGTTCTTGTCATATTAACCAATATACCGTATATACACTGTAAGAAAAAAATGTAAATTTACAGTTAAAAGTCTGTATTTTTTTACAGAATTTTGCCGTTTTCTCATTTTACAATGAATTTCTGTTATTTTACTGATATTTGCTGTAATTTAAAGGTCCACTATTAAATTTACAGTTAATTGCTTGTATTTTGGTTTTACATAAATTTTACGTTTTTTTAAAAGTAAATTATCTGTATTTTTACAGGTTTATGTGTAATTTTACATAAAATACTAAGTAATATTTTACAGATTTTTTCTGTGAAATTAGAAAACAAAGAAAAGAAGGTATAACTGCAGAAATCAGCAGTTATTTAACATGTTTTCCTTGAAGATCAATAAGCATGTGGGGGTTAAAGTGAGTTTTAAGGTTAAATAATAAGATTAAAAGAGTATAATGATTCAATAGGCTATTTGTACATAACGTAGGCTACATAGGCTACAGTAGACAGGCCTATTGAATCATTATATAGTCTTTTAATCTTGTCTTGCAAATAGATGCTCATTTTGATCATCATTTGTATTAATATCCCCTAATTTCATGTATATTTTTTCAAATCTGCGGTGCTGCACATTGCGTGGCTTTGTGTGCGTACTGCGTACGTGAAGGGTGTGTGTGTGTGTGTGTGTGTGTGTGCGCGCGCGCGCGCGATTGCGCAGATTCAAATTACTTTTCCGTTGCTTAGTCCCGCCCACAACACAACAGTTAACTGGTCGTCAGATCGTCAAGTTTGAATCCCTGAAGGCTGTGCCAAGGACAAGCGGGAGATTTGAATTCAGTCTACGCTGGTGAAGTGGATTGTGATCACGGTGGTTCAAAGCTATAATCGTATTCGTATTCGTCAGGAGCAGCCGTGAGCAGGAGCGCTGAACACATGAGTTAGTCCGGTTGTCAGTCAGTCCGTTCAAAAATAACGCGCCCTTTTTCAGTGAGCCTGGTTCGTCACAGCGGACATCATCCCAACTGATCACCGGCTGAGGTAAGAGTCTTAGCAGCTATACTAAATGTGAACGATATTTTACATTACATTTGTGTTAAGTTGACAGTTTCCAAGCTAACGTTAGCATTCTTAAATGTTCAGTCATAACTGGCTTCGAGAGCTGGAGGGCAAAACACTGCAGCATGCGTCATTCAATTTTCCATCTGTTAAAAGCAAGATCAGTTGAATCCACATATATAAAGACCTAAAACAAGCTTTAGTAGACGTATTATGTATATCAAAAACAAGCTTTAGTAGACGTATTATGTATATCAAAGTTATGATTAGTCAATCAATCTTAAACGGCGGGACATTTTAAAACACTGTCTGGAAAGTGAAAACTCTTAGAAAACATCCTTGATTTTATTATAGTAAAATTGTAGTAACCACGTTTTTTGGTGGATTTATTACCATTTTAATAATCACAGTTTTACTAAAAACAGGCCTCCTGTGTGTTTTTTTTTTTTTTTTAAACCTCTAGCTGCTAACCTTAACTTTACTAGCATCAAGACCGTTAAGAAATCGAATTCAGTGTAACGTTAGGCCTAGAATACTTGTTGATAAAGATACAGCAAAAACTAGAATATGAATATAGCATGATGAACCGCTATGTGTAACTGATGCAGCTAGGTCACAGTAATGTTAAATCATATTAATTTTTACTTTCTATAAATGTAACGTTAGCTAAAATCACATGGCAGTTCAAAACATAACTGTTAGCCTTTCCTGTTCAGCTTCCAGATCATGGTCTGTTGAGGTTTTGCATTGTCTCAATGGAACATATTGAACATGTGTAACAGTTAAATGTAATACTGATTTTTACTTTTTTTGTGATTTCAGGTCATGTGGAAAGCAGATGATCATGGCAAACAAGGTATGGGAATAATTAACTAAAATAAACATAAAATAATTAAAATCGTAATGACCAAGTCTTCTGATTCCATATGATTGCACTAAAAGTGTGCACAAGGTTTGGTTTGGCTACAGTAAGACCATGATTGTGTTAGATTCCACACTTTTTTTTTTCTAACAAGGCTCTGTCGTTTAGAAACATGGCTTTTCCTATCACTGCTATCTTAATGACACATATCTCTACCTTTCATTCCAGTCAGGTGATCTGACGGTTGCTGGTCGCATCTCAGCCTACCTGATGGAACATTCTTGCTGGATGAATGACCTTCACCTCAACCTTGCCAAGACAGAACTGCTTATGGTTTCAGCCAAACCATACTTGCTGTGTAATCCTGCCGATTTGCCTAATACATCATTATACTATCGGAGCTGAACAACTCCTGGTCTAAGATCTTGTTCTATCCAGACTGGACTATTGTAATGCTCTCTTGACCACTCTTCCAGCATCAGTCAAACCTCTGCAACTGATCCAGATGCTGCAGCAAGAGTGGTCTTTGAAGGTAGCCCTATACCTAACCTCACTTCTTCAGATCTATGTGTCCTCCAGAACCTTGTGTTCTGCAAGTGAACGGCGCCTTGTGGTGCCATCATCTCAAAGAGACACAAAATCACTTTCACTGACCTTTACCTGGACTGTTGCCTGCTGGTGAAATGACCTGCCCAGCACATTTTCAAGAAACTGCTAAAGATGCATCTTTTTTGTAAACACTTGACCCAATAATACAAAATCTTTGGGAAAAAAAACCAACTTGCTATGTGTACTGTGCTAGACTAACTGGGACTTGTCACTGCACTTTTTGCTTCTATTGTTATCGTAATTGGTAAGTCACTTTGGAGAACATGTAATTGTAAATGTTTAAAAAATATATGTATTAGAGTATAAAGGTATACAACAATTTCCTTTTAATGTGGATATTTTTACATGTTCTAAATTTATATACTAAGCTTGTATTTCCTATCTATGACTTATCTTGACGTTTAGTGTTTGTTCAATTACTAATACTGTAAATGTGAAGGTATTCTGTAGTTATACATTTAGTTAATTTTACAGACATTGACTGTAAACTTGCTATTATTACTTAATTAGAGATTGGTCAAAATTGTGAAATTGGATCTGTAAAAATTAAAACTGTAAATATACAAACATTTGTATTTGAATTGATGTATTTATTGCATTTTTATACATAATTTCATTGTTATTTTACACAGAAAAACTATATATTAAAAGAAGATTACGGTAGATAAACATGATTATAATAAAATAACTTTATAAAACCCTAAATTTACACTTTAACCTGAAAGTTAAATGTCTTTTTAATGTAATTTGACATCATTTGTCATTTTTTCCACGGTTTAATAAGCCATTATTAACAGTAATATACTGTAATTTAATCAATTTTGATTGTCTTTTTAATGTAATTCTACATCCTTTTCCCGTTTTTCCACGGTTTAATAAGCCATTATAAACGGTAATATACTGTAATTTAATCAATTTTGACTGTAAAGTAAATTCTGTATTTTTATGGTTTTTGCATGTAATTTTGAGAAATGGTTATTTGCTGTAATTTAACGGAAACCGTCTGGAAACTTTGCTGCCAGAGATTTGCCGTTTTTTTACGGGATTTTTTTTTACAGTGTACATTCACATTAACCTAATAAATGCTGCAAAATGTGTTAAATGTTCATGATACCTAATGCATTAAGTAATGTTAATGCATTTAACCTTATTATAAAGTGTTCCCAGTATATGAACTAATCAACTCTTAACCGAGGCCTCAATAAGAGTAGTTGTATAAATGAAGAATATTTCTGTTTGCTGTGCTTGCAAATCAACAGTCTGCATCAATTTGTTTGTGATCCGTTGTTTACCATTATTTTGAAACCAAGTAAATACATTTATGGCGCCAGTATATTTGCAGCTTAGATGTGGCTTCTGTTCTGTGCAAAAACAGCTCTAAATAGGCTCACAATTTTGTGAGGGGTCCCCCACATAGTGTTGGCCTCCCATGGGTGTCCAGTACACAGTGGTTATAATCCTGGGAAGGAAATTTTGAGGTCAGACTTCTTAGAACTTCAATTGAATACCCCTTTGACTTTTGTAATTGAAAGACAGGACTTTGTTTCCTTGGTCACCATGTTGAGCATTGCGATTTCCTCCTTTCATTTTTCAAAATAATGGACCACTAAATTCAAATACAGTACCTCATCTAGTCCACTTTTCTAGCAAAGTCACATGGAGCTCTCCCCTTTCGCACAGGACAGTGCAGCTATGAATCAAAGGAATGATGATGCAGTGAGAAAAAAAAAAGATGAACAGCAAACAGTGAACTGGACGGCAGAGACTCTGAGTCATCAAACAGCGTCTTGGAAATCAAATAAATACGAGAGAGAGGGATCAGAAGGGAGCCCTGGAGGAGATGAAAAGGATCAGTTTTCTGACACTCTCCCCGTGGGCAGATCAGAGAGCCAGAGGAGCAGGACCTGAGAGGAGAGGGAAGCGTCTCTCCTCTAGAGCACTGACCTTAAAGAAGCTTCCTGTTCCTGCTTCTGCTCGCTTCATTAGCTTTGAGAATACTGGAAACAAAGAATAAGAGTATAGTGGAGAAAAATAGGATAGCCATGCTGAAAAGAACAGCTTAGAGCAGTATGAATGTCCAGGATGTTTTATTCTGGTTTGGTGCCGGTGAACTACAGTAGTAATAGCCTGTAGTCAAAATGTTCTGATGGAGAAAAGCAGCATCCAGAAAACAACAATTGCTGGTAACCAAAAAGTTACCTTCCTAGTTAGGGTAGTCAATAAGTCTGGTGGGCACACCAACTTCTTGTGTATTGCTGGTCTAAGTTGGTCATTTCCCCAAGATATTTCTGTTTTTTTTCCGCTTTATCTCCTTTACTCTTTTCTTTCTCTATTCCACTTATTAATAAAGCCAATGATATTAATTTCAGCTGGTGAAAAAGATTAACTAAGTAAGTCATGCTAGTTAAGAACCATAATCACATGTTGGGGTCAATAATCCAAAAACACCCAACATATGTTGATGACCAGCAAAGTACATTTCTGGTTAAGCTAAGAAACCTGGTGGGATACCAGCTTTGTGTGTAATTCTAAGTTTGTCATTTCAACACCCCCCTCCTCTTAATACTCTTTCGTTCTCTTCACAGCTAATCAAACAAGGTGATGAGACAGGTTGACCAAAGTAGCCATGTTGGTTATGCAAGTTAAGAAGCCTGCTATGGACACTAGCTTTCCGTTCATTGGTAGGGAAACTTAGCCTGGCATGTCAGACCTACATCAAGATGTTAGGTCTGGGAACTCTCCATTGACATACCTCAATCCGAGGGGCGGGATAAACGGTTACCTTTCAAAATCCCTCGGCACGCAATAGGACAGCGCTACAACCAATCAGAGCAACGAACGATTGTGGATGAGTGAGTCCCATGCGTTTTTCCACCAGCCGAGCCAATTGATATATTAAACTTTTGCCGTATCCGGTTGGCAAAACTCTGAACACATCTTCCTTTTTTAAGAATGACTTAAGTGACGTTCTCTTAACTCCCAAGTCCTCCAGAGTCGCGGCCAAAGCCGATTCGAAAGACCGCTGCATCTTCATTGTTTTCAAGTAGCAGGGAAATCACCTATGGAAATCACGCGGAACGTCATGAACTGTGCCGTCATTGTGTTAAGCCCGCCCACCGACTCTATACACGATGTGATTGGCCTGACCAGTTTTTGGTTTTTCCAGCTCAAAAGCCTATGGAGAGTTGCTAGACCACACTGGCTGCGAAATAATTTTCGCTGCCGCTAGGGTGCGTCTAGATTTCTAGGCTAAGGGAAACTGGTAATTTCAACAATACATTTTTCTCATTTTTTCTCTCCTCCTATACTTCTTTCTCCTTCCTTCCTTTTCACACCTAATGAAGCTGATGACGGATATTGACTAAGATAGTCATTCATAGTTAACAATCTTGGTGAGGATCCTGGCATACCATCATCACGTTTTTGGGTCCAGCATCCAGAAAAGCAACATGTTGATGACCTACGAGGTGCCTTCCTGGTTAAGCTAAGAAGCCTGGTGGTATACCAGCTTCTTGTGTAATACTATAGTCTAGACTAAGTTATTTCAACTTGACTGTTTTCTTTTTTCTTTTCCCCCCTTCCTTTCTCCCCAGCTAATGAAACAAAATTTAGATCTTGAAACAGGTTGACCAAGGTAACGTTGCTGCTAGTTAAGCCTTCTAGCTTTACATTCAGGGGTAGTCCTACTTTTTGTTGAAAAACAACATTTGTTGCTGCCCAATAAAGTTCCTTTGGTTAAGCTAGTTAAGAAGCCTGGTGGAATACCTGCTACTTGTGTAATACTGGTCTAGACAAAGTTGGTAATTACAACACAGCTATCTACTTTTTCATCCTTCTTTCTCTTCCTTTTCTTTCTCCTCACAGCAAATTAAGCAGAATTTGGATGGTGAAACAGGTTGACTAGCATAGCCTAGTTAAATAGCCTGGTGAAAGGGATTTATTCATATGGTATGATGTGCGTGAGCGTGGGCTGTGATTGGATGATGACCGGTGTCGTGGTCATTCTCAAGTGTTGTGTTGCTGTTGTATCAGTCAGTGGTTAGATCAGCATAGCAGTCAATAAACGGGACAAGGGAGGTCCCATACGGGACAAATAAATTAGGCCCAATATACGGGATGTCCCGGCTAATAGGGGACTGTTGGCAACCCTACCTGGTGGAGATACAAGCTTTCCATTCAGTGGTAGTCTAAACTGGTAATTTAAGCACGACTATCCTATTTTCTTTCTTTCTCTTTTCTTTTTTCTGTCCTTCCTTACAGCTAATTAAGTTAGTGAAGCACTTTGACCAAAGTAGCCATACTGGTTAAACGAGGAGCCTTGTGAGGGCACCAGCATCCTACGCGTCTTAAACACAGCAGATCTTTTCAGCTGGGAGGTGAGGGAAAGGAGGTGAAGGAAGTAGAGGAGACAATATGAAACAAAAGCTCATATTTGTTTTTGCAGGGTAAATGAATGGCCCGTCCCAGCGGTGTCCTTGACCCCCACCTCCGCCCTTCTTTGTATGACTCAAACGCTGGTGTCATCTCAACGTCTGTGTAAGCCTGAATCTTTCCCCAGACAGCTTTACCCTGACACACACACACCATCCACCAGATGGGCTCCAGAAACACCATCCTGCCGCCCCGTCTCACTGTCCGATGACACATTTCTTTATTTCAGGAGAGTTACGACTCTCAGGATACTCTGCAGGTCTGTACTCTTTCCTGCACGCCTCCGTTTATCCTGAGTAATTAAAGATGGCAGACCAAACGTGATGCTTTTCTCTCTCTGTGGATTTAGTGGAGCAAAGCAGATCTTTCCCACACACACTTGCTGGGATTTGAGATTATCACACACACAGTCTTCAGTTTTTCTTCCCATAGGAAATGCATTTATTGGCACATGCTAAGGCCAACATCACTATTTCATAACTGGCAACCTCCCTCAACAACCTACTTTTGCATGTAGGGGGTGACTTTTGCATGAGCAAACACGCATTTTTATTTCAAATAGAAATGTGTTATGTTTTTAATGCTTTGAAAACTCTTTAATTTTCATTTTTATTCTCATTTTAAGCCATTTTATTCTTATTTGTATTCTACTTTTATATTTTTTGTATATTTAATTTAATTTCTAATTTAATTTCTAATTTAAATAAAAAATGTAATTTAAATTTAAATAAAAAATGTTTATTTAAATTTAAATCAAATTTTATTTATTTAAATTTAATATTTTTTTTATTTAAATTAAAATTTTATTTGATTTAATCTGAAGGTATAATTGGAGGTAGAGCACTTTGGGTGTGCACCTGCCTGTAAGTGCAGCCAGCTGTCTGTGAGCTCCATGTGGCATTCGTCACGCGTGTCCTGTTATTCTCAGAGTTTATGTTCAGTCGCTCACATGTACAGAAATAGCTGAATGGTGTGTGGCCTTGTAATCTTGGAACCACATTCTCTCTGTTTGGATCAAAGAGAAGGTTCTCAATGTTTGCATGTATGTGTTGTGTACAGTATACACTGTACTTTTGGATGGTAGGAAATGCTCATGGTAGATTTATAGCTTCCCCATTTCTTTCAAATATCTATTGGTACCTGCAGATTAAACAAGGGGACAAAAAAAGTAGATTTTAACTTGAACGCACACAAATTGATGACTCCATAACCCACGTACATGCAGTGAACCACATGTCTTGGAGGAATTTTCCAGACCTGAAAGCAATTAAACTAATTCTGCGAACTGCCTTTCCCACAATTACTGTTGCGCACCACACAAATCATTCATCTTAATGAATTCAAGAATTATTCGATGATATTCAGCAGACCAGATTCTTTCAAAAGTCATCTCACTGTTGATATTAATATTAATGAATGTTCCTAGCCTCTTTTTCCTGTAGAAACTAAATTTTGATATAATTAAACAATTGACTGTTTATATAATTTCGATTATAATTTTCAATAATTTAATTAAATATTTGTATTATGTGTTGTTTGTTATATATATATATAATATACAGTCAAACCCAAACTTTATTCAGACACCTTCAACATTTCTCACATTATCACAGTTTATTCACCTATAGTTTAGAAACTGAAAGTTAGAAAAACTCAGTTATCAAATCAGTTGATATTTCACTGGTTTTGACCATTCTTCTGTTAGACTGTCTCAGAAATGAATTAGTTTAATAGCTGTCAGCTGTTAAATTTAAGTACACAATTAGATAATACCAATTTAGGCCAACCAATTACCAAGCAACGCTTAATTTTGTTCTGCTGGTGTAAAAAGTTTGCATTAGTAAAAATGCATTTTGTTGCACTATTTCTGCCTGCGTGCTTGTCCTGTATTCTGTATCTCTCGTATTTTTCAGTTCTATTTTTAACACAACATCCATTACATACAGTTGCCTCCGTAATGGGGTTGTGCCAGAATTTCCCCCAGTCACTGTTTCAACAGTTTGAGAGTCGATCTACAGATCAGCTACCTTTTATTATATACAGATAGATGGTCTCAAAGCTCTAGTTAAATGCTTGAAATACAGCCTTAATGTGAATGTCTGTAGACTTGCCATCTGTTGGTTGTTAAAGTTGGTCTCTGGAAGTGTGGTTGTGTATTTCTCAAAACAGTGAGAACGACGACAGGTGTGTCTGAGAGTGTGTTTTGTGCTGGTTTTACTGGTTTCAGAACTGAGATAACAAAGGCAAACTGGTCCAAAAGAGCCTACATTTATACAGAGGTACAACATTGTCATTCCTGTCTTAGAGTGCTAAATACAGGTGTGCGCCACTGTTTAGTTATAAGTTATGACAACCTTATTTTACTACTAAACTGGCTCTATTTATTCTGAGGACTCACAACTGAATTTTAAGTGTGAGTTTTGTTAGTTTGTGCTGTATAAACAGGACGTTTATAGTTAATAGTCACTGAACTGCACATATCTTGGGTTTGTTTTCAAGTGATGTTATGATGGAGAATGAGTGTGTCATCTGAGTGTCTTCGCTGGAACTGCTCCCATCAGTGGTTTTTGTGTCATTTAAAATGTAAAAAACCAAATCATAGCTTTAAGTCAACAAAGATTTGCAGAATGAATCTGCTTCTTGATTGGAATCATTTATCGAATGACATAATGTTAGTTGTGATCAGATTTTCCAGTGTTATGGAAGTTGCAATCTTTATTCACGGTCTCTATGGTTACAGACGTTTTCTCATGAATAGAAAGGGACTTGACATCAATTATTGGTTCACATGGACTGTATTCAAGCTGCTGTTGTTTTGAATGGTTTGAGAGTTGAATATTTGAATGTTAAATATGGTTCTCAATCCCTGACTGTGTGAACGTAGTCAGAGTTTGACTGCTGTCTGGAGTTTAAAACGTGTCACCTACTGTACCCCTTCATTCATGTTGTAGTACTGTAACTCAAAAATTAGACAAAAATGAAAATTAGCCCATGATTTACTCACCCTGAACTGAAGCCATCCTAGGTGTATATGACATTCTTTCAGACGAATACAATCAAAATGTCCTGGCTCTTCTAAGCTTTGTAATGTGAGTATTATGGGATATAATTATTGACTAAAATAACTATCTACTCTTTCGCTGTAAATCGATGTGTACGACCGTCTGCTGGAAGCTAGTTATTTTAGTCGTTAAAGTTTTAAATATGGATATTTTTCTTTCACGAGCGCATCGCTTCCCTTCAGAAGGCCTTTATTAACACCCCAGAGCCGCGTGGAGCACTTTCACGGATTGATGCGCTTTGATGGACTTAAAAAACTAAAAAAAAAACATTAATTCCCATTATAAAGCTTGGAAGAGCCAGGACATTTTTTAATATAACTCAGATTGTATTCGTCTGAAAGAACATATATACACCTAGGATTGCTTCGGGGTGAGTAAATCATGGGCTAATTTTCATTTTTGGGTGAACTATCTCTTTAAAGGAGAACTCCGGTCAATATTAACATTGAGCTCATTTTTTTGTACATTTGGAGTGCTGTCAGTACAGACAAAAATGACAAAAATCGGTGTTTCCTACACCGTGTTATCCTCTTTTTAAAATTCGCACCTTGTTGACTTAAAGCCATTTTACGCGCGCACGCGCGATCATTGGTAACTAGATAACTAAGGATCGCGCGCGTGAACTCGACAATCGACTACTGTGGACTTTGACCGAAAACAGGAAGAAAATACAGGTATGTGAGCTGGCTGAAATAACATCATTTTTATTCATATCTTTCACATCTACTGCAGTCAGATTAACCGTGGTCACTCTTAATAACACCACTCACATGGCTGTGCACTTGTAATGACACATCAAGGATGTTAAGAGGCTAAAAGCAGGTTTAAAACTTTCCCCCGTTTAAGTCAACAGGGTGTAAATTTTAAAAAGAGGACAACACGTTGTTCTCTGTACTGACAGCACTCCAAATTTACAAAAAATTTTGCTCAATGTTAAAATTGACCGGAGTTCTCCTTTAATGTCTGTGAACAGCTGTTTAGATCCAGTTGTTAGTTGTTTAGATCCAGAACTCTGCAGTCAGCTGCTGCTGGGATGGATTGAGTGTCTGGAAATAAAGCCTATACTGCCATCCACAGGCTAAATACACTGACCCAAGACACAAGACACAAATACTACTTTGTATTGTATTATTTAACAGCATATAGGCCTATACACTACCATTACAAGAAATCTCTTATACTCAACAAGGCTGTTTATTTAATAAAAAAAATTAAGAAATGTAATATTTTAATATATTTAAAAATACAATTAATTCCTATGATGGCAAAGCTGAATTTTCAGCATCATTACTCCAGTCATGATCCTTCAGATCATTCTTTCTGATGTCTGCTCAAGAAATCATTTCTTATATATGAATTAATATTATTATTATATATATAATTATATTTATTATTAGAGTCATGCAAAGCTCTAATGCATTGAAATTTCTAATGATCATTTTATCAAGTCGTATATTAATCATATTCACTTAATGCAGAAAAATTACCATAATGTCATTTAAGTGAATTATGAATTAATATACGAGCTTGATAAAATATCATTTTAGAGAAATTCAGATGCATTTAGGGTTTGCATCTGAACTCTTCATATATATATATATATATATATATATATATATATATATATATATATATATATATATATATATAATTTTTCTGTGGAATTGTGATAGTTCCCTTTAAAGTTCAAAAGAACAGCATTTATTTGAAATAGAAATATTACTAAACAACATGTTTTTACTGTCACTTTTGATCAATTGAACGCATCCTTACTGAATAAAAGTATTAATTTCTTTCTTTCAAATAAAATCTTCATGTTCTCTATCTTCTGCATCATCCCATATTGTTTACATTCAAAACACTATGATGATCTTGTCAGCTGTGATCAGACGAATCTCTGTTTTTTTAGGGATTCTTTCTGTAAAACTTTGCAATAACCTTATCTACCACTAGGTGGTAGGATAGCACTTTTACACTATTACAGAGTGCTTGGAATGGGTTTTTGGGTACTTTTTGAGTGTAATCTTGGTTATTTCTTGGAGTGTGAGTGTTGGTCTTGCAGTTAACACGTACTTTATACGTTAAGTCTTGGTGCTCATGACACCAGGTTCTTTTATGACCTGTTTCCATTCTCTATTCAATACAATACCAATCAATAATTTTTGTTACCAGACAAAATGTGCCTGTGCTGTTCTAGCAGGTATTTAGCTAACTTTTGCCAGCTTATCTGCATTGATTGTATGTTTTTTACGTGATTGTTTTTGTATGGCATCCGTGTCTGACCTGTTCGTTGTTGCCTCAGACAGTCATTTCCAAACTTGAGAGGTGTTCGCAGGCATGCATATGTCCATGTGTTTAATTCAACGGCATACTGCCAAATTTGCCCTCAGTCATAACATTTTGGCCTCTCAGCGTCTGGCATCGGCCAGTGCCAGCTTGAAGCCACTGGCATCACTTTGATGCTGGCACAAGCTGTGCACATCTGGCCTAATGTCATTGATATTCAGTGTGATTTTGTTGACATGGAGTTTAACACAGTTCTAAATCTAGTTTTCATTGTACAGATATATTTGCATTCAAATCCAATGCATGCATTGGTAGCTTGTTATTGATCTATGACGTTTGTGGAAAGCCTGCTGGGGAAGGGATTGAACAACCTTAATAATGTATGAAAGCTTTTCAAAGCCTTGTGTATTGTTTTTAGAGTGATTGATTTACTGAAGTGCCAATATAGCATCTGTACTTACACTGTATGGAGCACAGTGAGAGAATGATTACATATAGTATAGTGGACTGTTTCTGGTTTGTGTTTCCCAGTGTTCTATGTGATTACATTGTAATATAGATGTGCTCATAATAATAATATTAATAATAATACGTTTATTTTATATAGTGCATTTCCCAAAACTCAAGGTTCGCTTTACAATACAAATAAAATTGACATAGAAACATGACATAGAAACGATTCAAATAAACTGAGATGGATAACATAATAGAGGTACATAAAAATCAGATCATAGTCAGGGGTCAGGGAAACTAGTAGCTAAAAGATATGTTTTAAAGGATTAGTTCACTTTTAAAAAATCTTTGCTGATAATTTACTCACCCCCATGTCATCCAAGATGTCCATGTCTTTCTTTCTTCAGTCGAAAAGAAATTAAGGTTTTTGATGAAAACAGTCCAGGATTTTTCTCCATATAATGGACTTCAATGGGACCCAAACGTTTCAAGATCCAAATGACAGTTTCAGTGCAGCTTCAAAGGGCTTTAAGCGATACCAGACGATGAATAAGGGTCTTATCTAGCGAAACGATCGGTCATTTAAAAAATAAATAAAAAAGTTTAAGTTTTATAAGCACAAATGCTCGCCTTGCGAAGTGTGAAGGTGTCTGTGATGCGGGTCGTGTATGCAATTACGTTGAAAAGGTCACGCTTGACGTATGGGGAAGTACAGAGTCAGTGTTTACAAATGTGAGGAAGGAGGACCATATACACATATTCAAATGTCTTTGTGTCAGTTTATCGTTTAAAATGCCCATTTCGTGTGTGTATCCTGGGTGTTTTAATATTAAAAAGGCTAAAAGAAAATTCTCGTCTTTTGCACGTTCAACTTGTAAACACCGACTCGCATATGTCAAGCGTGACCTTTTCAACGTAATTGACCCTTCGCAAAGACCCGCCCCCCTTAGTTACTGTCGCTATGTCCAACAAGCTACGCCGCTCTCATGTTCTCACACAGTGAAAAATACATCGCGGAGCAGAGAGGAGACTGACAACACGCTGACAGACAGGACAGACCAGGTTACTTTTCGGTTACTTTTGATATTAAACATATTAAACAAAGTCTCACCTTTCAAATTTGGTAATTATTTTAAAAGAAATTTAAACAATAAATACCGCTTTGTGGCTCTTTAATGTGTCGTGACAGATCGGTGTAGAACATCAGTTAAAGCTGCTCGTGATCCGATAATCTCTTCCTTCTAGTTCATTTATAGCATCAAATAAACATGAATAAACATAAGAAGGAATGTTGTTTTAACCGCTGAAAGGCGTCAGTACACTCCGTTTTTCAAGTTCAAATCCTCCCATGTTAATCGACTAACTCTCCTGACTGCTTTGTCGGACAAAATGGCAGATGGCGAAGTATGATTGGTCAGATTACCTGTCAATCAAGCTCCACGCGAAGGGTCAATTGCGTACACGACCGCGCATTACAAAACAGAGCAAGGCGAGCATTTGTGCTTATAAAACTTAAACTTTTTTACTTATTTTTGAAATGACCGATGGTTTCGCTAGATAAGACCCTTATTCATCGTCTGGTATCATTTACAGCCCTTTGAAGCTGCACTGATACTGTCATTTGGACCCTGAACCGTTTGGGTCCCATTGAAGTCCATTATATGGAGAAAATCCTGGAATGTTTTCATCAAAAACCTTAATTTCTTTTCGACTGAAGAAAGACAGACATGGACATCTTAGATGACATGGGGGTGAGTAAATTATCAGCAAAGTTTTTTTAAAAGTGAACTAATCCTTTAAGGTGGGTTTTGAAATCGTGTAATGAAGAAAGGTCATGGATGTGTTGGGGAATAGAATTCCAAAGAGTTAGGGCAGCGGTACAAAAAGCCCTTCCACCAAACGATGATAGTTTGTGCCTACGGATCTTCAACAGACCGGTATCAGAAGATATAAGTGTGCGAATTGGGGAGTTGGTATGGATGAGATCAGAAATATACAGTAGTTGGGGGCAAGACCATGGAGTGCTTTGAATGTGATAAGGAGTATCTTGTATTGAATACAAAAGTTAATGGGTAGACAATGAAGCCTGCGTAAAGTCTGAGTAATGTGGGAAGATTTTTGTGTGTGTGAGGACCCTCGCTGTGGTGCTCTGAATATATTACATCTTATTTATTGATGAATTGGAAAATCATGGAAACAAGCTCTTACATAAGTGTGTTTTTAACATTTTGTGTGTTTGTACTCAGACAAGAGAGAATAGTAAGAAGACACGTGGTAAAGTTGTTTATTAAGTCTTTTATTTGAAGAAAGAACTGAAGGTGGAAATTCAGTGTAATACTATTGTACTGCAATAGGGGGTGATATCTATCTATCTATATCTGTCTATCTGTCTGTCTGTCTGTCTGTCTGTCTGACCTAGGCTTTCTTTGTGTTTCTCTCTGCCCATTCCTCGCTTTAAGGAGTGAGTTTAAAAGTTCTCTTTGCCCATGCATACCCAGGAATGTGTTTTAAATCCAGTGCTGGAAATAGTGCTGCAGAACAACTATAGATAGAACGAGAGGGATGCAATCTCAGGCAGTGACATCATCCGCTGCATCTAAATGATTAGTGTGTGGTGTGGAAAAAGAGAGAGAGAGTAAATGATGGTGTGTGTCAGTCCGCAAATGGGAGGTCTGGGTTTCGCTTCCGAAATTCCAAAATAATTGAGAACACATCTCAGTGGATTTTCACCTCCACACACACCCTCATTACAGTGTTATCTGGAGCTCATTGACTGCTGTATGCCGCTGACCTGTGCAACATTATGAGGGGAATGGTGAAAGTGTAAGAGACCTTAAAAACACTGGGTTGAGTTCAAAGAACAGGAAGTTCTCTGCATGGGGCGTCACCGCTGACCAATTAATGCCACAATCACAGGGTCACACACACACAAGGATGGGCTTTAGTGTGTGTGTGTGTGTGCGTGTGCGCATGTGTGTGCGTGTGTAAAATTGGTTTCTCAGCCAACCAGGGAGCCAGGCTTCAGGGAAGAGCCTTTAATAGTGGCCAGGCAGAACTAGTGACCATGTACCAGTAAATGTTCCCATAAACAGCAACTTCCTTCAGTTAATTTAGAATAACAGGCTCATCTAAAAATGTTTTTTTTACCCTTCCTGTACTCTCACTCACTCGTTCACTTGTTCAACTGCTTTACTGTTACAGAGAGTTTATTTTTATCATGGCTGGATTCATGAAGAATACTGTTTGGAGTGGGTAATTTTTTTTTGAAAAGTCTCACCAAGGCTGCATTTATTTGATCACAAATATGCTGTAATATAAGTATTATATATATATATATATATATATATATATATATATATATATATATATATATATATATATATATATATATATACTTAGCAGTATTTGATTATATATATTTATTTATATATATATTTTAATATGTTAAATGTAATTTATTCCTGTGATGCAAAGTTGAAAATTTAGCAGCCAGTTTTCAGTGTCACATGATCTTTCATTCCTTCATGGAAACTTTGATATATACAGGGGTTGGACAATGAAACTGAAACACCTCTCATTTTAGTGTGGGAGGTTTCATGGCTAAATTGGACCAGCCTGGTGGCCAATCTTCATTAATTGCACATTGAACCAATAAGAGCAGACTGTGAAGGTCCAATTAGCAGGGTAAGAGCACAGTTTTGTGCCGTGTATCAGGATGACAATGCACCAATACACACAGCAAGACTGGTGAAAGATTGGTTTGATGAACATGAAAGTGAAGTTGAACATCTTCCATGGCCTGCGCAGTCACCAGATCTAAATATTATTGAGCCACTTTGGGGTGTTTTGGAGGAGCGAGTCAGGAAACATTTTCCTCCAGCAGCATCACGTCGTGACCTGGCCACTATCCTGCAAGAAGAATGGCTTAAAATCCCTCTGACCACTGTGCAGGACTTGTATATGTCATTCCCAAGACGAATTGACGCTGTATTGGCCGCAAAAGGAGGCCCTACACCATACTAATAAATTATTGTGGTCTAAAACCAGGTGTTTCAGTTTCATTGTCCAACCCCTGTATGTATATATATATATATATATATATATATATATATATATATATATATATATATATATATATATATATATATATATATATAATATATGTGATGCGATCTGGGAAAACCCACCACATGGTGAAATTTGACATATTACAGGTTTTGCGATCATATTAAAGCTTGGTTCAAGCCCTTTCCAAATCTGTTTTTATTTCTTTTATAGTTTGTCTGTAACAAAAGTTATGGTTATCTGAAGTCGGCTGATCGATGTGATTTTCAGAAATGGAATTTTGAGAAAAACAGGTTTAAATAACTGTCACGTCCTGCTAGCGGGACGACGGGCGCTCTTTTTTTTATTGCCTTTTTTTCATATCACATATTTTAGTAATCATCATAGATTAGGTATCATTCGAAAGCTTACAAACTCAAAATTCATCCTGTAAAAACCGTTTTGATATTGGGCGATTGAGAGGCGAGCAAGGTCTTTTAAACGAGCAGCTTCAGACTCTGTTGTTCTCTTGTGCTCCGCATCACATAATGCTGGATAAAAATAAATAAATAAAAACTTGCGTGCCGTTGTAGTTTACACAGGAGGACTGGCGGGACCTTTATTCTGTTATGTGGTTTATTTTGATAGGAGAAACTGTCTTTGTAGTGTTAACCCTTTAAGTGTCACCCCCCTTTTTTTGAATATACATGAAAATGCACATTTCGAACTTAAATGGTTGTAATTCAAGAATGCTTTGGAATATAGACGTAAGATTGGTCTCGTTTTAAAGAAGACATTTGGCAGATTTTTGTAGAAGTGAAATAAATTGAGAAAGTGAAACAGAAAAAAAGTTATAGAAGTTTGAGTTTATGAAAATGTACAATGTAAAAAATTTAATTATTCATATTTTATATAAAATATATATTTTCAAAACCTGGGCGACTCTAAAACTGCAAAAAAATCAAAGCCAAAACTCTGAACAAGTTGTGTTTCAAATTTTAGGTTGATATCTCAAAAAATGAGCTTTCAGTAAGATTTTGTTTGGGCGCAGTACCCAACTTTTTCACTAGATGACTCCATTACTGCCCATATAAGGGCGCCTCCATTTCCATATATTTTTTGAGTGATCTGAGCCATTATTTCCACAATTTTCAATAAATTTATGAAGTAGACATCCTATTCAGAAGTAATATGAGAAGTTTGGCAGATTTTGATATGAATTCAACCTCTAAGAAACACATAAAAAGAACACGCATGTGCGTTATAGCTTCCTGCCACAAATGGTGAATCTATATTTTTTTTCTTTTTATTTAAAACTTGGTATTTTTTTCTAAAATAATTGAATGGATGCTATCTTTTGAACTCTTGGCATGAAATCAAACTGAGGTTTCTACCCTTCTTTCATAATTTTTCATGTTAATCACTATTTCAAAATAAAGGTCTAAACACCTTTGGAGTATGAAAGTATTCTTGTTGCAAATTGATAAATTATGGCTCCTCTGTAAATTATTTTGAAAATCATCACCAAATATGGAAACTAGAGATTGTAAGCTTTCAAATGATATATAGTTTGTCAATATTAGTTTAGGTTTAGTATAGGATATTACTGTTTTAAAAATGTAATGAATTTGGGCCCACCGGTGGGCCGGTGACACTTAAGGGGTTAAGAGAAGGAGAACTAAATAGCCGTTGTTGTTGTTTTTTTGCACCTCCGCTCCGCGCGTGTTCTTAAAGAGAAAGACACGTCTTTTCAGCTTGCCACTATAAATCGCTATTTTTCTGCACTAATCTAGTGAATTTTCACTAGATATACTCAGAGATGATAAACAAGATGTTATAGAATAATAATTTATTGAAAACCCAAATTTGACCATAAACTGACATTCAATCTATTTTTAGACTTTATTTACTGAAAATGTACAAGCGCGACATCCGACGGGTTTTCCCAGATCGCATCACATATATATATATATACATTTATTATTTTATTTTATATTTTACAGGATTTGTTGATCAATAGAACAGTTAAAATAGGCTAGTTGGTGGGTTTCCTTAATGACCAGTTGACTAATTGACTAAATCACTTACTCGCCCTCATGTCATTGTCATCACTTTATGACTTACTTTTTTCTGCAGAGCACAATAGATGTTTTGAATAATGTCTCAGTGTTTATTGTCCATGCAGTTAAAGTTAATGAACCTTACTGACTTTCATTATATGGACAAAAAAACGGGTAAGGCATTCTTCAAAATATCTTCTTTTGTGTCCCACAGGAGAATGAAAGTCATACATGACCGTGTGTAATTTATGACAGAATTTTCATTTCTGATTGAATGTATTTTTAAAAAGTTGGACTATTTTTAACTTGCCACAACAACTTAACTCTCAATACTTGTAGCTAGTTTTGTGCCTGATTACAGTGGCTTTCTTCATCATTTGATCCTCATTTGATGATTTCCCAGCGCCACGCCCTGAACCACAGCACGAAATCCATTATTTCTGAATATTCTGCTCCACTGTAAGAGATGCCCCACAATGATAGTAATTAAAAATCTCACAATAGCGCCAAATAATTGTTTCCTATAGTTTAGGAGTAGAGTGTAGTAATTATAATTGTCTCAAAAGAGGGAGGTCATAAACCTGCTTGTGTGTGTGTGTGTGTGTGTGTGTGTGGTGTGTGTGTGTGTGTTGTCTCTTTGCACTGCCACACACCTTCCACTCCTTATCTTACCTCAGATACACTCTCCATCCTTCAGTTACCCTCTCCCTCTGTTTTTTTATCCCATCATGCTCAGTGTGTGTGGTGTGTGTGTGTGTGTGTGTGTGTTTGCATAACATTAATGGAGAGAGTTATTGATATTGCACTCAATAACACACAACACACATATCTGCTGATGTTCAGTGCGGAAACATTGATGCTTTGAGCTCTGTGTGTGTGTGTGTGTGTGTGTGTGTGTGTGTGTGTGTGTGTGTGTAATGGACTGACCTCAATGCCATATCCTTTTCTCTTGAGAACCAAGCGACACACACACACACACACACACACACACACACACACACACACACACACACACACACACACACACACACACACACACACACACACACACACACACACACACACACACACACACACACACACACACACACACACACACACACACACACACACACACACACACACACACACACGATGCAGCTGTTGGCCACATGGGCATCTGTCCCTGCCACTGGCAGCCACAGTCTGCTTTCCTATCATCCCTTGGGGCGGCAAGCTTGGCTCGGGCTCTGGCTCTGTTCTGTGGTTTATCTCCACCATTTGCTCATCCTCTCACACTCCCTGATCTTTCCATCTCTATAGGATTCCTTCTCTTCACCTCTCTGTCTATTTTAAGCTGTGTACGTCTTGCTTTATTTGGCTCGTCTCCCGTCTGTATTGATTGGCATCCGTTTCCAGCACAGATGTGTGTTTGGCACTGCCTGCAAGTCTGTCTCTGTGCCTAAAGTGTTGGATTTAAACAAACATTTTTTTTTAATTCCAACATCAGACTTGTGACATTTCCTGATCCTGTTGGGTTATCTTATATGTTTTTTTGTTTTTTTCATCAGAAACTGAACTCACCAAATGTCTTGAGTTTCTTCTGTGAGTCTGGGCATGACACGAGATTGGATCCAAACAACCTTCCAGTAACCAGATGGTCACATTAAACCCGACGACCGAGTCATTAGCAGACAGTGAGCTAACTCTGAGCCACAGCCTGAGATCAGTGCACTTCCCCTGCGAAAATTAAACTGAGGCGTAAAGAGTATAATTGGGATTCTTGATAACAATAATTGTTTTCATGATCATATATAAATATGAGATTAATGAACTGTGTAGTTCCTGTATAATTCATTGGTAAAACTGCCTAACTTGCCACGTTTAACCTAAGGCTATGTTTGTATTGTCTTGGACAAAAACTATGGAAAACGGAAACTGCTTTTCTGTTGGGTAGAAAGTTACATGGTGTTGAATTGCAATGAAACTCGTTTGTGTATGGTATTGTGTTTTTCATCATAGTTGATGATGTTGTAATGGAACATTATAAACTTTGATAGATGGATGGTATGGATGGATGGATGGATGGATGGATGGATGGATGGATGGATGGATGGATGGATGGATGGATGGATGATAGATAGATAGATAGATAGATAGATAGATAGATAGATAGATAGATAGATAGATAGATGATTATTACAGTAGATAGACTGTTAGAAAATGTAAAGATGGATGGATGGATTGATGTATTTCTAAAAAATTGGATAGATAGTTATGATAGTTTGGTAGATGTTAGGTACAGTAGATGATTAGTTAGATGATCAGATGGCCAGATGGTTTAAAAAAAAATATAAGGATGGATGGATATATATAGAAAATGTAAAGATGGATCGGTACTGTAGATGATTGCTTAGATGTTTGAGATGGATAGAAATATAGCCAGACAGATAGAAAATGTAAAGATGGATGAATAGATAGATTTTGATTCTTTATTCTGCTATCAAGACTTGGCTTTGACATCTCACTTCAGATGAATGACAGTGACACCCTCTCTTAAGCTCAAATCTTGTCAAAGCAGCTCGGCGGTGTGTGATTGCTGTTTTCTGTCTGGTTTGTCCTCATGCAGGCAGACTGCCATTGTGTCTCTGAGAAAGAGAAAGATGTTAGGAGGACAATAGAGCTGTCCATTCCACAGGCAGCAGAGCAGCGTATTCTGAGAAAGTTAGAGAACTCCGAGCTTGTAATTTACATGTCTGTGTCACGGCCCTCTCTGCCAGTTTATCGCGCTCCAAACCTCTAATTTATCCAGATCAGATTTGCACATTCTAGTGGTTCTCATTCACTCTCTGCCGCCCCATTAATTACAGAGCAGCTCTCTGCTGTTTGCAATCTAAGATCTCATTTCTGTTTCTCTTCCTCTCTCACACAAATACTGTTACGTTGGGACTGTTTTTTTTTGTATATATGAGAAGATGAATTAAAGGCTTTTTAATGGTGCATTTTGGGTTCCGTTATCTTGAACTATTCTTTGCTTTATAGGGTTCTTGAGTTGGACTTTTAGTTCTTTTGAGATTAAAAAAGGTTCTTGAAATTGTTATGGATTCTTCAGATCAGCAAAGGATAGAACCGAAAAAGTTGGCATAAGGAACTTAAACTATTTTTGTGGCATTTTTGGACTGTTCATTTTTAAGAATGCAGATGAATCTACAACATATTTCTCAAAATTGTTTTGTTTTGCATGTCTCTTTTTTTATTTCTTACAAATACCTTGCAACCAGAAGCATTTATGTGCTTTTCATGCTCAACCATCATTATTTTCAAAGCTTTTGGAATCAAGTCTGTTTCCATGGAGCTCTGGGAATGCAGTGATTATGGGATGTTTCCTGAGTTGCTTCATGGGAACCAGACAGCATCCTGTCAGAGATGCTTTTAATGTTTATTTTCTGCGCTTTTATTCAAAGTTTATTTTTATTTGCATCATTGTTTGTGTGTATTCATATAATTATGTGTATAAGGATGCATGTCTAAGATGTTTATTTTTTTATTTAAAATATATTTTCCATTTGTTTAATTTTTATTAATTTTCACTATGCCTGTTAATTTTTCTGCTTTCAGTTTAGTCTTTTCCCCACCCAATCTATTTAGTTTTAGTTCACAGCTTAAAACGAATTCTTTTTTTTGTTTTAGATTACAGTAATGCAAAACGAACCTGCAAAAAAGATGTTGAGCAAGAGAATTTGAGAATTCACAAAGATTTTATTTACAAAAATTCATCTCGTTAAAATTATATAGCCTCCAAAATAAAAAAATCACATGGATTAAAGGTTCTTAATAGCCAGTAAAGCACATAGCACATTTTGAGTCAACAACCTATTCAAAATACATTTTGCTACAGCATTACAAACATCTGAAACGGTTAAAAGTCTTTGCACAATTTGTAATCTAAAAGCAGCTGTTCTACTTTGCAGATGTATCAGTCCCTGACCACCTTCTTCTTTAGACAGAAATAATACACTGTGCGGGACGCAATGCAGCTTATCCCCCAAAAAAGTCCACAAGCAGTGCTTAACTGGGGATCTAGACAAGCAAACTTGTGCCACAGCGAAGAAGCCACTAAATTATTAGCAATTAAAACTTGCCCTCTAAATGACATTTTTTGAAGCAGCCATTTCCATTTCCCAAGTCGACCTTTAACTTTCTCAATTATACTCTCTCAGTTTTTTTTGTGTAACTACTTCATCTCCAATAAAAACTCCTAAATATTTAAAACCAAGTTTTCCCACTCCAGACCCATAGGAACGTTTGGTTTATAATTTTTCCAATCCCCTATTAAAAAAGCTTTACTTTTTTCCCCAGTTCATATTATATTGTTTTCAACAAATTTAACAAAGCCTGAATATCACTTTGTCCATTCACTGTAAAAAACAATTAGTTCAGTTTACTTAATTTAATTATGCAAACTCGTTGCCTTAATTTCATCAAGTAAGCATAACTTAATTGCATCAAGTTATTCTTACTTAATCCATTTAAGTTTTGTCAACTTAATTCTATCTGTGATCTGAGGAAGTGTACTCCCAGAGTGCATTGCGGCATGAATAAATCAATTGCTTTGTTTTACTATTTTTGGCTTTGTTTTACCATTACAATTTTATTTGCTATCGTTATTGGGGTTATACTGACAAGAGACAGCAAATAAAATTGTAATGGTATTAATTAAATTATTTTTTTAAAAATTGTTACCATTGTTGTGGTTTGCATGCTGAATGTTGAAGTCTGTGTGTGACTCAAGCAAAATTGCAAGATATCATCACAAAATATAGAGGGATTATATCAACCCAATGAAAGATTTATGCCATAAATGTTAGCAATAAAACGTTAAAAGATTATTATTATACATGAAATATAGCTAATATGTTATAATTAATTAATTAATTCATAATACGGATATAATAAAGTACATATATATATATATATTATATATATATATATATATATATATATATATATATATATATATATATATATATATATATATATATATATATATATGTACTTCACTTCCTTTGAAATCAAATATTTGTGATTTCATGTTGCATCACTGCATCAATTGGAAGACAATTACAATAATATAAATTAAGTTCCAAGTGCCCAACCAAAGGGAACATTAATCACAATAATGGTGAGAAAAGGGAAATCAACATGAATTTATGAAGTCAACTAAAGAATTTTGATGTTCTCTTAAAATTTGTAGGTGTATTGACAATATTCATGGACAATGAGCGAATGCAAATAAGAATTATGACTGCAGAAGTGGAAGAAATGAGTGAAAGGTCTATTAAGAATTGCCCCGCCTCATAAACCATTTGCCCCGCCTGTTTTTTGTTTGTTTTTTGCTTTGGCAAAATGGTACCCAAACCAGTCAAGTAATGTTTACTAGGTTTTTCTGAGTAACGAAGGCATAGCATGCAAACAGTACAGATTACTAAGAAATTTTAAGTTCGTTCAACAAATTATTACACATTAAGTAAAGTTAACTTAAAAATTCTTAGTAAGAACAATGTTAGATTTTACAGTGTTGTTATACAGTCACATCATCTGCATGGCTGACAGTATGAATGTATTAATACATTCTGGTAAAATTACACCTTGAAGTTTACACCTTATCTGATTTAACAAAGGCTCAATTGCTAAGAATATAACATACCAGATAATGCACAACCCTATCTTATGCCTCTAAAACTGTAAAAGGGGTCCACCATTGACCTTTAAAATACTCTCCACATCATTATAAAGGACTTTAAGGTAGTTAATAAAACTCACTAAAGCCGAATGCATTTAAAACCTTCCATAAAAAACAATGTTCTACCCGATCAAAAGCTGAATGCTTCTACTTTGACCATTCTTTTTTTCTAAATTAAAAAATAATTTAGTTGAAGCATCCATTTGATTCATATTTTGAAATCTCGACCTGACCAAGTGTCCTGGAACCAAGTCGATCAGCAATTGTGTTATTTTATCTAAAAGTATTTCTAGAAACCTCTTGTACCAGTAGACTCTGCCAATTCTTGGAGTTTTAAAATATCAGCCTCCAAGATACTCATTCTAAAATGAGTCTCTAGTGATGTTTCGAGTAAACTGTAAACAAAGTTGCTTTATTTGGGCTTTTCCTACATCCCACCATTGTTGTACAGAGTTATAAATACCTTTCTTAGTTTAAAAATCTAAAAAATGAAAACATTCTTTAAAATATGTGTCACTTAATTGGTGAAACCAGCTTTCCATAGCGAGACAAGATCTTAATCAGTGTATCATCAGAAACAAAAGGTGGAATATGAGACAGTTACTTTTTTTGAGGGTGTTGAACTGAAGAACAGGTGTGAAGAGATTACAACAATTCCCTTTTCCACTAATTCGTTTGCCTTTTCGACCGACTTAAAAAACAACAACACAACAGCACTATTAATTTTAGACACCGACAAAATACTGTCGTGCCCAACAACTTCTCCTATCGCCAAACAACAATCTTCAACACTCACCGCGGATGCCACTTCAACACCGTGACGCCGCGTGAGATTCTTTAGAAAACCAACTCGTGAGTCAGCCATGGCCACGCAAGGGGAAAAACCCCACGCGACCCCAAAAAATAAAACATAAACTACACATTCCAAGAAAAGAAAAAAAAAACTCACTCAGAAAGACACACTCTACACTCACGACACTCCAAACGCTCACACAGGAAACGAGAGAAATAGAGAGAGCGAGTGTGTGTGTTCAGTAAGGAGGATTCTAGGATTCTTGTTCTTTTAACTCTCTCCTCTGGGTCACACCCAGGGATTATAGGCTTTCTTAGTACACCATCATAGAGAGAGAGAGAGGAGAGAGAGAGAGAGAGAGAGAGAGAGAGAGAGAGAGAGAGAGAGAGAGAGAGAGGAGAGAGAGAGAGAGAGAGAGAGAGAGAGAGAGAGAGAGAGAGAGAGAGAGAGAGAGAGAGAGAGAGAGAGAGAGAGAGAGAGAGAGAGAGAGAGAGAGAGAGAGAGAGACTTTTTCGTTGAGGCATCGTATTAAAGCGGCAAAATATTGCCGTGTATGTCTGTCACTGCATGTCTACTGAATGTATGTAAGACTTGATGAGTATTTTGTTGTGAGTGTGTTTGGAATATGAGGTAAATGTCTAGATTTAAGCCGCAGTGTCGCTCTGAAATCAGGTAAAATTTATTTTCAAATAGAAAGACTAAAGGCTAAGTAAACAGAATGAGCAAACTTTTCATTAGATTGTTTATGAGCTGCTGCTTTTGTAGATTGTTTTTATAATATAAGATTATCTGCACATCAGTAATATGTTTCCATATTTTTCACAAGATGGTGCCATGTTCAAGTACAGGGATACTTTTAAAATGCTATAATCAGATGAGACGATACGTGAGGTATGATATTAGATGCAACATTATAGTCGACAACCAGCTGAATTTTATATAATAAATGCATCTATGAATCAAATATTTGTTGGATCGCAACATGTACAACACTGAAATAGATTTATTGAAAAACTTTTGTCACCCAATAACTCAATTCAGAGCCGTGAAGATTTGACCAAAAACAAAACACAAAAATCTAATCTTAAGAATCTTACACTGCATAATGTGAACTAAATATTGTTGCAACGTTATTTTACTAGCCATTGGTCAATGCCTATGCCATTGGAAGTGTTTGTTTCTTGTAAGTTGTAGAGATGATTCATGATCAACCTCCATTGTGCCCTTGGGTAAGTCACTTTAATGTTAGTTTGCGTGGAGCTAGACCACAACATGAGTTAATTTCATGCATTAGGAATCTTTTTAATCATATTTATCTCTGTAATCCAATATTGAAAATAAGAGCACCCACACAAATTTCAGTTAACATTCACAGTCACACACAACCCCACATATTTCTTCTATTTGTGTTTGTATGTTCTCATCACATCTTAAAATTGGGTGTTGAATAATGTATTTTTAGTGTGTGGGTTGAAAAATTCACGCTTTCAGAAATAATATTGGCAAATGTTTTTGTAACAGCATGATGATGATGAGCGAGAAAGAGGTGTACTGCGCTTGTATTCAGATGGATTCTGTGTGTGTGTGCAGGTGTTTAGGACTTCGCTGTTGGGAAAGCAATGAACTTTCTATTATGAACTGATAATTCCTCTTTTTCTGTCACTCAAACTTTCCTCTCCACCTGTGTCCTAATACTTTTTCTTTCTTCTACTCATCCTTTCACCCCGTGGCTTGTCCATTGCAGTAATTGAGTCCTGAACGGACAGTTCATTAGTGCAGTAGCTGCTCCAGAATAAGGTGCCAGGAATAGGTGATTCTGCTCACTCAGCACTTCAGTTTATCCTTCAGTCTGGTCTCCAAACCAACATACAGCCATGGTTAGTCTACGTGATACGCAGGTATACGCCGTATACCCACTAGAAAATGTCAAGGATTCCGTATGCCCACTAGGAAATGTCAAAGATCTCCGTATACCCACTTAAAACGCGTGAGGATTCGTAACAACATCGTTTGTGAAAGAATTTTCATTAATAAATTCACCCCACGTGACGTCTGTGTTTGCGCAGTGACACGGATCAAATCGCGTAATCCCCCCGTATATCACAGTATACTCACTACAAAAACTAGACTACACCACTGCATACAGCTCAGCTTCAATTTACCTCAGAACTGATCATGCGGATTCAAAATGTACAAATGAAAAACGTACCTCAACACAAACCCTCAGGATCAATGTGCCTCAACAGACACCCTCAAGACAATGTTCTTCAACACAGACCCTCGGAAACAATGGGCCTCATTTATGAAAAGACCGAATGGCAGAAAATTCCAGAACATTTTTCAATATGGACGTGAGCAATGACTGATATCAAATCTCACGGCAGGTCTTAGCTCGTGTACGTAAGATTAGCATAAGTTAGCATAGTAAATCTAGTGAATTTTTTTTTAATGACAGCATTTTGTTCATTTAGATTGTTGTCCTGACTGAGGTCCGACAAGCGAAGCTCATTAATCGATCATTAACCGTTAAATGACTAGATTAGAATGTCAAATTAAATTAGAATAGACTCATTTAAAATTAAAAATACCACAAATGTTTTTTTTTCCTGGGTTTAGCTTTACATTCGCAGAGAGTAGCATAAACAACAGCGCTTGTGAATGGTGAAAAACAAAATAAAATAATATAAGGAATAAAATAAACTACGTAAGATGATCTCTGCACTCGTATTTACGCTCGTTTCTACGTTAGATTGATAAAGGAGGCCAATGTGCCTCAAAGCAAACCCTCCAGAATAATGCATCTCAACCTCAACACAAACCCTCAAAAACAACGTACCTACTATTATAGGATTTGTTCATATTTTGAATAACTCTGCTTCCAGTTATTATTGTTTCAGTTAACAATAACAACCTCAACGCAAACCTTCAAGAACAACTGACCTCAACGCAAATAACAGATCTCAATATAGACCTTCAGGAACAACAAATTTCACCTTAATCATGTATTGTCAAACCTTTGCTGTTACTGTAGCTCCACAATATTTTTCTCTCAATCTCTATATCATTCACTTTTCGTCTGACTAAATCGTTTTGTTTACTGCATCTCACTTTCCTTTCCGGAATTTTCCGTCTTTCTCATTTGGCAATTATCTAATGTGTTCTGGTAGCAAGAGATCTCTCACCCCTGTTCCTGCAGTATGTAAAGGCTTGCCCACACTAATTTTTTTTTAAAAATATTATCTTTTAGATTTGAAAAATAGATTTTCAAAATGCGAGAGACCAAAAAATCATAGATTTATCAATTTTGTTCATATATTGAGTGGAATGCAACGATGTGACTGAGACAGCACAGACTAACAGATTCCATTCATTAACGACCAGAGGCCCGCTTGTGAACACGGGAAATCTCACAAAAATTCTCGTGGTCAAACGTGACTTTAGAGCAAACAAGTATGGCGGACGTCGGGCAAGAAAAAATGGCGATAATAGTGTTTTTTTTACCGAAAATTTGTGGGGGAAAATAGAAAAGGTTTTGGATGTTATGCTTCTGTCTTCCGTCAGCTTGCTTTCTGATTAACTATTGTTTTGTTCCAAGTGACAATCTAAAGATTGCGTGTGTTTGTCTTTAGGGTTCCCCCCACACAACAGAATTTCTGATTGTAAATATTCAACAATTTACTATTTGAGATCAGTGCAGCCCCGATGTTCTTCCTATCTGATTCAATCACCCTTAACAAAACTCACACCATAGGAAAATCTGATAAAATAATCTGTAGAACCATCAAGATAATCGGGACTTTACCTAGGATTGCCAGAAGACCCTTTATAGTGCAGTTCAGACACATTTCTTAATGGCGTCTTACAAGACTAATTAGCCTCATTTCTAACTTTCCTTTATGGCCTTCCTTCTCTTTTTTATTATTCCAAAGCAGTATTTTCTCACCCACTATCTCATCAATACTCTCACATACTTCCAACTGTCACCTCCCACAGCACACACACCAACAATTAGACTTTATAATGCATCATTTCTGTCAGAGGATCTAGAAGTCCAAGCCATATTGATCTCCTAAGCTGTCAGGACAGAATGCCGTCCGTATCCTGGTAAAGCCAAACAGTAGATTGAAGATTTAAGCTCAAGGGACCTCAACCAAAGGTCAATTTCTGTTGGGGCTTCATGGGGCAAATAACAGCTGACCATCTCTTAATGTTTTTGTCTCTATCTCTTTCTTTCAGTTATACTGCAAGAATGGTGGGCAATGGAGTTCGTGCTCAAAGACAGAATCCAGAAGTAAGGGTCCGAAGTGCTGACCCTGTGCTTATGGAGGTCAAAAACAAATTAGAGCTCTTCAACATGGTAAGGAATATTATGATTTGCTGATGGTACTGCACATGATCTGCCACATCTTAAAGGGGCTATGTGTAGGTTTTTACTTTAAAAAATCTTTTAGGATAGAGTTTTCATTTGTACATTTATGAGCCAACATAATGTAATAGAAAGAATGACACCTTGACTGTCCACCACGGTTGCCTCTATCAGCCTGTAGGCTCAATTGTGTGTGGAGAGTCGGGTCCGAATTGGGCGAAAGTTCACAAAATGTGACTCATGCGCGTTCTCGTCTACTTGGGCTTATATCCGTACGGCAGCCATTAGTTAGCAGCGGCAATCGCTAGCAGTAGTGTTTTCAACTGGACTCTGCGGGACGGGAAAGAAGCGACCTTAGAAATTTCAGAACTTACGCAATGCTCCTTTAAAGTAATAGTTCACCCAATTATAAAAATTCTGTCATCATTTACTTGCCCTCATGTAATTTTAAATCTGTTTGCATTTCTTTCTTCATTGAAACACCAAAGAACATATTTTGAACTATCGAATTTTAAAATGTCTTCTTTTGTATTTACAGAAGAATATTTAAACGCGGAAAATCAACTAATCAACTTGTGCTGTAAGGCTCGTCGCCTTCCATTATGAATTGCGCTCGTTCGTGTTGCGTGTCCTCGATCTGACAGTTGATGCCACCCATTGACTTCCATTTTAGGAGAAATAAATACTATGGAAGCCAATGGGTGCAACCAACTGTTTGGTAACAGTAAATGTAGTAAATGATGACAAAATGTTCATTTTTGGACGAACTATCCCTTTAAGACCACTAAATGCAAAACGCTATACATTGTTTGATTTATTTATTTGTTTTTTGCTAACTTTTATAAAAAAAAAAGAAATCTCAACTAATCACATAGACCGTGTTGTCGTCCGCTGTAGGCAGTCTGAAGAAATGTGCTGATGCCTTCCGAAACTTCTTCATGTTGTTGTTCTCATTCTGATAGGCCTGATGGAGCAGTCATGCATTAACAGCGTGGCTGAGAAAACATTGGCAGATGGTTTTTTTTTTTAGATTTTTAGATGTGAATTAAACAATAAGTCCTGATGTTCTTTAAAATTAACTAACAGATGAAACGTCCACCTAATTACCGGCACCCGGTACAGATTCTGAGACGTGTTTTACAGCTTTGACTGTGGAGGATGGGAGTAGTACATGTCACATGTGGAAGTCAGGCTGATTCGGATGGGAAGTAAAGGATTAAAGAGGAGAAATGAGGACTGGCAGGGGGGCTGTAGAGGGAATCAGTCAAGAGTAGTCATCTGACTGCCTTGTGAACCGGTGACATCAGGAAACAAGTGTGAGAACATAACAGACTAACACACACATACATAACACAACGGCTTTGAAACGCATGCCTATTTCTATTCAGTTTGATAATAAAATGAAAATAATCCAGTCAGTCAAAGCGATCATAAGATGTAAATGGATTTATAATTTAGGTATGTGGTGTTGCTAATATAGATGCAGCTCCAGTTATTTTTATTAGTACGTCATTAACATATTTTTCTGTTGATTTGAATAAGAAAAACATCATGTAGAATGGAAAATTGTATTATTTTGTTAAAATGCAGCTGCCTGCAAGTACTAATAAGCTAAATTCAATTTTACTGTTGTGGGTTTGACTGTTTTGTTCCCTCTCAACTGATATTTGTCATCTCTGATCGCCATCAGATCACTTATTTGCGACTTGCCTTTAAATTAACAGAGATATTAAATCATTTATGGAAAATTATTGATAAGGGAAGAACATAAAGTTTATTGTATGTCTCTCTCTTTCATATTCACCCCTGTTTCACCCTGATAAAGTTATGAATTTCTTTTTCCCAGATGGTGAGAGAATTTCTCAACAGAAATATTTGATTTCCTCTTCTGATTAAGAATATAAAAACCACCAGAGGAATCTGCAGTGTTACAGAGAAGAGAAGGGATAAATTGATCCTGTGTTCTTTTGAGGTTTGGTATGTGGTTAAAGAAACGGAGAGAGTGACAGAGAGAACGAGAGAGTTGAAAAGAGCAGGAGGTTCAGAAAACAGGGCATCTTGGATGGTAAAGTGCTGTTTTTGTCATGCTAATATCAGGACGGACACTGAAAGACTTTCAGAAGAAAAGATGATTTTCCCAGAATCCCCTGAAGCGCTGTGTGGCAACAGTCTGTCCAACCTACCCTCTGAAACCTTTCTTTCTTTCTTTCTTTCTTTCTTTCTTTCTTTCTTTCTTTCTTTCTTTCTTTTCTTTCTTCTTTCTTTCTTTCTTTCTTTCTTTCTTTCTTTCTTTCTTTCTTTTTGCTTGCTCACTCTTTCTCTCACTCATTCTTTCTTTAACTTACCCTTTCTTTCGCTCGCCCTATCTTTTTCGCTCCTTTTCTTTTTCTTTCACTCTCTTTTTCTTTTGCTCTTTCTTTCGCGTGCTCTTTGTTTCGCTTACACACTCTTTCTCTCAATTTCTGTTTCTTTCCTTCTTTTTTGCTCTTCTTTGATCACTCTTTCTTTAGCTCTCTCATTTTCTTTTTCTTTATTTCACTTTCTTTCTGTTTTTCTTTCGCATTGTTTTTCTTTTCACTTTTTCACTCTTTCATTATTTTTTTCACTTTTCATTCTTCACTTATTTCCATAGTATTGTTTTTCTTTTTTTCGCTTTCATTTAATCTGTCACTTTTTCTTTCATTTTTTCGCTCTATTCTGTAGATTTGTTTATTTCGCCTTATCTATTCACAGTTATTTTGCTCTTTTCTCTCTTTCTTTTGCTCTTTCATTTATTTACCTTTTGATTTTATTTTTCTATATTTTCTCTTTTGCTCTCTCTTTATTTTCGCTCTTCTTTTGCTCTTCTTTTTCTTTCAGTCTTTTTTCAATCTTTCTTTTGCTCTTCTTTTCTTTCAGTCTTTTTTCATCTTTCTTTTCCTCTTTTTAGCTTTTCTTTCACTCTTTTTTCTCTTTCTTTTTTCTTTTGCTCTATTTTAATTCACTCTTTGTTTATTTCTTTTGGTCTTTCTTTTTCTATATTTAACCATTTTCTCTTCAGCTCTTTCTAATGCTCTTTCTATTTCTTTAACTATTTAATCTGCTCATACTTTCCTTTGCAGTTTCCTTCTATTTTTCTTTTTTGTTCGTTCATTCATTCATACCTTCTTTTGCACCTTCTTTTAGAGTGATAGTAAAATGGAGTGCATAAGAGCATGCTGTCAGACGGTTTAGTCTGCCTCATACACACATACTGTACTCTCTCTCACACTCATATCAGAGTGACTTAATGTGTGTATAAAAGTGTAAAGCGTCAGTCAAGAGGCTTGAGGTGATCTCGAGGTTGTCACTTACAAGAAGTTTTGGTGTAGCTCGAAATCATTATTAGAGATGTAATCTTCGCATCTCTTGTGTTGCCCCACCCGTTAAAGCTTAATAAATATGTCTAATACCCCGTAAATATCCCTGATGGAATCTGGAGGACAGGCCAGCGGCACAGCTGCTTTTGGGTGTGGAGACTCAATAGCATCTCTTTTCTTATGGTGTGAGTTTTTCAACACACACTCTCACAGCATGTCATCATACTCATGAGTGTAATGTGGACTATACGGAGAAGAGGTTTTCACTTTTAGACCAGGCTTGGCTAGTGTTGACCTGCGACACTACTGTTCTCTAACACCTGCTGTACACAAAGTCTGCTTTACTGCATTACAGAAAACTTTTTTATTAACCATCCTGTTTGGACTGCCAGTAGATTTGTGTGGATTTTGCTCTCGAGCTACCACATCAATTAAATTAATAGTTCACCCAAATATGAAAATTCTGTCAGACGTTTTTTACTGTCATGATGTTCCAAACCTTTATTACTGACTTTCTGCTGTGAAACATGAAAGGATTAAGTTTAGCAAAAGGCTCTTTTTTAAAACTGAAAGTAAGTGGTAAAAAACAGGATGGCTTTGTGTGAGGTATAGGGCCAGATTTACTAAACAGGGCAAATTAGCGTGAGAGCACAATTCCAAAAAAGCTATAACAGTGCTATAATTAACAGAAATAAGCACAAATGTTAGAGCATGTCAAAACACCCCCAGGGCCCAGAAAACACCTCAGACTCCAGTCCAGAAGGTTCAATATTTTTTTTATGTGCATATTCATATTTGTTTAAATTACACATGAAACGTTGGAGCTTAGGAGCAGGGAGAGTATCGTATTGACTCATTACTTCAAATATAGTGCTTGGGTCCTTTTTTTTATTTTTGGAGCTTGACAACATCTGATTGCATTAAATGTCAATGTATGTTACAGAACAGCATTGCCTTACATCTTCTTTTAATGGAAGAAGTTTTTCAACAACATGATGGGCGAGTAAATGATGGTCATTTTCATTTTGGGTAAACTGTTCATTTAGGTTCCTTTTTATATATTTTTCTTTTTGTTCTGACTGTTCTTTTTCATTTGTTACTACATACAAAATTGATGTTACAATACTCACCTTTAAATATCCTATCCGTATCACGCAATGCTTACACTCTCACACACACTGTGTGCAGTGTTGATTGTTTCAGTCATCTGTCTGATTGGGGTCAAATGTGTGTGTTGATCAGTTAGTCTGGTTTATCACTTGATCTGCATTTTTCTTAACGGTCCATTCTGTACTGGCAGGGTATCAGGTGTGTGTGACCGCAGCATAGTCGTTTTCTGTATCAAAGGCTTGTCTCTTGTCTGAGGCCTCAGGGAGAACAAAACACACTGTTTGAAGTGGATAGAGAGATCTACAGCTCTATAAAGAGCTCACTCAACACTCACTACTGCCTGTCTTCTGCGCATCAGATATATGAACATAATTTAATGTGGGCAAAATATCAACAACAGTCCAGTAAAGATTAAAAAGGGATTAAATGAGCCACTTTCAATGCCATTGCACTTGTACCGCATTTGTAAGCAGCATATAATTAGGTTAATGAAGTACTTAGTGGTAGAATTGTTTACCATGATTAATATTTCAGTTTTAGCTTAATTGTATTGCATACAAAACAACAACATTTTAATCAGTATTTTGTCACTTTTCAATAAAAATTATCTAAACATTAAGATACATTTATTTAAGAAGCAAAATTAAATAATATCCTCCTTGTCAATGTGGTAAGAAAACAATTAAATGATCTCGAAACAAGTATTGCGCTATATACTTTTAATATGTTTAGATCTTTGTTTTGGAAAACAAATGACTGATTTCTAAAATAATGTTGCTGTGATGTAGCCTGGGTTTCCCCATACTGCCTTACCGTAGCGCGATTCAATTCACGCTGAAAGGCAGTCTGGATACCATGGCCAGATTTTTCGCCTCATTTAGGGAACCAATCACAGAACGGGATCACAGAACGGGGAGGGAACAGCAAGACGATGACGACATATGTTGGCTATGAGCATTTGATAGACATTCTTAGCACCCAATAAACAGTGCCGGGCATTCGTAAACCACGCCTCAAATACGAGAAAATGTACATGTGGTTCCCAGACCCAAGTCTCAACGAGAATTGGGTCTGGCGTTAGCCAGGCTAGCTGTGATGTGTCATGCCTAGCACTCTTTAACTGTAGTAAAGGCACTTTAACGTGTTGCCTTTTAGGCTTATTGCTTTAGCATCAAGCTGTGAGTGTTATGAATCTGAGAGCACATACATAACTAATGAATGTTTCGCATCTGTTCCAGCCTGTACTGTCCTGGTCAACTAATTTGCAAGTAATTTCAGAGAAAAGCTTCTGCTAAATGAATAGACATAAATGTAAATATGTTATTAATTTAGTCTGTGAGGAATTGTCATGTTTTCTCTCTTGCATTTTAAATTCATGGATGTTGTTTATTTAGACAAACTGCCTCAAGAGTTTTTTTTTTTTTTAAATAGAGAGTTTTATTGCTCTAAAATCTGATTAGATTAATTGTTTGTTTGTTTGTTTTTGTAAATACATAAAATAAATGGGAGCCCCTTCCTAAGCAAGATTCTTTACGAAGGATCATATTTAATCATCAATGTAATATAAGATTTCTTATTATGTATTTATTTTAGGATTTTGTATTTGTATTTATTTTAGGATATTGTATTTATTTTAGGATTTACAGTCTTGTAAAAAAGAAAGGACACTCTTTTGAATTCTATGGTTTTACATATCAGGACATAATAAAAAATCATCTGGTCCTTGGCAGGTCTTAAAGGGGAACTTGGCAACTTTTTTAACTTAATAAAGCTGTATAGAAATCATTTGGATGGTTAAACAACCTGTTCTGGTAATATTGGTGACTTTCCTAGCTCCCCCCAGCGTTCCCAGGCGGAAAACCAACCTTGCAACATGGGGACAACCGTCCCGGCAAAATGAAATTTGGAAGTCTCGTGAGAAGCGAGACGAGAACGAGAACGAGCGAGAAACACGCGCTGCTTTACTGGTTGATAATAGAATACAAAATGTACATGTCAATGTTCTATGATAATGTGTATGATGTACCCACCTCGGTAGACATAGCTCCGCAAGTAAAGTTGGCCGGCTCCGATAATAAAAAATGCACATGAGCAGCGGTAGAACGGGGAAGAAGGGTGCCGCAAGTGTTGTGAAATATACTGTACGCCCCACAGCTGTAGGGGGAGCTCGTGTGGAAAACATGTGACAAAAGTGAAAATCAGTAGAAGAAAGAAGACTAGGAGTTGCCGAGTTCTGCTTTAAAATTAGGTAAATACAACCTCAGATCATAGACTGTAAAAAAAAGATGGACGACACCCCTTCGCTCTCTTCCGTTTGTGAGAAGTGAAGCTACCAGTGTCCCGTTGGCACTGACATTGAGACGCTTTGGCTTCACTTTTCAGGGCTTGTGAACGCTTGCCTCAGATGAACAACAACACATGGCGTATTACGGTGGCCGAGAAGTGCAAAACAAACCACAATTCCGAAAACAAAATAACAAATCAGAAAACAAAGGAACAAGTCAGAAACCACGACGACAAGTCAGCCAAAACGGAAAAGGTAGTAGGGATGGGCATTCGATTAAATTTTCTTAGTCGATCGTCGGGAGAATTAACGATCGACAATCGATTAATCATTAATATTTTTTTCAAATTCATTATTTATTTAACTTTTTATAAATTAAAAATTCAATAAATACAAAAATACAGCGTGTTTTTCCTCGATTAGATCTTTATTAGGCTACAAGATGATCAACTTGTGGCAGTTAAACTGGACGTTCGGTTATAGGCTAAACTTGATGCTGCGGTGCTAACTTAGTCTAACACAACAGAACCTGCAGCTGCAAGTTGGCATCTTAAACAGAGACCCTCGTTTGTTCCTAAATAATAAAAAAATCATGTTAAACAATAACTTAACCAAAAACATAATAATACTTAGATCGGACAGGTTTTGTCAAAATCTAACTCAAAACTATCCAAGGCACGGAGTCAAGAAAGAGTGAGAGAGATTAGCCTAAGTTACCTTACAATCAATTAGCCTAGCTAGGCTACTAAACAAAGCCTCATAAAAAATAACTAGTAACTCACATACAACTTCTACACCAGTCTACTGATTTTTGTTGAGAAATTTGTTGATGACATGATCTGGGGTCAGACGCGACCGCAACCTGGTGACCGTCAAGCGTGTTTACATTTTCGCCTGGCTCTTCCCCGCGAGTCTCCGCAGAGAGTGCTCGCGCACCTCCCCAAACGGACGAGGCGTTTATACTCGACGCGCTCGCCTGCGAAACACCGAATACCACAATGACATAATTTTTTGCCGCGCTCACCTTCGCGCTCGGGCGGACGCGTCGAGTGTAAACAAGGCTTCAGTCCAGCCGCTGAAAACACCCACTCTGATGGGACTGACGTTGCCGGGATGCACAGGAACTTCCGCGCTAACTTGACCAGCCACTTTCCACTCATACTGCGCAGCAGCATTAGTTTAATGATAATCGATAACAAATTAACGTGATCGACGAAATTCTTAACGATCAATAATCGATCGTCGATTAATTGTGCCCATCCCTAAAAGGTAGGTAGGCTATATTGTATGTGGTGAATGGAATACTGACCACTGATTGGACGAGACATCTGTCAATCAAGACATAAGACAAAGTACAGCAGACTGCGGCAGGAGAAAGTCTATAGAGAGTCCCGCCCCTTCGCTTCCGGCTCATGGGACCTTATTTCGGAAAAAATATGGTAGTCAATGGTGAGAGACAACTTATCTTTTTATTCCGTCTGAACTGTGCCCTGAATTACACATATGATGTTTGTCAATTTAAAAGATAATTATGAAAAGTCAAGAAAGTCACAGTTTGTCATAAAACAGAAGAGTAACAGTTAGTTTTATGTGAAAATCGCTCAATGAACTACATCTCCCGAAAAGCGAAACAACGAGCAAGATCAGTTGCTCGTATGTGTGCAGTCTGGTACACAACATGACGGCGTAACGTTACGATTATAACGTAAGAATATAGAAAAAATGACAGACGTTAGCTTCAGTAAAGTTAGCTTCATTCATTGAGAGAAAATGTGACTTTCTTGACTTTAAAATGTATCTTTTAAATGGACAAACATCATATGTGTAATTCAGGGCACAATTCAAACGAGATCAAAATATTTGTTTTCTCTCGCCATTGACTACCATACAATATTTTTTTGAAATAAGGTCCCATGGTGGTCAACCGGAAGGGGAGGGACTTAGGCTCTCTATTTGCGTTTGCATGTGTAAATAATATTAGCTGTATTGTCTTAGATAATAATTTTTTTTAATTATGTGCGAGGCTGCGAGCTGACATCATGGAGTATGTCACTCACTTTGCAAAAAACAAACATAAACAATATTACAATCCAGTTAAAATGCCCCTAATATTCCAGATATAGGGGCAATGCCCCTGCTTGAGCTTTTGTCGGATATAATATGGTAGCCTATAAGTAAGCAATAGTGCTGTTTTTACCACATGTGATATTAATTTTATACAGATCAATAAACAAGTTAATATAGTGAATTACAATTTGTCACTCGAAGGAGACTCGAACTCAAGTTGTTCGCGTCAAAAGCTAAATCTGCTGTTCTTGCTACTGCCACTCTCCCACTTTACCAGATCAAGTTCTTTTGTAATTTTGTCTGACCAAACCAGATAGTGGTAGTACGATTTTAATATAAAAATTTTGTTTTTTCTCCATAATCGCATTAAATTAGCCGGTTAAATAGACCGCTATAATATTTACACATGCACACACGAACCAACTTTCTTGTGCCGCAGTCCGCTAAGGCTACTTTACTTTCTGCATGTCTTGATTGACAGATGTCTCGTCCAATCAGTGGTCAGTATTCCATTCACCGCATACCTTTACCGTTTTGTCTGATTTGTCGTCGTGTTTTCTGACTTGTTCATTTGTTTTTTTTTAGATTATTTGCTGTTTTCTGATTTTTTATTTTGTTTTTGGAAATGTTATTGTGTTTTCTAACTTGTTAATTTGTTTTTAGTCGTTCCATTGCGTTTATAAATTTGTTGTTTTGTTTTCGGAATTGTGGTTTGTTTTGCACTTATCGGACAAAGCTCCAGTCCATATCTTTTTTGGTTTAAAAATTATCCAAAATATTTTTTTTTAGCAATTACATAACCAGCCAGTGTTCAAAACTATCTGCTTGCCTTAGCTCGATTCAAAACGGTAAGCTTGTAATAATGTTTTTAATTCCAGTGGTACTGGTGGATTTCCACGGGAGATTCAAGCATGTCTTTGCGTCATTACGCCACATCTGTACACATAAAGAAGGCACTTATATGATATCTTATATCACAGCACTTGATATACACTCCTCAAACATTGGATTCATCTGCAGTGTCGAGGCACAACCCACGTAAAGTTGATAATTTCGTGAATAACTGCAATTGCAGATTTCGAACAGAGATAGCGACAAAGAGGAAAAACTGCGGACTGCAGCTTTCATTTTTGATGTTATTAATGCATTTGTTGTTTAAATTGTGTATTTGTGTTTTTATGAAACTATATAATTCAGCATCTAATCTCTTCCCCTCTCTTCTCACATCTCATCTCATGTCTTCTCCTCTCCTCTCACTGCATCTCATGTCTTCCCCCTCCTCTCCTCCTCTCCTCTCCTCTCCTCTCTCCTCTCCTCTCCTCTCCTCTCCTCTCCTCTCTCTCATCTCCATCTCATTCATCTTCTCCTCCTCTCACTGCTCTCACCTCTTCTCTCTCACTGCATCTCACCTCTTCTCCTCTCACTGCATCTCCCTCTTCTCCTCTCTCTCACTCACTGCTCTATCTCTCTCTCACTGCATCTACTTCTTCCTCTCTCCATCTCACACTACTCTGCATCTCTATGATCTCACTCTTCTCCTTCACTCTTCTCACCTCTCTCTCTCTCATCATTGCATCTCACTCTCTTCACCCTCTCACTAATCTGCATTCACTCTTCTCCTCTTCATCTTTCCACTCTCACTCACTCACTCTTCTCCTCTCCTCTCTACCTCTCTCACTCATCTCACCTTTCTCTCTCCTGATCTCACTCTTCCTCTCATCACTCATCTCCTTCTCACTGCATCTCACCTCTCCTTCTGCTCTCCCTCTCTCTCTCACTGCTCACTCTTCTCTCTACTCTCATCTCTCATCTCTCCTCTTCCTCTTCACACTCTCTCTCCCTCTCATCCCTCTCCTCTCTCTCATCTCTCATCTCACTCTTCTCTCTCACTCTCTTCTTCTCACTCTCTTCTCCTCCATCTCACCTCTTACTCCTCTCCTCACTCACTTTCTCTCTCTCACTGCATCTCACTCTTCTCCTCTCTCACTGCACTCCTTCTCTCTCCTCTCATCTCTCACTCTCTCCTCTCACTGCATCTCACCTCTTCTCCTCTCACTGCATCTCACACTCTTCTCCTCTCTTCCACTGCATCTCACTTCTCTCTCTTCTCACTGCATCTCACTCTTCTCCTCTCACTGCATCTCACCTCTCTCCTCTCTCCACTGCATCTCACCTCTTCTCCTCTCCTGCATCTCACCTCTTCTCCCATCTCACCTCTCTCACTGCATCTCACCCTTCTCCTCATCTATCTTCCTGCATCTCACCTCTTCTCCTCTCACTGCATCTCACCTCTCTCTCCTCTCACTGCATCTCACCTCTTCTCCTCTTCACTGCTCTCTCACTCACTCTCTCATCTCTTCTCACTGCATCTCACTCTTCTCTCCCTCTTCTTCTCTCTCACTGCATCTCACCTCTTCTCTTCTCTCACTGCATCCTCTCTCTTCTCATCACCTCATCTCCTCCTCTCTCCTCTCACTGCATCCACCTCTTCTCTCTCACTGCTCTCACCTCTTCCTCCTCCACTGCATCTCACCTCTTCTCCTCTCACTGCATCTCCTCTCTCTCTCACTGCATCTCACTTTCTCTCTCCTCTCCTCTCACTGCATCTCACCTCTTCTCCTTCTCATGCACTCCCTTCTCTCCTCACCATCTCACCTCTTCTCCTCTCTCTCACTCTTCCTCACTCCTCTTCTCCTCTCACTGCACTCCTCTCTCTCTCTTCTCACTGCATCTCACTCTTCTCTCTCTTCTCACTGCATCTCCTCTTCATCTTCTCTCACTGCATCTCCCTCTTCTCCTCTCACTGCATCTCACCTCTTCTCTCTCCTCACTTCTTCTTCTCCTCTCACTGCATCTCCTCTCTCTCACTCTCCACCTCATTCTCCCTCTTCTCCTCTCACTGCATCTCACTCTTCTCTCCTCTCACTGCATCTCACCTCTTCTCCTCTCACTGCATCTCACCTCTTCTCTCTCACTGCATCTCACCTCTTCTCCTCTCTTCTCACTGCATCTCACTTTCTCCTCTTCTCACTGCATCTCACCTCTTCTCTTCCACTGCATCTCCCCTTTCTCTTTCCATCTCACTCATCTCCCTACTGCTCCACTTTCTCACTCTCATTCTCACTCTCTCCTCTCTCCTCTCTTCTCACTGCTCTCTCTCTTCACCTCTCTGATCTCCCTCTTCTCTCTCACTCATCTCCCTCTTCTCCTCTCACTGCATTCTCTCTCCCTATCTCTCCCCTCTTCTCTCCTGCATTCACCCTCTTACTCTCTTCTCCTTCTACTCTCCTCTATCTCCCCTCACTCTCTCTCCTGCATCTCCCCTTCTCCTTCACGCCTCCCTGCATCTCACCTCTTCCCTCTTCTCACTCATCTCTTCTCCTCCTCCACTCACTCCTCTTCCCTCTCTCACTTCTTCTCTTCTCCATGCATCCACCTCTTCTCTTCTCTTCTCTTCCTTCTCACTGCATCTCACCTCTTCTCCTCTCTTCTCACTGCATCTCACCTCTTCTCCTCTCACTGCACTCCTTCTTCTCCTCTCTTCTCACTGCATCTACTCTTCTCCTCTCTCTCACTGCATCTTCCTCTTCTTTCTCACGCATCTCCCTCTTCTCCTCTCACTGCATCTCCCTCTTCTCCTCTCCTCTTTCCTCTCCTGTTTCTCTTTCCCTCTCACTGCATCTCCCTCTCTCCTCTCACTGCTTCATCTCTTCTCTCTCTCTCACTGCATCTCACCTCTTCTCCTCTCACTGCATCCACCTCTCTCCTCACTGCATCTCACCTTTCTCCTCTCTCTCACTGCATCTCCCCTTCTCATCTCTTCTCACTCATCTCACCTCTCTCTCTTCTCACTGCATCTCACCTCTTCTCATCTCTTCTCACTGCATCTCCCCTCTTCTCTCTCACTGCATCTCCCCTCTTTCTCTTCTCACTGCATCTCCCCTCTTCTCCTCTCACTGCATTTCATCTCTTCTCCTCTCACTGCATCTCCCCTCTTCTCCTCACTGCATCTCACCTCTTCTCCTCTCACTGCATCTCATCTGTTCTCTTCTCACTGCCTCTAATCTCTTCCCCTCTCTTCTCTCGTTTCTTCTCTTTTTTCCTCATCTCCTCTGCACGAATCTCTCCTCTAGTCTATTTTTTATCATTATTCTTGTTCATTCCATACAGCTTTATTCTCTGTGATTCTCAGATGATAATCTGATGTTCAGCTTTTACAGGCTCTGATGGCCCACTGGCCGCTCCTGACAGTGTTCTATCATGTTCTTTTACTGTCTGATGGACAATATTTCACAAAGCTGCATGTGAAATCATGACTCCCTAATGGCTCCATCCAAGCAGCACATAGTTTGCACCCGCGGAAAATGTGAGTGTGTTTGCCAGGCGCTCTGATGTCTGTGAAATCCCTTTTCCTTCAGGAGTGGATGTCACTAACATGAGAGCTGGGGACGTGACGGAGAGAAAAGAGAGGGCGTTCTGTGGCTTTCAT
>CM070823.1:10960747-11098247 GCA_036326025.1 Chrosomus eos
TGCAAAGTTTCTTGAGGGAACGTAAAACAGTTGCGGGGAAACTCAAGAAACATTGACTTAATATTTTTCCTCCTATCTTAATTTTTTGTCCCTTTAGAGGCTCCATAGTGACTTTTGAATGGAAGTGTACTATATTTTTTGAATTACGTTTTGTTTTCGTGATTAAAGCATAACGATTTTGTGAGTTTTTGGCTTAAATAAAATGATTTTAAAGATGCTTAGATATTTTCATTAGACAACACTGATACATTTTAAGGAAATAATTTGTTGCAGTGTTTTACATAGATGTTCACATGCTTGTATCAATAGTGACTTTTGCAGGAATGTTCCCATTGCAATATTTAACCTGGAGGCTGTCCGATCTCACTTTGGAAACGTATTGGAGCAGATGGCAGGGCTAGCTGTGATGTTGCTCTCTTAGGATGTGAATTCTGGCTCCGATTATTTGCGAACAGGAAGAGAGGGAAACACAGGCGATGATTTTAGTTGCACATTGAACTCCCATTATGATATCTGAGTATATAGAGCGTGAGATGTGACTTTCTCAGTTTGCACAGCTCATACTCAACAGGGTGGCCATACTCAAATTGGGCAGTAAATCTAAGGGCACTTAAGTTGGTTGATCTTTAGTTCTGTAATAATTTAGATCTCCTAGTCTAACTAGCACAATTTCAATTAACTTTGTTGGCCGAAACTGTTATCTAAATTCCAAATGTTCCCTATGAATCAACTTGATCTTGAATATTCCAGGTTCATAAAGTTAAGTGTTGGTTGCCATAAAAAATCATTTTGACTCGTCTTTCAATTTCTGAAAACAAAGTTGGAACATATTTAATTAATCTCAATCTAACGTGTCAACCTTGGCAGTTTTAGCTTCAATAATGTGTCGCTTTGTCATTCACATAATAAGTAAAGCGAGGCCAAGATAACTGGCCTTCATCCAGTTAATAAGCTGTTACCATGGTCACTGCAGTCTTTCATTCTTTAATTAATTCTTTACACTGTGTCTAATTAGAGAGCTTTAGCCGGAACTGAGTCCAGAGCGCTTTCTATTTAATGCGTTTTAGAGACTGTCCGTATTGGTTGAGATCTCCACAGGTTTGCTGAGTCAGTCACGACACTGCCAGCCAGTCCATTACCACACGCATATGTAATTCAATTATTAATTTGGCTAATTTGCATGATTGCAAGGTTAATTGGTCTATAAGGGCTTTTGATAAAAAAATACTAATTTCTGAGACTTGTTTATAAGCAGTAGTTGACTTTTATTGGCCCTAATGGAGTACAAAAAGGGCAATGAAATATGTTTATATAACTTGATTAGTTATTCATTTTGAACATTTATGATTCCATTTATTTGGTCTACGGTGTCAGAGTAACATTGAAAAAGTCACTTCTATTCTTGCCCTAAAAAGAGTTGCTAATTTTGAAGGACAATTGTCTACCCTCTTCTGAATGTAAATGACCTCTGTTATGATTGGCAAGCACATACTTGTTCGTGTTATTTGAAGAGTAATATGGGCGGTCATATGGTTGCTTATAGCTCATAGTTCAGAATGATTGAATCAAGCAAACTTAAGTAGAACAGGCAAAGTTTTGCTTTACATGAATCAAAGCACACAGGTGTAAATGAAGTTGAATTAGACAGAATTGACCTGGCATCTCTGAATGGTTTGTTTAATGATGTAGTGTTATATCAGGGGTGATTATAATGATTTCATTATGAATATCATTGTGCACTTTAAATCTGTTCTATGCCTTTAATTGAATCAATTATTACTTGTTTGAGAAACAGCAATTGGTAATTAGCCATAGTTTATTTTTTTTTTAAAGAAATGGTTTGTATTATAGCTTACTTAAAGGGATACTCCACCCAAAAATGAAAATTCGGTCATCATTTACTCACCCTCAAGTTGTTGCAAACCTGTTTCTTTCTTCTGCTGAACACAAAGGAAGATATTTTGAAAAACGATTGGAACTTTGGCACCATTGACTTCCATGGTATTTTTTTTCTACTACACTGTAAAAAAAGTTAACTCATTATTTTGAGTTATCTTTTTGCATGGTTTTTTTTTAGTTTAACTAACTTATTTCGATAAGTTGAGGACAAGAAAACTTAAAATTTCTCGTTGTCTGGACAATCTAGTTAAAAAAATAAGTTGAAATAACTAAATTGCTAAAATATTTTTTACAGTGTATGGAAGGCAATGGTGCCAAACAACTGTTTGGTTCCAATCGTTCTTCAAAATATCTTCCTTTGTGTTCAGCAGAAGAAAGAAACTCATACAGGTTTGCAACAACTTGAGGGTGAGTAAATTATGACAGAATTTTCATTTTTGGGAGTATCCCTTTAAGATTTGTTTGGGGACTTTCTGTTCAGGATTCTCTAAAAGAAAAAAAGAAAAAAGCAAGACATGCATCTTCTGTGAATAGCCACTCATTCTTCTCTTTTTGGTTAAAAAAAGTTGTTCTGTCACTCAGCTAGGAAACGCTGTGTTATTGCCTATAGTTCTGTCGCACATGTCTTGATTGTGTGAAATCATAATTAGTTCCCCTAAAATCGTGTAGGCTGGAAAACAATGTGTTAGAGTTTTTCTGTATATATCCAACTCCATTATTTCCATAGAGCAGAGAAAATCCTGTTCTCCATGCAACATGACATCATGACTTTTGCGTAAACATACACGCCACTTTCAAGTCAAGTGGCGTGTTATTTATACGCATTTTCAGCTATCCGCGTGTATGCGTGTATATCTACGCCGTTATGTCCGAGTGATTCCGCGTGTATGTACACGCTGTTAAAAATCCGAGCAAAATAAAGCCAAATTTTGATATACATCTGAGGGAGCGATATTTTTCTTACTAGGATGGTAGGGAAAGACTCATAAATGGTATTAACCAGTGACGGGTAGGTTTAGGGACGGGGTTGGGGTAGGTCATATATTTATATATACAGTAATGTAACGTTAAGTCAACGGCGTTCATAAACACGCTGAAAAGCGATTTTGCGTGTTGATAGCACGCCAAAAATGGAAATACGAATTGGCGTGTCATACATACGCAGTTTCATGAGATCAGTCTGCTCCATGATATGTTTCATTATGCTGCTAGGGGTAAGGAGGTGTGTCGGTAGCGGGCTGAGCGAGTGTGTGTTTGTCTATTGATAGTGCGGCAGGGCATGTTCTCAATGCAGGAGTATGTACCTACCAATAAAAAAGATTAGCAGACAGGAATAGATTTGGCATCAGGATGCTGAAAAGCATTTGCCGTCATGACCGGGAGTTTCAGAGAAAACATTGTGAGAAGGATTTTACCTGCAAGTTGTACGCTCAGTCTCTAGATTGGTGGTTCTCAACTCGTGGGTCATGACCCACAAAAGGGTCACATGGCTTTTCTAATAATGGCACAGAATCAAAATCTGTCTCGTAACATTCTTGGTAACACTTTAGTTTAGGGTCCAATTCTCACTATTAACTAGTTGCTTATTAGCACGCACATTACTAAGATATTGGCTGATTACAAGTACTTATCAAGCACATATTAATACCTTTTTCTACATGACCATTTTTTACATCCCTAATCCTACCCAATACATAAATGTAACAACTACCTTACTAACTATTAATAAGCAGTAATTAGGAGTTTATTGAGGCAAAAGTTGTAGTTAATAGTGAGAATTGGACCCTAATCTAAAGTGTTACCAAATTATTTACCAAATTATTTACCAAATTATTTCCTATATAGCCCCTAGGCTATATGTCATATTAATAATTTTGCATATTATTACATCAGTGCTTCCATATGAGGTCATTAATAAAAAAAAAAAAAAACGGAAAAGGTTTGAGTGTGTGCATGTTGGTGCATTTGTAGTGTTTGAAACACTTTCTCCAGAGCACCATTCGAGGTTACAATTCATCTTCTGTGTTTGCGTCAATCTGCACATGACTGAAAGGCATCCATGTGCTTTGTCAGGACAAAGTTAGAAATCCCAGCAGTAAGAGTTGAGCCGTGTGTGGAGCCGTTGCCATTTCTGTCCATTAATATCATCTATATATTTATCTGTCTGTCTAACTCCTGGCCAACCTGCTATATTTATCTATAGCTTCACGTCTTTAGCTGACTCGTAAGCCCTGGGCGGGGGTGAAAGGTCACTGTGAGCGTGTGCAGCCTGCCCACTCCTGATAATGCTGACTCAAAAGTTAAAGGGTCATGTGAGTTTGACCTTTACATTGACATTTATTTCCCCAGTGGGCAATTCTGTGCAAAGTGACTTTCAAGGAATTTTATATAGCATGTATGTTGTGACATTTAGTCCTCAGCAGGTAGTGAAAGATTAAAATCAAATGCTTTACTTCACTATAGTCAGAATCGTATACTGAACGAGAAAGAAAATCTAAAATGAAATGTCAGTGGAAAGATTAATATGGCAGTGAAATGGGTGACTGGGTGTAGGCCTATTGTCGGGTCCAAAAGTCTGAGAACACTTTTGAAATTGCCTCTATGATGTATTTTTTTTAAATATAATTCGAATGAAAAGTTGAGTGAAAAATGAAAAACTTTGTTTATTTCCAGGTTGAAATGACAAATCCCAGACTTTTGGACTCCATATACAGTTTGTGTGTAAAGGTTAAAAATATCATTGCTTGTGCTATAGTAAACCAGTTCACCCATCTCATGGAGCATCTCTGGCCCTACACTGTAAAAAATAATTCTGTGGCTTAGTAAATATTACAGAAATATTTAACTTTATTAACTTAATAAAATCTCTGAATATCTTTAACTTGATTGTTTGAGTTAAACATACCAAAATAATTTAGTAAAAATCCAACAGTTAATTTTATCTAGAATTTACAGATATATTTAAGTTTTTTTCAATAAAATTATTTAGTATTTGACTAACCAATTATTTCTTTATAATACACTTAATATATTTGTGAAATTTCTATCAAAAAATATGAGAATGTTTAATTAAACTGATCTGTTTCAAGAAACAAAAAAAAGTACTTAATTCAAATCAATATTATTAATATATTTCACACTCTTAAGAAATTTAGTAAGTTTACTCAATTAAAACAATTCACCCCTCCCCCACCCTCTGAAGTGACGACAACTCGACGGTTGGTTCTTGGTTGAGTGAGCGCGGGCTGTTTGAACTCTCCGTCTCCAGTACAACATCTCTCTTCTCAGCGTTGCAGATTTGGTGCATTTCCTCTGTGAAATTCAGGTTTGTGCATATATTATCTTATCTATACAATCATTACTGTGCTTTAAATCATTTTATTTAATGCAAAACAACATATACATGTGCGTAATTCGACACCTAAACAGAGTCGCGCCCGTCTATAACGTTAAGGTCTTTTCGCGTGATTGAAACGCCTTGCATAAACACACGACTTTATTCCTTTCTAATGATAATGAATATAATTCATTTGGATGATAAAATGTCATCAGAACTGTCACTGTTTGTTTATTGGCAGGTTATGGAGTGAGTCGCTCGCAGTATCTTTCGGCTATGAGTGGGACGGTATTCAGGACACCGGTCTAAAGATCGAAGTTCACCCGCAGAGCGCGAGTCCGTCTCCGGGACGAAAACCAGCGCTGATCCGGTGGACATTGGATAACAAGACTGGTTGATTACACTTGAATTAGGCTACCTGAATGTTTAAATGTTTCATTTTACTTCAAAAATGTTTGTTAATTGAGTTTAAATGTAGGCAATATTGTATACATGTTAAAAACAGTGTAAAATGTGCTGTATTGCTGTACTCAATGACAATAAAGGCCATGCCATTTAACGTATACTGGTTGTTGTATGAAATAGGCTACTATTTTACAAAGGTTTAGAGGAAATAAAAGAGGTTAATATTACTTATAAATAAAAACAGTTAATATTACTCATAAATAATGTTTTTTAAATGTTAAATCATACTCAATTTTATTTCTTAATGTACCAGATTCAGTTACTCCAATTTACTTAATTTTTTTACTTGCATTTACTCAATTCGCACAGTATATTTCATTGATTTCACAGCTTTAAAATTTACTCAATTTTTTTGAGTGTAAAAATGTTTCACCAAAAAAATTGAGTAAATTATAGTTAGACTTTTTACAGTGTAAACCAGTGCTTGAGGTATCCAGGGCTTGATTTAGAAATGCCAAACACCCTGTGTTCGCAGATGTGCCTGGGCCAGACCTGTCGGTTTACCTAGCTATATTTTAAACATAGTTTTTAAACCTAGCTTACACACTAGCTGCGCTGTTGAGTTAGTACTACCAGCTGTTTCATAGAGAATTCAGAAGTGAAGCAACAATTCAAAGCAATATCCAAAATTAAAAACCTTAATTTAATTGAGTTCAACATAAAGATTTCCATCATCAAAACTGCACTTGGGACAGAAAGTACCATGGCATTACCATGTTTGTTTTGGGCAAGTACTCGCAAAACCTATCCAAATTTTTATTTATTACTACATACTCTACTGTTTAAAAGTTTGGGGTTGGTAAGATTTTATAATGTATTTTTTTTATAAGTCTCTTATGGTCACCAAGGCTGCATTTATTTGATGAAAAATACAGCAAAATCACTTTTCATTTTTATAACAACAAATGATCATCATCTGTTTGTTCCCACACGTTATTGTAATTTGTTCAGAATCGGATGCATCGGACCTTGTTCAATATGTAATGCACATACGTTTTATACTGATAAATACTGATGAGATGTGTTTTTCTTTTTCCTTTCAGGAGATCCAAGAGGTCATGCCAGGTGTGGGGCACAGGGAATCCTGGGACGACACGGGCAGTGGGGAGAGCAGTGGTGAATGTGATGATGAGGACGGTTGTGAAGGTTCCGGAGACTTTGTGGCATCTCCCTGTGAGTTAACAACAAAAGCTCACCTTCATCAGGGCTTCCATGGCTGGTTTGAGCTAGTTCAGTGCTGGTCTATCTGGCAAGGTCTTTCTCGTGAAGCTGTTTGTCTGCTAGACGCTGGTTTAGATGGTTGATCATTCTGGTTGGGAGAAAAGGATAACACATGGGCCTACTGTTAGCTATCCCAGTTTTAGAATGAATGCTGGCACTATGTTTTCTGAAGGGTTGCTTGTACCTCGAATGAGACTGTTTGAGGAAACAACTGTTTTGGTTTGGCTGGTGCACAAAAGTTTGGGGTCTGTAGGATTTTTTTTTAAAGTAATGAATTGTTTTATTCAGCAAGGACACATTAAATTGATAAAAGCTTAAAAAGTGACACCAAATATATTTATAATGTTTCAATGTTATTTTCAAAAAATGCTTTTTTTGATGTTTTTAATCATCAAGATGTCCTGAATTTTTTTTATCACAGTTTCCACAAAAATATTACTGTATTTTGATCAAATAAACAAAGCCTTGGTAAGCATAAGAGACTTTCAAAAATAGAAAAAACCGACCCCAAACTTTTCACCGGTATTGTACTTCTGGAACAATACAATCTGCAATCCTGCAGCAGCCGAGCAACTGCTATTGAGATGAATGGGAATGGTTATGGACCTTCTTGTTACCTATTTATATCCAGGATGTGTTAAGCTTAGTAATGTGTGTAAGTAGTTGCATGGAAAAGAATTTTAGGTCCAAAACAAATGCTAAAAGGAGCCTTCTAGACCTCACAAACAGTCACATTATGTCATCCGTATACTCAGGTGTTGAAATGACCACAGAGACCACCCAGGGGAACAGAGAGATTGTATGACCTTCTCAGACTGTCTCAAATGCAGGTGCTGAGGTGGTACCTACCATTCTATCATCGGTAAAACGGCCACTAAATGGCCTCTCTTTTCTGCTTAGAGCCATAAAACATGACCCACGGCTCTTTTTCCCGGTGTTCAGCGCAGACCTAGTCTCTGTAGCATTTCTCAACCACTTTGAAACCCAATCTTCACTCGTCACTAAAATCACCCCGCTGGGCCCTCCAGCAGCCATCTTGCTCTCCCGCACCAATTTCCCCTTATCTGCGGTTAGCGCTTCAGGGTGCCACACATCAAAAAAACTGTGTACAGGAAGAGGAGAGGACGTCCCTTTATCAGCGGCTGAAAAACATTCCAGGGTAGAAAGAGACTAGGTCAATGAGATCAAAAGTGTTTCTGAGGGGAGACGAGATATGAAGAATGCTGCTCATCCATCATTCTGCATTTCTCCAAAGGCCACAGGTCTGACTTTAAAATGTCTGACGCCTGTAGCATTGATCACATCTCTCAGACAGTAAGACCAGCTGTTATGGCAATGCTCTTAAAAGATTTGAAATTCAAACACGTACTGGCCACATTCACACAGCAGCACAATACGGTTGTTAGCTCTGTATTTGAGTCCTTAAAGGCACACTATGCAGCATTTGTGTTTTTGTCAAACAGCGACCCCTAGAGTCACTGTGGAATACTTGCACTGTCGTAAATAGCCGTATACCCGTTGCTATAGAACATGCTATAGAAGTGTCGACCATGCAACAGACACAGATAGACTCCGAATATATTGACCAGGTCATGTTTCACGATTTCATACAAATATTAGGCTACTGCATAGTTTACTGAACTACTGATGATGGTAATAGGATAATAATAACTATATGTCAAGTGTTAGACTACTTTATAATAATAAAGTACTGTACCGCGTTTGCTGGCTTATAACATTTTACACGATTGCTGCTAAATCACAAGTAAATAGCCTATAGTCTAGGCCTACTGTATAATTTCATTTGTGTTTTTTGATTGTAAACATTACAAAATGCCAGAGGACATCAATAAAGCTAAATGTACGTCGCATTATTTCATAACATTGGCCGTTATGATGTCGTTAGACACGATTATTGCAATTTATCATAATAGTTTGCAAATTGTGCTCGTTTACACTATTTACAACCTCTAGGCTTATATATGTCCTGATAATTTTGTGAGATATTGACAACTGTCTTCATGATAATCGCAACAATGGATGAATGAACAGCATCGTAAAAAAATGACATACTACAAGCAAGCACAACATAATACAACATAGAACGCAAACAAGTTTACAAATAAGAGATTTACTTACTAGTTCATCAACAAGATCAGCAGGTCAGCATCACTGTTGCACCCAGTGCTGCTTTTTAGCTCGCGCCAACGAGTGAAAAGCCTCATCTATGGAAAAGCCTGCCAGAGTGGGACTCTTGTCTGGTTCCTCACGTGGTCAGATTCTCTTTTCCTTTTCCTAGTCTCTTCCGACCGCGTTTTCTTAGCTTTTTCCATCGTCGCGTATCACGCATAGGTATCCGTCTGAATTGCGCTTCCGTTGTTGTTGATGTGTGTGACGTCGTTGCCGTAAAGCAAGTCATGATTCTCGCAAGATTTGTTGGGGGCGCTCCTCTCAAACTTACATACCGTTTTTTCCAGCGACGACCCCCCCAAGCTTTACTACCAGGATGATTCGTCCTACTATAAGTTTATTTACCAACGAAATTACTTTAAAGCTGTTATATTAAAGGGTTAGTTCGCCATTTAAGACATGAAGTTGTATGCAATCCTTACCAGCACTATAGTGCATACACACTGACCCACTCTGTAGTCGCCTCGCTGGTCAGAGTTCTGGCCGCTGGAAGTTTTTCAAGAAAGTACTCCCGGTTAGTTTCCGGGGCCACAAAACTGTGCGTTTTTTACGTGAAAAAATTATTTGTGTTTCAAAGCTTGATTAATTTACCACACAAAAAACACGCCGGGACAAAATTCATACCTCAGTTTTAATCGGCACTATTTTCTTTCCATTTCTATCAATCCGCGCTGCTGTCAGCGTCAACAGTGCGCACGTTCGGATCAGCTGTTAATAGCGCGACTCGCTGACAACATGTCTGACTGCGAAACTTCTGATGATGAAACCAATTTTAGCACAATGTCAGATGGAACAGATGTTGATGAAAGTAATTTTAGCACAACGCCAAAGGGATACCTTTATGAACCGGAGTATAGGCTACCGATGCCGAAATGTTATTGATTGCAACACAAAACCTCAGGGCTCTCAAGTGTCACGCATTGAGCGTGACAGTCACTCATTTCGGTCTTTTGTCACGCTCTCCCGCCACACATTGCATTTCTCACGCTGAAAAACTATTTGTAATATATTTAATATGCCGCAGCGCCCAAAACTCTGGACCAGCAGGAATAAAGCGCGTCTCATCTGGTGTTGTTAGCCAATCAGAAAATAACACTATTGTATCTGGGTAAGATTAAGGCAACAACAACCAATGACGGGGTGTCTTGAGAGCCCTGAAACCTCAATTGTATGTGTGTTCAATCAAATAGTTTTCTCAGCAAATTGCACCTATATCCCATATACCATTTTTATATTAGACATCTTTTCACGTGTTTTCCACTGGAGTCTAAACATCAGCTTGTTTACCGTACAGTTTACATGGGATCATAAAGTTAGTAAATAGAGCTTACCCCGTGGTACTGGTACAGCAAAACTCTTTAAAATCTGTTTTTTTTCTTTTTCCTCCTTGGTTGGGGATGTAATCGTCTTCGCTGAAGTTAGCACTGCACATAATCCTTGATTCTGGATATTTTAGCTCCCGCAGAGTAGCCGATGGCAACCAGCCAAAGCTGTCTCGTCTCAGTATATCCGAAACAGGAAAACGATGGAATCTGAACGGTGATCCCGGCACATTCTTGTGGTAACAGCCTGGGTATTTACAAGTTCGCACCATTGTTCATTTTCTACTTTTTACATCGTTGTCAACCGATTGTGTAAACAATATGGAACAGCTGATCCGAACGTGCTCTCTGTTGACATTGACAGCAGCGCGGATTGATAGAAATGGAAAGAAAATAGTGCCGATTAAAACTGAGGTATGAATTTTTTCCCGGCGTGTTTTTTGTGTGGTAAATTAATCAAGCTTTGAAACGCAAATAATTTTTTCACGTAAAAACGCACAGTTGTGTGGCCCCGGAAACTAACCGGGAGTACTTTCTTGAAAAACTTCCAGCGGCCAGAACTCTGACCAGCGAGGCGACTACAGAGTGGGTCAGTGTGTATGCACTATAGTGCTGGTAAGGATTGCATACAACTTCATGTCTTAAATGGCGAACTAACCCTTTAAGGTGCAATTGTTACATAGTGTGCCTTTAAAGGAATAGTTCACCTACAAATGAAAATTCTGTCATCATTTACTTACTGTACCATCAAGTTCTTTTAAACCTGTATGTATTTCTTTCTTCTGAATATCTTCAAAATATCTTCTTTTGTGTTCAGCAGAAGAAAGAAATTCATACAGGTTTGAAACAACTTGATGGTACAGTAAGTAAATGATGACAGAATTTTAATTTATAAGTGAACTATTCCTTTAATACAGTTACGTTCACACACAATTCATTTATTTACAGGAGTGACAACCGCAGTCTATATCCAAACTCACACCCGTACATTTTCAGGACTTACAACTGAATTCTCAGCTGTGTGAACGTGACTGGACTGGACAACTAGTTCTCTGTCATGTCATACAGTGCGAGCCGCTCTGTGCAATACAAACCCGTGTCTACTGTGCGTTGCGGGTTTTCATGTGATGGTTTTGGTAACCTAAAGCAACGGATGTATGAGCTGTGTGTCATCTGAAGGTTTTAGATGCAGTCACTGTTCCCATCAGTTTCGTTTTCTATGCGTGACTCAAATGCTCCGCTCTCCACCCAGATATAAAAGCTGCTGACTGTTAATGAAGATTGGCCTCTTGTCGTATTAAAAGCAATAACACTTTTCAGTTTTATGGACATTGCCATCTTTGATATTACTTTGGTCAATGTCGCTATGGGTACTGGTAAAATAATACAGGCTTGACTCCCATTGCATGTTCATACAGACAGTATTCGAGACGCTATGGTAAGTTGCTGTTTGAACGGGACATTTCAAGACTCACACCTACACTACAGTTCAAAAGTTTGGGGTCGGTGAGATTTTTTATGTTTTTAAAAGAAGTCTCTTCTGCTCACCAAGGCTGCATTTATTTGATTAAAAATACAAAAAAAACAGTAATATTGTGAAATATTATTACAATTTAAAACAGCGGTTTTCTAATTTATTCCTGTGATCAAAGCTGAATTTACAGCATCATTACATTACATCATTAAAGTCTTCAGTGTCACATGATCCTAAAGAAATTATTATAATATGATGCTCAAGAAACATTTATGACTATTATCCATGTTGAAAACAGTTTTTTACATTTTTATTTCAGGATTATTTGATGAATAGAAAGTTCAAAAGAACAGAATTGATCTGAAATGGAAAGCTTTTGTAACATTAATCACTACCATTCAAAAGTTTGGGGTCAGTAAGAATTTATTTTTTATTTTTGGGGGAAAAGAAAAGAAATTAAATAATACTTTTATTCATCAAGGATGAGTTAAATTGATCAAAAGTTACAGTAAAGATATTTATAATGTTAGAAAAGATTATATTTTAAATAAATGCTGTTCTTTTGAACTTTCTATTCATCAAAGAATCCTGAAATAAAAATGTAAAAAACTGTTTTCAACATGGATAATAATCATAAATGTTTCTTGAGCATCATATTATAATAATTTCTTTAGGATCATGTGACACTGAAGACTTTAATGATGTAATGTAATGATGCTGTAAATTCAGCTTTGATCACAGGAATAAATTACACTTTACTATATATTCACATACAAAACCGCTGTTTTAAATTGTAATAATATTTCACAATATTACTGTTTTTTTTGTATTTTTAATCAAATAAATGGAGCCTTGGTGAGCAGAAGAGACTTCTTTTAAAAGCATAAAAAATCTCACCGACCCCAAACTTTTGAACGGTAGTGTATAAGTAAATGCGTTCACAGTGTCTGAGACTTTGTGTCAAAAATTAAATGTCTGAAAAAATTTCAGGACAGGAGTCTCTGATCGTTTAGACAGTTTGAACGGCACATTTCAGCACATATTGTTTTGTAAAACTGCCACAATCATGGAGGTCTATAGCTATTCGTTAAGCTAAACATTGGCTGTTAGTATTGGCTGGGCGATACATTAAGGTTCAGATCTACTAACAGTCAGAGGTGGAAAGAGTACAACAATTTTCTACTCAAGTAAAAGTACCATTACTTCAATAAAATTTTACCTAATTACAAGTAAAAGTACCGGTCTAAAAATCTACTCAAGTAAAAGTAAAAAGTAGCTCATTTAAAATGTACTCAGAGTAAAAGTAGCTGAGTAACTTTAACAGCGGGGGTGTGGTGGGGGACTCTCTCGTGCAGGGCTGTAACGTATGAGAGTTTCACAGTATGACCGTCTCAGAAAATATCACAGTTTATATAAACTATATTATTAAATTATGGTTATTATTATCATCAGTTAAAATGACAGTTAAATAAATGAAACATTTGTTCAATAAAACATCTAATCAACTAATTTCAATAATTTATTGAAATTAGTTGATTAGATATGTTTTATTGAACAATTGATTATGAATTAGATTTTATTAAACTTATTTTTATCATTGACTTATTAAAATGTTTAAAAATAGAGTTCTATGAAATGTTTCTTATTCAGATTTTTTTTTCTTTTTATGATTTAATACATATATTATCAAAAACGGTGGTAATCAAATAAAAGTTTAGCAAACGTTTTATCCTTTTAGTTTTTGGCAAAGTACAAAACAGATTTACTCAAACCATGGACAAATAATATATATTCCTTAAATAATGTTTAAATAAATTGTAGTATTATTATTGTTGTTGTTAATATTATTATATGAGAAGTAGGTAGCCTACATTCTATTGTAGGCCTAAAATAGTAATATATAATTTCTTCTAGTAAAACCGAACTTTTATTTTGACGGGTTGTTAAATCCTGTTTCAGAGTGTATTTGACAATGTTTTTTCTCAAATAAAATTATGAAAATGCTCATTAGGAGTTCTCTCAGAGCAGCTCTGGAAATGTTCATTTATGTACTCGTATTGTTTGTGAGATGCTGAAAACAGCATGAGCGCCTCGCGTACTTGAGTATGTAGTAAGTAAACAAAACAGCACAGCTCATTCACACAGAGACACAGAACAAGCAGATTATATATTTACATAGCAGTCTTTTGTGCTTTAATATTCACAGATTTGATTTATTGTACAGCTTACTTTCGATTTATTCATCCATACATCTACCAGTTTGCTTGTTTTATGTGACATCCGCATTATACTTTAAACTCCATTTTTTTCTCTATCCAAAGTATTCCCTGACCAGGGCTTCACATACCGGTATGTGTGCGAGTGCGATTTCGACAGCGTTTCGCGTTCAGCTGGGTCTGCGTCTGTCTTGTCCGTCATCTTCTCCATATTGATTTTAGCGCGTCTGTTCTCCCGCCCTTCAATCAATCAATGCTGTAGTTTCCGGAGCGCGATGTTTTCATCAAAAGCATATTTTTTTTTTGTATTATTATTTTTTTACTCAGTAACGGATATGTTTTAAAATGTAGCGAATTACAATACTTCAAACAAAACATACTTAAGTAAAAGTAAAATTACAGATTTTAAAAACTACTTAAAAAAGTAGAAGTACACAAAAAAACTACTCAATTACAGTAACGCGAGTAAATGTAATTCGTTACTTTCCACCTCTGCTAACAGTTTCCCCCAGCGAAAACCCTCTTTTGGTGTTAAAAAGGACTAAAGATTTACTAAATTTTCTAAAGACACGCAGTGAAATATTAGCTCTGAAGAGGTGTGGAAAAGTTGTTGTTTTTTTGCGGCTGACCTTATTGCATATGCATTTATAGAAGTTTCCCTTTCAGACGCAACATTTATGAGAGGAGAGTATTTAAATGAATCATGCAAGGTGATTTACTAATGTTCGAGCTAGTCAATTTACTGGTAATTGCGCCATTATTTAACGCCCAAAAAAGCATGTCTTAAAGCAGACACTAATTGGCTACACTTAGTAGACTGTGTTGGTAATTATGGGAAAGATCCTGTGTTCTTTAATTTGCACGTCGTCAGTACTGTAGATCACACGGAGAACTTCCACTAATTTGCCCTGTTTAGTAAATCTGGCCCTAGTGTGATATCTTTCCTGACAATCTACATTTAGGGAATATTGTGTAGCCTATTATGCGATAATGTTAAAAGTTGACGCTTATAAAGACAGTTTCACTCCCCTTTTTTGCCACGTGACTATGACATCTGGTAGGCGAATGCTTTTTTAACGCTCCCATGCGTATTTGTTTGAGTGCTCTGTAAAGACCTCCAAAGGTTTCTATTTACAAATTTGTTTTTGCAGCATTGAGCATTGTAATCACAGTTCAGAGCATGTGACCAAAATGACCAATCCAGTCAGCTCAATGGATGTTAAAGATTCTTTATTAAACCATAGATGCCAGTAAAGAACTTTTACTTTTAAGCATGTATAACCAACAAATTGTAAACGAAATGTAAATTAGAGATTTATTGGACAGCATAGACAACTTTATTGATTATAACAGGTGTTTTTGCAGGAGCTCAGTAAACTTATTGACAGCTTCAAGGGAGTGCTCTTTGCTTGCTTTTGGTTTACAACCCATTCACAATTTGCATAAAACGTTTTTTTTCTCACTAGACACACACGGCATAGTTTCTGGATTGGCAACCATATTTAAATGCGGGATTGAAGCCATAAACTAGGTGATTGATGTAAATGGGACAAAAAAAAAATCTGATCCTGTATGTCAAAATAGATCTGTGCATTAAGTCTTGGAGTGTAAATGCACACTAATAAACACCTGCCACTTTTTCTGTAAAATGGTGATTTTCTGACAATTAGAGAGTGAATCTGGCAAATAGACAACACTGCAATCTACCACAACAGAGCAACTGCTGCAGAAAACAACTGCTCAGGGGCATAAAGAGTGAGAGAGAAGAGGGGTCAACGCGATTAGACCTCCAGTCTTGGAAATGTTTTTGGTACTGCAGCTACTGCATCTGTTTTTTTGCAAGACAAAGCCAACTCCTGCTCTCTCTCTTTCCTTCCAGTTCCCTCTTGGTTTGCTTTCTTCCTCTGTTTCTGGTTGCACATGCCAGGCCAAACATATGCCCAGTTTTGCCGCGGTGCTTATCTGTAAATATGTAAACTTGTGGAACCAGAGCACACCACTCTTTCTCTGCTACTATCGTATGAAGAGCACACACTCATGTCTCTTTATTTATTTACCTCAGAAGTAAATCGACATGGGGGGCTTTAAGCTGAAGGTGTCTTTTGTTTCAGCACCTGGTCGTAATACTCAAGTGAACCTGCTGACCAAAAGAAATAAGCTGTCTGTTTTTCCTCAAACTGTCTTTTGGAAGAAGACGCACAGATCTCAGGGTTAGATGTTATGATAGGTGCTCTGGATGTGTTGTTTGCCAGCAGAAGGTGTTTTCTTAGATTTTGCTGAGACATCTTGATGTGCAGATGTGCTAAAGATGTTTTAGTTTCAACTTTTGAGAATTTCAACTATGAGGGAGCAGTAACTTTTGAAATAAATATATATATATATATATATATATATATATATATATATATATATATATATATATATATATATATATATATATTAAAGGGTACCTATTATGGCATTTAAAGTGTTCCTAATATTGTTCTGGGAGTCCCCAACAACAGTTTTACGAGCATGCCATGACAAAAAACCCTTTTGTTGTCTTATAATATGCATTTATTTTTACTTGATTTGCTCACCGACTCCCATATGAATTGTTTAGCGAGTCATTTTTCCAAACCCCGCCTTTGCGTGACGCTAATCTGTGGTGATATGTTAGCTACCATAGCCCAAAGTTTAGTGGTAAAAGCACATTCAGTCTTTGTTTGCATTAGCCCAACGCATAAACATATTGATAATGCAGTACTAAGAGGTAACGTTATAGCTATATTCTTTATGACAACTCCATTAACAACGACAAACACTTCACATATTTCAATACAACTGACGACCTATGCACTGTACGTGCGTACACAACACACACACATAATTATTGAGCATGATACATAAAACATAAAAGCAACAATTAATATTAATAATACTTACAGTTTGTGATTCGGAGAAGGAAGCTGATCCAAATAAACTCGGTACTGAACCTTCAGTATCAGCCTGCTTGCAAATCCATACTTATAGCATTTAGGTTTGTGAAGCAATCATCTTCAAAATGACGCGAACACAACAAGGTCCGGGCTATACTTCTCTGGTTTAGTTGTATATATGAACTGTAGCCACTTAGTCTTCAAATGCTCCTCACTGGGCAGATGAAAAAAGTTTGCTTTTGCATCGCACTTCAAAACAGCGTCTCGACATTATGTTAGTTTTCCCTGGCGTCTCCGACAGGGTTGCCAGGTCTGCACAACAAAACCAGCCCAATTGCTCATCAAAACTAACCCAATCACGGCCAAAAATAGTCAAATAGCGTTCCTGGGTGTTTCCCCAATAATAATAATAATAATAATAATAACCTTTATTTTCTATAGCGCCTTTAAATGTACATCTCAAAGCGCTGTACAAAAACAATTAAAATAGCAAAGAATACAACACACAAAAGATACATAATACACAATAAAATTAACATAAAAAAACAAGCATAAAAGACAATAAATCAGTTAAAAGCTAACCTAAAAAAATGAGTTTTAAGCTGAGATTTAAAGATTCCAAGAGATTTGGCTTGCCTGATCTCAATCGGTAGAGAGTTCCAAAGTTTTGGAGCTAGTGAAGAAAAAGCCCTATCTCCCATTAATCTCAAGCGGGTTGAGGGAACAGTTAAAAGACCAGTATCTGAAGAACGAAGAACACGTTTTGGAGTATATGGAGTTAAAAGGTCTATCAAATATTGAGGTGCCAAACCATGCAGTGCCTTGTAAGTAAGCATCAAAATCTTGAAATCCACCCTAAACCTAATGGGAAGCCAGTGCAAAGACTCCAAAACGGGAGTAATATGGTCTCGTATGTTGGTTCTTGTAAGGATTCTGGCAGCCGAATTTTGTAAAACCTGCATTCTGTTTAAAGTTACTTTTGACACGCCAGCTAACAAGGCATTACAGTAATCAATACGCGAAAACACAAAGGTGTTTATCAATCTCTCCGCAACAGTAAACGACAGCATTGGACGCAATCTCGCAATATTTCTAAGATGGAAAAATGAGATTTTAACAGTATTCAAAACATGTGGCTCAAACGTTAAATTGGCATCAAAAATTACTCCTAAATTCCTCAATTTAGTTTTAAACTCCACAGTAGAGCCATCAAGAGCTAGAGTGACCGGCTCTACTTTGCGTAGTTGGTGGGGTGAACCAACAAGCATAATCTCAGTCTTTTCACTGTTAAGACAAAGAAAATTATCAGTCATCCATTCCTTCATCTTAGAAATACACTCAGAAAGAAAATTAACAGGCACAATTTCATTAGGCCTAAAATGAATGTAGATCTGAGTATCATCTGCATAGAAATGAAAATTTAGACCAAGAGATCTCAAAAGCTGACCAAGAGGATAAACATAAATATTAAAAAGAAGAGGGCCCAAAATTGAGCCCTGAGGGACGCCAGACTGCACAACATTGACCTCAGATCTAAAACCACCCATGGCAACGAACTGCTTCCGATTAAAGAGGTAAGATTTAAACCAATTAAGAACAGTATTTGAAACCCCAAAAATAGTTTCAAGACGAGTAATTAAAATTGAGTGATCAACAGTGTCAAAAGCGGCACTGAGATCAAGTAGGATCAAAACTGAAAGACAGCCAGAATCTGAAGCAATTAACAGGTCATTGGTGACCCTAACCAGAGCTGTTTCTGTACTATGCAATTTACGAAAGCCTGATTGCAAAGGCTCAAAGAGATTATTCTCAGTTAAGTGAGAAATCAACTGAGAAGCAACCACTCGTTCCAAGAGTTTAGCAAAAAAAGGGAGATTAGATATGGGACGAAAATTAGTGAAGTTCTCAAAGTCAATATTTGACTTTTTAGGTACAGGGGTAATTGCAGCAGTTTTAAAAGTTTCCGGCACAACCCCAGTACACAGAGAGTCGTTTATAATACTCAGAACAAAGGGGCACAAAGAAGCAAAACATGATTTAAACAGACCAAACGGTATGGGATCTAGCAAAGAAGTAGATGCTTTCATTCTTGAAACCTCTGCTAAAAGAGAATGTGAGTCAATTGTACAGAATTTAGACAACTTAGTACCAGAATAAAAATGAATAGCAGGAGAAGACAGGAGAGTAGAAGTGCAAAAACCTCTACAAACATTTTTGACTTTGGTGACAAAAGAATCCAGAAACTTATCACAGAGATGATCAGAAGCAGTAACATAAGACACGGTTTTGTGATTCAGCAATTTGTTAATTGAATTAAAAAGTTGTCTAGAATGTCCCTGATTATCATCAATCATTTTAGAGAAATGGTCAGATCTGGCAGAAACAATTCCAGCCTTATATTCTTGTAAGCAGTCTTTCCACATTTGATAATGAACAGTCAGGCCTGAAAGACGCCACATGCGCTCCATTCTACGGCAAGATGTTTTCATCAAACGCAGATCCTCATTATACCATGGAGCAGGACGTACGAATGAAACCGAGCGTGACTTTTGTGGAGCAAATAAATCCAGGCCAGATAGGAGAACAGAATTTAACATAGAAACCCTTTTCTCCAGAGGGTCAGATGGAGTAAAACAACTTAATGAAGAGTCAATAAAAACAGAGAAATCAGAAGGATCAACTGATCTCCATTTCCGATATGTCAAAATACGAGAAGAGGTAGTGTTAGCAACGGAAATATGCATATCAAAAAAATTTGCTAGATGATCAGACAATCCTAAATCAATAGTAGACAACCCAGAAACAAAAGACCCGTTTGATATCACTAAATCTAAAATATGTCCTTTGTTATGTGTAGTACAGTCAACAAGTTGATTTAAACCAAAGCACTCCAGCAAGGACGAGAAATCCTTTGTTAATGCAGAGTCTTTTTTGTCCATCTGGATGTTAAAATCCCCCAAAAAAAGAGTCATGTAATAATCATGTTCCAGTGGGTAAAACAATCGCGTCAACCCGTGCACTACACAAACAACCCGCGGAAACAGTGCAGGCATATACAGACCTGGCAACACTGGTCTCCGAACGCAATGAGTGGGCGTATCTTATTCAAATAACTTGTCAAGTTGACGTCAACTAGACAAAGGAAAAGCATCGTTCGTCGAACGATTCATATCAGCGACTCAGAGTCGACTCTTGCTTTTGAGAGACAATAACTTTGTATACGGTGAACTTTCTTCTTTAAAACTTTGCAGGATGTTTTCATTCACTTAGATCTATGTTACACACTACATGAAGGGCAATTTTCAAAAATCCATAATAGGTACCCTTTAATATATATATTAATATATATTAAAGGGTACCATATTTATCATATATTATTTAGTTTTTTATTTTATTTATATCTCACTATGTTTCTTATGGTATATTCCTTTGGATAAATATCTAGTTCAGCCATGAAACTCTTGCGAGCGCAGGCTGACAGGTCCTTTCCATGCATTCTGCAAGCAATCTGATTGACCTCTGCTAATCCTGCAGCCAATGAGATTGCTTGCTCAGCATTTAAATCCTCATCTGGTTCAGTGTTTGTTGTAAGATAGTCCTGCAGCCCGCTATCAGAGTTCCTCTGAAACCCTCCACCTCCCCCAGCTCCACCTGGCTAGATCTGCTGCAGGATTTATTTATGTCTGTTTATGCAGCAGCAGCATGTCTTACATGCTCACAGCAGTGAGTCTGTGTATCTATTAGCAGTAGCAACAATAATCAACAGCATACAGATCTAATCAGCCAAGACCAAATACATTAACGTAGCCATATTCAATTTCATGCTAAATATTCCAAGAGTTGCCATGTTTGAAATAAGGATGGGAACACATCATTTGGTCTTGTAAGAATTTCATGAGAAAATTCTTGAATATTTTTCCTTATGAGATCTTTTTGGTATTTGCAAATCTGAGCAGTTTGATCTCCTGTTCCTGAACTCTTAAGGAGACTAAGGTGAAATTATTAGGCTTTTTTTCTCAAGAGAGGAAGATTTATCTTAAGGCAAACTCTCCATTATCTCGCAATGAAATCGTATTGCTGCCCTGAAAAACAGTTGAGATTTTAAAGCTTTTCTTTCCAAGATGAGACCCAATCCTTCAGTAGCAGTTGTTTGGAGCAGCTTTGCACTGTTGCATATATAGACTGTGATCGACCACAGATGCTGTTTATCAACACAACTGAATTTTAACTACAGTCACATCCTCTTCTCACTCACATTTCCCTCTTCCCTTTATGACACCACGTCCTGTTCCATCACGTTCATGCCATTTAGGTTCCGTGAACCCCGTTTCTCGCAGGGGTCAATATTTCACGAGATGGCCATCAAACGCCTCTCTGTTGACCCCTGAGCCTGTGCCCTGTGGTGCCGTCGTCATGACAATGAGGCATTTAAATTGATGGAGGCGTAGTTCGACAAGGCCATGGCACTAGCCCCACGGGCACAGTGTGATTAAATACTTTAACTTCTGACCCCAGTGTTGTTAATTCATTTGCAGATGTGTTCCACATTGAGGGTGTCAGAACAGGAGCTGAACATTTGGATCATTAAGTCACATCTCACTGTGTGATATGAGCAGGGTCCAGAGGTCATACCCTGAGCTGTATTTTATCAGTGGATTTGGCTGACACTGCACACAGACACCATTATTTTTCTGTCCTGTAATGTTCAGTACTTAGAAGAAATAGATATGCATGGCAGTATCACATGCCCCGTATCATAACAAGCCCAAACAGCTGTTCTGCTACATTTATCAGCAATGCCATGTTTATACAGTGATGCCATCTTCCTGCTCCTTGTAAGTAGACTTAAAATTTTCCCTGTTGAATTTTTTATTTTTTGTATATACAATCCAGGTCTTATTGTGAACGATTAATTTGTTATTCCAAAGAAAAAATAATTTCTGGTTCTGGAAATACTTTCCTTTTTTTATGTAGGCCATGACCACAATTAGTTTCAATATTAATCTTAAAATAATGTATGTATATTTTAACTAATTAAAATAATATTTTAGTATGGATATTAAAATAAGAATAGATTTAAAACATAATTGTTATAATAACTGATCTTCAGTCCATTGGCTCCATTTTGTTATGAAACTAAAATTTGTAACTGTCGAATTTGATAAAATTATTATTAATATATTTTTCTTTTTTTGTTGTTGAACATCCTGTTTCACTTGGAAACATTTGCATCACATAAGCAAAATGGGTTATGCATGCTGTTCATCCTGCTTTTCCTTGATTAACATCTTTGTTGGTCCTGCAAACATTTCTATCAAACAATCATAAGCTAAAACATAAGAGTTAGCCTTCTAAAATTGTTGTGTCGATCAGTATATAGGCTAATCACAACCATAACTAACCCATGAAATCATAGTGGAATGAATGATGATTCAAATGTTCTTGATGACCTTAACTCCGAACCTGAATCTGAATTGTTTGATAGGAATGTTGTTGCAAATCACATTAAGGTTGTGGATGCAATGATGCTAACATGTCAGGCGGTACCGAGTGTTGTGATTGTGGGGCGTTGTGATTCATTCTCAGCAAAACCACAGCAGGTCCACCATCCGTCAGATTGAGAGACAGAACAACACATTGCTCTTTATTTACCTTCCTATTCCTCGCGTTTAGTATTCTGTGAATGGTGGGGCGTCTCTTGTTTAATGGAGTTTTGTTTGTGTTGCGCAGGAACGGATGCCACATATCAGACCCGTCACTGATTTATAACTTCAGTGGAATTTGTGGACAAGCTCCAGCCAAAGCTTAACATCCGCCACCGCTGACACACCACCAGTTTAGCAATTATTGGATAACCGCTGAGCATGACGTGATAAGAAGCCTTCCACAACATGACCAGAGATGGCATGTACTTCAGACTGCTTTTGTTCTTAGCTATTGTGGACTGTTTCTGCCAATGTTTTATTCTACCAGCTGAATTTGCAAGAAGCAGTAAGGCCAACATTTTCAATGAGCAATCACTGTTGAAGTGCCTCGTTCTCTTCACTATTTGCAGTCATTCCACCTGTCTGGTCGCTTTTCAACTGTTTTATTACTTTGTTGGGCCAAAAGAAGGCCAGCGGGTATTTCAAACAGCTCATTATTGCTGATCACTCTTCATGTTGTCTTTGTTTATGGGCTTGACTATTTGGCTACCCTGGCAGAAGATGGATTGTGGGATGTTTTCAGCTAAGAGTTCCTGCTTTCTCTCTCTCTCTCATTCTGGTACTTTCCTCCAAAATACCAATTTCCTTCCCTCAGTAACCGAAGCTGGGAAAGTAGAACTCCATCTAAATGGCTGTGGGCTTGGATGGGGCACATGGGGATTCCGGAATCTTTTGGGTTTCTTAGCAACCGGCGTTAATGTGGCAACAGCGGTTCTGAGAGGGCCTCAGTGACTGGATCTGGAAGAAGGGACTGAGTATTGATGCTTTGGACAAACTAAAATGAGATGGCATAGGAAGTGGACTAGATGAGGAATGTGTCTAGGCATAATAGCTTTTTTTCCAATATGACTTACAAATGAGGATAATCACAAGCAAATTTTCTTTTAAAGATACAGCATTTCCTATCCAACTTTTTTTAATGTAGAGTAATGTGTAACGTCAATGTACAACAGACAATAACAAATCAAATGTGAATGTTAGGTATGAATTGAAATTGGTATGACTCTGATTTGAACTATAGAAAAGCATATAAAATGTTGGCCTGCCTAAGGGTGTGTTCACACTTAGTTCGGTTCTTTTGGTCCAGACCAAAAAAGAAAATAATACATAAAACCTTATTCAAAATGAATAAATACTATAAAAGTAAATTATACTTAAATAACATTGTTCCATATCACAGGTTTCTAACCAAACTCATTGACAAGAAGCTTTTTTACAAAATGGCTTCCTAATGAACTGCAAACTTTCTCAAAACAGATGGTGAGATGTTCTTTCCCTCCTATATTGTGTAGTGTGCTTTGTTTCTGGCTGAACTACATCAATGTCGGGCTTTTTACATCACAGAAAGGTGTGTATTTGTGTCTATACATGTTTTGTATTTCCTATGACCTGTGTGTGAGTCGTTTACCTGCCAGCTTCATACATCGCCAGTGTCTCTCTCTGTTTCTCTCTGTCTGCGATTATCGATTCCTCCCTCACCAGCGGCATTCAGCTCAGAGCGCCCGTCGGCTGCCCGCAGCGTGCCTGTGATTGACACCAGTTAACTGATAGGCCAACTCGCTCCACATGCGTCTCTCACTTCCCACTGCTGCGTGATCCGTCCCACTCCTTATAATTGTGGTAAAGGCCACGTTTCTATGACAACCTTATTTACGTGATTGTGCTGTTGATGGGCTCAGAGCTCTGTCTAAAGACATGAAGAAAAGCATGCATGCGCTGATATCTCCAAAGATTTGTGAAGACTGCTATATCATCCTGTTCGGTGGAGATTGAGCCTGTTGTAACTTGGTTCAATGTCCCTTTCAGATTCAGCCTACATGTTTTGTGCTTGAAAATCCACGCAGAACTAGCTTCTGATGGTAGTTAGATGGTTGAAGTCTAGATAGTTCATTAGTTGGTGGCTTCCTTTTGTGTGTGGGAACTCGCTGCTTGATATGGTAACACTTTACAATAAGGTTCGTTAGTTAACATTAGTTAACTACATTAACTAACGTTAACAAAGATTAACAAATACAGTAACAAATGTATTGCTCATGGTTAGTTAATGTTAGTTAATGCATTAACTAATGAACCTTATTGTAAAGTGTTACCCTTGATATTTGATTAAAATGTATTTTTGTATACGTGCTTTCACCAAGTAGTAAAGGTGTAAATTGCAATAATAACATAATCATGTGTATATATTTTTGCAAACTTTTGAAGGGTACGTATATAAAACAATCTGCTATATACATATATAAAATATACTAAATATTCATAAAACAAAACAAAATTTTTGCCACCTTGGCTAGGGTGTTTTAAAGGAACTATTATATAAATATTGTATTATAATAATTAGGCTATTATTATGTTATTATTATGTTCACACTTTAGTTTAGGGCCCAATTCTCACTATTAACTAACTATTAACTATGACTTTTGCCTCAATAAACTCCTAATTACTGCTTATTAATAGTTAGGAAAGTAGTTCTTAAGTTTAGGTATCCTGCAGAATAAGTCATTAATATATAATAATAATAATAATTAAACTAAACTAAAGTTTTACCATTATTATAATCTTATTGTGTATTTGTATAATAGCTCTTTGTATTTACAGTGCCTTTCCAATGCCCTAAGCAAAGTGGCAATAATTAAAAAGAACATGAGTTTCTTTATTATTGGGTCAGCACACCTTTTATAGCTTGAATAGATCAAATAAAACATGAGACCCAGAATATAAAAAAAGTGTTTGTTTTTTCAGGTATTGACTGATTTGGTTTATTGTCATCCTGCGCAAGGTCAGTTCTCCAGAAATGTATTTTATTTAATTAGTTACCTGCAGGGACTGAGAATCAGGGATTCTGATTTGCTGTTGTCCAGGCTTTCTGTTGTGTTGTTTTTGTAGGAGGAACTACAGATAATAGCCACTACTCACTTATATATATATATATATATATATTAATTAATATATATATATATATTAATTGAGTAGTGTATATAATATGTATATCATATACACTCACCGGCCACTTTATTAGGTACACCTGTCCAACTGCTCGTTAACACTTAATTTCTAAGCAGCCAATCACATGGCGGCAACTCATTTAGGCATGTAGACATGGTCAAGACAATCTCCTGCAGTTCAAACCCAGCATCAGTATGGGGAAGAAAGGTGATTTGAGTGACTTTGAACGTGGCATGATTGTTGGTGCCAGAAGGGCTGGTCTGAGTATTTCAGAAACTGCTAATCTACTGGGATTTTCACGCACAACCATCTCTAGGGTTTACAGAGAATGGTCCGAAAAAGAAAAAACATCCAGTGAGCGGCAGTTCTGTGGGCGGAAATGCCTTGTTGATGCCAGAGGTCAGAGGAGAATGGCCAGACTGGTTCGAGCTGATAAAAGCGCAACAGTGACTCAAATAACCACCCGTTACAACCAAGGTGGGCAGAAGAGCATCTCTGAACGCACAGTACGTCGAACTTTGAGGCAGATGGGCTACAGCAGCAGAAGACCACACCGGGTGCCACTCCTTTCAGCTAAAAACAGGAAACTGAGGCTACAATTTGCACAAGCTCATCGAAATTGGACAATAGAAGATTGGAAAAACGTTGCCTGGTCTGATGAGTCTCGATTTCTGCTGCGACATTCGGATGGTAGGGTCAGAATTTGGCGTCTACAACATGAAAGCATGGATCCATCCTGCCTTGTATCAACGGTTCAGGCTGATGGTGGTGGTGTCATGGTGTGGGGAATATTTTCTTGGCACTCTTTGGGCCCTTGGTACCAATTGACCATCGTTGCAACGCCACAGCCTACCTGAGTATTGTTGCTGACCATGTCCATCCCTTTATGACCACAATGTACCCAACTTCTGATGGCTACTTTCAGCAGGATAATGCGCCATGTCATAAAGCTGGAATCATCTCAGACTGGTTTCTTGAACATGACAATGAGTTCGCTGTACTCAAATGGCCTCCACAGTCACCAGATCTCAATCCAATAGAGCATCTTTGGGATGTGGTGGAACGGGAGATTTGCATCATGGATGTGCAGCCGACAAATCTGCGGCAACTGTGTGATGCCATCATGTCAATATGGACCAAACTTCCTGAGGAATGCTTCCAGCACCTTGTTGAATCTATGCCACGAAGAATTGAGGCAGTTCTGAAGGCAAAAGGGGGTCCAACCCGTTACTAGCATGGGGTACCTAATAAAGTGGCCGGTGAGTGTATATCTTCTTTACAGACGTCTTAACACAATTTTCTTTTCTTTTTTTTGAAAAGCGACATGGTCTCAGATCAGGCTGAAAGGCCACTGGATGCAGCCCATTTGATTTCTATTTTCTATTTAATCATCATTTTTCTATGTCTGGGAAAGTGCTTAGTCATGTTCCCAAGTGAACAATTTAACTGGTCTTTAATTAGCCCAGACTGTGAATGAGATCCCAAAGCGACCTTAACGACCAATGAGCCCCTTAATGACCATCGAGCCCTCTCAATAGGTGGTTTGCAGTCACGTGATTGTGTTGACGCGCGAAATTCAGATGGAGGGCAGGAAGTGAAGAGTGCAATGGACGAGATGGAGGAAAGTCCGTACTGTACTACTTTTGAGGCTATTACAAGAGAAATATATAAACAGAAAATCGAAACATATGTTGGACATGATCCTTACGTTATGAAGAGGACCGATTTTCAACTGAATTGAGAGATTTGCCTGCCATCGAGGCGGTAGATATCAGCAACTACCTCGTCTTACAGACATACTTTGACTTTACAAAGTTTGAAAACTGGTACGTTACACAAACAGCCACATAAGTGTATTTAAACACCTGAATTATGTAATTATAAGCCACATAAATAATGTATTAACTCACATTTGACGAAGTGATCACTGCACACACACCGACCGCAGACGTAGGTTTGCAAGGCATTTTCCCCGGTGTTTTTCTGTCAATTTCTTGTATTTTTCCCCCTTATGAACAACAACTTTTGGCACACGATAAAAACTCCTCGTGGTTTGATCGATTTGAGCAACCATAAACGACGCAAAACATAGGCCTTTTGAGTTTGTTATAGTGCTTCCTAAATATAGAAAATCACTTCCTGCCCTCCATCTGCATTTCGCGCCATGGCAACGCAGTGGCGTGACGTCACGTGAAAACAAGCTATTACACAAACACACCTGTCTTTTTCTTGTCTGAAATATGATTTTTTTTTTTTTTTTTTTACAAAAACACACCACAGTACCTGTTTGATTTGCACCCCATTGACTAGGGAGATTTAGTTATGCTAAACCCAACATCTTAATATATTTTTTTGCAGAACATAGTCAAAGCTAATTTGATCATGCACTTGCCGGCAAACACTTAATTGATAAGTTCCTCTGTAAAAAATCACAGGATACACCATTGTTGCTCCATTATTAGGTTGACACATTTGTTGGACACATTTACAAAAAAAACTATGTTAATATATAAATACAGTCCTGTAAAATACATACAATATAGCCAGGTTACTGTACAGTAGGTGGACTGTCTAAGATGGTTCTGTTCTAGGGTGATATTGTGCATGTTTTGTAAATTGGCACATAATGCTCTTTTTGCAACAATATGTGCAAATTCAGGGCTAACTAAAGAATCTGACACATGGTTTGGCACATCTCTTGTGCAACACTGACATTCTGACGTGGGCATGCAGTTGGACTGGTGCATTTTGCAGAATAGACAGAAGCATTAGTGTTATGTGATGTTGTGTAGTCACGCTGCTTCCTCCAGTTGAGTTTGAAAATTCAGCTTTTTTTGACAGAAGTGCTGACCTCTGTCATTTGTGTGTTAAAAATACACATGCCGGCTGAAATGTTCCACAAAATATCCGTACATTGAAGCATCATGTGTTTATAAGCTCTGCGTCTCTAAATCATGCATTAGATAAATCATACCCTATGTATGACATTGGCATGGTCTTGATCAATCAGGATTGTGCATATATTAGCTTGTGCTTCATGAACAATTATGCCAGGTTTTCTGTCACTGATGTGAAGAACCTTCTCTCTTATATCATAGGCGATCACACCCATTTCTTTCAGGAAAAAAAGAAAAAGATTTTTTTTTTTTTTGATGCTTATGCAAGTTTGCGGTTGGTAAGGTTTTTGAAAAAAAAAATTTGAAGACTTTTCTTATGCTCACCAAGACTGCATTTTTAATCTTTCTAATTCTATACTTTTGTGGATACTTTTTTTACAGGGTTGATGAATATCAAGAGCAAAAGAACAGCAGTTATTCGAAATACAAATCTTAACATAAATGTCTTTAATGTCACTTTTGATCAATTTAATATGCCCTTGCCTTATACAAGTACTAATTTCTTAAAAAAAAAAATAATAAAAAAAATGATTTAATATGTTAGTAGTCAAATTAACTAAACTAATGAGAACGGTCTTTTTTTTTCTAAAAATCCACAGAGCCAGAAGTCCCAATAGTTAAAGAATCACCTGCAAATAACTTTATAAGACTTGACTAGTTTAGTGTTACTTTTGTGGTACTTTCTTATCCTTTTGGGATTTTGACAGCCACATGAGGATTAGTAAATGAACAAATTTTCATTTTTGGCCATGCTATTTCTTTAAGGCAGTGTGCAGGGCCACCCTGGCCCAAGGACCTGTTGAGTCTCTGCTGTGGATCACAGATGAAAGCGGGTCGGGAAATTGCTAAGACTGGTTGCAATATCCGTCCTTACTTGGGTCCACATCTGTCAAACAGGCCAGGCCAGGGGTCTTCCCCTTAAAATCACGACACACTGTGAAACCAGTTTTGCACATTAACATTGTCTGTCTTGCTCAATCCCCTCAACCATGACCACACTAGATAATGAAACAGCCACCAGTTTTTTTTTTCTTTTTTTTTGTTGTTGTCATCACATGGAGTTGAGAGGTACGTGCGTGCAGGGGCGAGAGACCCAGATGTAATCCGTGGGATTGGGACCTAAGCTCGGAAAGGCGGACGAGAGCTGCCCATATCCTGGACACAGCCCTGAATGTTCCCGGAATGTTCCCCTTCAGGCAGCCGCCACAGCTGGGAAGCACCTTCTCAGAACTTGTGGATTATAGCAGAAAAACAACGACTGGGTTTGAGAAAAATTCTCTCCCACTGCGCAAACACGCACGGACTGCGGAAAGTCTCTATTTGTTTTGTCTTCTAAAAACCAGGAGAGTAGGGTTGCTCATTATGGACAAAGAGTGTTGTTTTGATTTTTGAAATATCTACATCCCATTAGGAATGTAGTTCTTTGCTAAAATGTTCTTCGAGCGTATCCAGAAACACACTCTCGAATGAAAACATTTGCCCACAAAGAGAAATGTTTATGTGGCGTGTGAGTGATGGATCTGCTCTGGGTTTGCGACAAAACTTCATGTTTTGTGGATTTGAACAAACCCCTAACCATAAATATTAAACTTTGGGATGTAAAACAATCCACACCATTTCCACTACGGACATGGTACCCCAAATAATGTGGCTTGTTGGGAAGAGGTAGTCTTTTTCTCACTCATTGTTGGAGGATTTCGGGGTGTTTATGATGTGCTAATCTACTGAGATGGTTCCCTGCGGACTGTTTAATATATCTTAAATGGAGAGATAACCTCAAGTCAACAATTCCTGTATTTTCCAGCATTTTCCTTGACACAGAGCACCACTTTCTTTCACACTCATACAGCTTTCACAGAGCATACAGTACACACAGCTCATTAGTTTTACTTTACCCATGCTTAGTGAATGTTTGGACTCATCTTTGGTCATATCCTGTACTTTATTCAGCTGTTTCCAGCATGTTTGCTTGGATAATTAACTCTCAAACATCACAAAACCTGCAGTCAGGCTATTGCCTTGTGTTATGGACTCAATTTAAGAGACCCCATAGCCTTTTATTAGTTATCGACTAGTATTTATAATATGGGAGCATCCTTAATAATTATGACCGCCACGATTACCCAAACATGAACAGTGTTTACTACTATTGATTTGTATTTTTTCCATCTCCCGATTTACATTTTTGCAGCACTTGAGCATTGCAACCAATCATAGACCTTTTGTCCATTGCAAAGGTGAAAATTTATCACCTGAAATCCAAACATTCCGATCGCTACGCTGAATATGAGAGGAACGCGGCACAGAAAAGGAAAATGCCTCCGCGCTCGTGCATCAATATTGACTACCAGCTATACAGCATGCTAACCTTGAAAATCCAGCTGTATTCTAACAATAACTTAGCTCTCCTTATCAGCTAGGCTTCTTGCATGCTGGCTAATAACTTTTTTTAAAGCTGGGTCTCCAACATTGACAGCGCTGTGTTGGACAGATTTGTGCAGCGGTGTTCCATGAGGGAGAGAGAGAGGTACGGGTGAGTGAGTGAGAGAGAGGGACGAGCATAGTGCCATGTGAATGCGCTATGGGGCTCTGAAATCAAATACGATTTTAAATAGGCTTAGTAAAAAAAAAAAAAACGAAAATCAATGTGTGGCAGTCAGCGTTAAAGGATTAGTTCACTTTAAAAAAAAAAACTTTTGCTGATAATTTACTCACCCCCATGTCATCCAAGATGTCCATGTCTTTCTTTCTTCAGTCGAAAAGAAATTAATGTTTTTGATGAAAACATTCCAGGATTTTTCTCCTCATAATGGACTTCAATAGGGACCAAACGGTTCAAGGTCCAAATGACAGTTTCAGTTTTAGAACTCATCCAATATAATCAACACAGTGTAGACCGAGTGAAAATAAGAGATATATTTTGCAGTGCATATGGTCTAATGATTATAGTGTTTGTGAGAGTCCGGAGCTGATGTGGACAGTCAGTGAGCAGACACTGTGCTTCAGGGCTTCAACAGTCACATGAAACACTGTAAATCTGCTGTGACAGCTTCGTTGATTGTAATGGAATGGGTCATATTGCTCACATTTGTTGTATAATTTATGAAATACTTGACTAACAGTTTTGTTGTTCCTGTTTCTAAGTGGGTCAGTGGGAAGTTGACTGCTTTCTTTTTCAGTGATTGCACAAATGATGCGTGTGTGTGGGCACAAATGATGTGTGGGTGTTGTTTTTGTGACCTCTGCCAGTGGTTTAGTCCTCCTACATGTAGCTCTGACCCAGTCTGACCGCATCCTGGAGAGGACTGTGGTAGCTGACTGCGTTTACAGAAGTCATTGTGAACACGTTTCTCTATCGCTCAGTCACACAAACACACAAGTGTACATTCACAGAAATCTATAAGTTTTTGCAGCTGCACATGTCTAGTGTTTGAGCTCTGAGAGCAGTTCTTTATATTCTTAATTAGGGCCCACGAAGGCCCTATTGTTTTCCTTAGGATAATTACTAATTATTTTTGTTTTTGTTGGTGATAATCTGCAAATTGACAAATATATCTAACTGTAATATTCTATGGGCCAGATTTACTAAACGGGACAAAGTAGCGTGAGAGCTCAAAACCAAAAAAGCGCAGATGTGAGTGGAAAGTTCTGCTCGTGATCTACTGAAGATGCACACCTTAACACAGACACAGCCGGATCATTTCCATAATGGCCAACGCAATCTACCAAGAACTGTGCAAATTAAATTCTGTTTTTTTCTGATTTTTTTTATTCATACTTTTATTCAGCATGCACTCATTAAATTGATCAAAAGTGCTAGTAAAGACTTTATAATGTTAAAATTGATTTCTATTTCATATAAAATGCTGTCCTTTAGAACTATTTATCAAAAATTCCTGGAAAAAAGCTTCCAATTTCTAGGTTTCCAATATAAATATTAACAACTTATTTTAACTTTAATGAGAAGTTTAGTTGGTAGCGTATGTGCATTTAACTAAAATTTGCTCAAATGTGTTCAATGATAATAGTTGCTGATTTACAAAGGTAGCAAGATTACTGGCATTGGAACTTTAGTAAGTAAATGAGATTTGTACAGTATATCTATCTATTTCTCTCTGGGTTATATGTTGTTGCAGAATTACCCATCCTTAAACACCATATAAATGACATGTTGGTTAATTTTACATGTTGGTCAAATGGCATCTTCCTTTTAAGTGAGTGGTTCTTAGCCAGAATAAGCTGCAGTGTGGACAATACTTTGTTCTGATTCTTTATTCTGTAAAAAACGATATGCAAACTAAGTGGATCTACTGGGCAGCATTAATTAAGTTGATAATTAAATTGTAATGTCTTTTTGTTTTACCTCTCACTTTTTTAAAGCCTTTATTCCTCTACTGTCTCTCTCTCTCCCCTCTACTCTCTGTCTCTCCCTCTCATTGGCCTTTATTATGCTTCTGCTGAATGCTCTTTATCAGAGCGAGGGGGCTGCTCTATAAAGGTGGATTGCCAGGCAACAGAAGGTCAACCTCCTGTTTAAATGGTCACAATGCCTGCAGTTTGAGAACAGAATAAACAAATCCGTGTGAAATATGCTCATTATAGCTCGTAAGGACAGTCAGTGATGGAGAACACCTTCACATCTCCTCATAGGGGCTTTTGTTACAGTCCTTGATGAATTCATTCAATTTAGACACACTAACAGAATGTTAAAGCAGAAATGTGGACCGTTTTTTTTTTTTTTTTTTTTTTTTTAAAGCACATTTTTACTGAATTCTTTCTGAAAGTTGCCCTTTTGCAGTCTGGCTACTTTTGTATTTGAAGTGTGTGGGTGCATGTAATCAGTGCTTAGTATACCAATTCCAAAATAACCAGGTTTTATTTTTCGGGTTGTCATGTCGTGATTAAAAAAGATTGCTTTAACTGTTATGCAATTTGTTCCTAATTTTCTTTTGAAAGTCTCCGACAGCCGGTTCACATTCATCCAAGGTCAAAAAACACTTGAATTTTCTCTTACATTTTAGCATCATCTCTTTTCTCATGTCTGAAATCTGAATGTCTCTCTGTCTCCCTGAACCCCTTCTTTTCCTAGAGCCTACTCTGCTCTGATTGGTCAGATAGCCCAGTCTGTTGTGATTGGTCTACTACATACTAAAACTAAAAGCTCATTACCATACATTGATTTCAGCTCTAGATCTTCCTCAGCACTTGCTATGCAGTGATGCAAACAGTAATAATGGCGTCGGTTTTACCGTATTATTAATTCGAGCTCGAGTCCTCTTCCTTTGGAAGTGCATGCAAAGTGGATTAGCTTTCGCAGCGCAGAAAGCAGCGTCTTCTCGAAATATCAAAAACACTAACCAAACTCTTCCAGGCTTCAGCTACATCTACAGTGTTTATTTAGATTTAAGTAGAGGTTGTTCACAGGCAGCTAATGAAGAACATAGGCGGACATTATGCAAATTTATTACAAACCAGGTTTGTGCAGGAAGTAAGACTGGAATTACTTTCGGCTCGATTCAGGCATTTCAGAATTGGCTCTTTCTTTCAGGATACAATAACTTCATTTATCGTACAATTTGATCTTTGAAACTTTGCAGATGTTTTGCATTCCCGAACAGCTATATTACAAAAAGCATAATATAGGGGGACTTTTGTGTTTGGTAAGCAATTTTGTCAATATGATAGCATTTGCAATGTTTTAGGGTACTTTAATAGATGCTAAAAAAAAACATTTTCCTATCTGCTCTGAATAAATAATTATATTTATTAGGGTAGTTTATGATATAATTGGTTGGTTATTTTTAAATCAGCTAGACTCTTGTCACTAGTTTGTATGCACTCCTTAGGCTACTGTCCAAAGTGTCGTGTGATAATTGGGGTCCTTCAGGGATGTGTGTTTTATCGATCGCCTGAATGCTTAACCAGCATCAGTACAGCTCCTGTAATGAGCAGAAAATGACTGTACCTATCAGAGACATAGGGACACCAGCATAAATTGGGCTATTTAGCAAAAAGGAAACATTCAGTAGTTATTCAAAATAATAATAATTACAATTGAGCTAAAATTGGAACCTGATTTACATTTCCTGACGGAAATAGCAGAAATAAAAGTGTGTTTAAGTTATAGTTTGAGAACTATAACTTAAACACATTTTTATTTCTGCCTTGCAAGGACTGCTATTGCTAGTGATGCCTTTAAAAACACTGCATTGATACTGGTATGCTTTTGTACGTTGTTAAGTGTTTCTTTAACTTTGGGCACTCTTGATGCCAAAAATGTGTCATTTGATTTAATAGCATACTGTAGCTTACAGGCTTTATGCCGAATGTCACATGAACAAACTGGTCTCATTGCATTCGCTTGTCTGAGAAAGTGTTAACGGCAGTACGAACTGACTGTGATATCTATGGACTTTTAAAGTAATCAGCTAACCTATAGTTCCTTTTATTGTTAGGGTTTTATTCGATTTAAGTATCTAAATGTTAGTGATAAAAAAAAAAAATAAAACACTTTTTGATATCAGTCTGCAATGAACATCGGTTATGCTCGTTTTTACTCTCTCCTTTGAAGGCATCTTGAGTAAAATGGCTCTATATTTAAACCCAAACCGGAAGCGACCTGTTTTACAGAATACAGAAATATGTTGCGCATAACACACATTAAGCTATAAGCACTCTTTGCGTAATATTATATGCATAAAATTACAGCTTGATTAGGCATGACTCACAATAAAATTATTCTGTTCACAAAGCTTGGCAAAATTGGTGGTTGTGACAGAAATGACAACGCTATCTCACGACCAATTCGTACGAAGTGGCTAATTCGTATGACCTCACTTGTACGAATTCGTACAATTTGTCTAAACCCTAGTGATAAGTAGGTTTAAGGGCGGGGTCAGGGGTAGGTCATTTGTACGAATTCATACGAATTGGGTAACTCGTAAAATATGTTCGATTTTGCAAAATTAGCCACCTTGTTAAATATGTATAAATTGCCTTGAGATCGGGTTGGATATGACAACCAACATAGTCATAATTTGTAAAAGACTCACATTCATATTTTAATAATATATTTTATGGTTTCTGGATAAAACAATGAAATCTGTACAGGAAGCACTGAAAATAATTTGAATGTGACCTTTATTTAACTAAATATTAATAACACATGAACAGCAAGCAATATAGACAGATGGATATGGAAATTGTATATGATCTAAATTATTAGTGTTCTTGTGTGCGAGTGTGTGAGAGGTCATTGGGTAGTGTGCATCTTTCCCGTCAGATGCTGATCAGTTCCCACCTAGTCTGAGTCATAAACTCTTTATCCCTGTCTGTCTCTACTACTGTACCACAACACCACAATGCTGAATCAACTTACAATCAGTGAAGCTGCAAGTCACGCCAACGAGGCTTTGGAGTCTAAATCTGATAAATGAAAACAGTGACCTCCGTAATCCCTAGTTGAATCTGAATCACTAGCAAGTTTCAGTTTTGTTTTTTTGAAAACGACCAGTGCATTTTAACCAAATGCAAGTGAAAGCTTGTATTTCTTGATTTGTTTTGTTTCTTTTTAAATAATGTTTTAGTCATTGGAAATGAGCACCCTGTCAATGCGGCTTAAGTCTATAGCGCATGCAGTTTTGGTTACTGTACATAGCGAATGATGGTATCTAAAGACATTCTTTCCTATTGACTTTTATAAGTGAAGTCAGGTTGTGACCAGTGGGACTTACAGGTCACCCAGGGAGAGATTGATGGAAAGAATAAATCAAACGGTAGTCTGATAGGTGGAAGAAACCCAAGGATAAAATGATTGAAGGGGAAAAAACCCCATACTGGTTTGGTTGCTGCCGAGCAGAAATGTTTTTAAAGAGTGCTCGCAGGTGTTTTGACTCTTGTCGTTTTTGTAGCTTTTAGAGTCGCGTTTGAGAGCTTTCCCAATTGCGAGCAAACCAGACTATGTGGCACGCTCTCAAGAGATTTGTAGTTTTGCTTTTCTGTCTGATATACACAGGTTGTTCAGACAGTTTTGGTCTATTTCAGTAAAATTGTAAATAGTGCAGCTATTTTAGTGCCCTGTTTATGAACTCTGTAAGATAAACAAGTGTTTATTTTAGGGGTCCAACACGTGCCGCGGGATTAACAGCGATAAACAGCAATCCAGAGAACTGGTGCACTGCTCTTTCCGTCTTATATGCACATGAGTAATATGTATTATGCATCTATACTCTTGTTTTAGTGAATCGCTTTGTTAATTTCAGTGGAATGATTCAGAAGCCTGATTCTCCAGTTCATTTGAGCAATCACAAATATTGTTCTTAGAAGTAGTTGTTAGTTACTTTACATCATCTTGTTTGTAGCAAAGTAAATAATAATGGTGTGTTTCAGTGTAAATTTATTTTATTTAAATGTGATCACTCAAATTGTACTGATATACTGTATATATTAGGGCTGTCAATAGAAAATGGAATCCTGAATAAACACACTCTTTTGTGCGATTAATCGCATACTTATTGTGAAATTAAGTATACACCATTTATCTTGTTTAACATTTTGACATCATTTGCTATATCCAGCGAAGTAAACCATCAGATTGAAGGGTGACTCTCACAAAACTGTTTTTTAAAGGTACATTTAGGTTCTTTCCAAAAAAGGACACTTGGAGACTCTAAAAGGACACCAAATAACCAAATGAAGAAATCCATATAATTGTAAAATTTATGCACACTAAAACACTCATGGAAAAAATTGTTACAGAAAAAAAACTTCAGAATTCACAGTGTATACTAGTAAGTGTATAATGCAACCGCAAAGAGCTTGTTTACATTTTAGACAAGTCATGTTGCGATACCGAACAGGGCCACAACATATTTACGCATCAATATAACGGACTCACTCGTGCTTTTACTGTATGACTCTTAAGGCCATTGCACACTCCGAAATTTCCGTATGCGTTTATTCGTGTTCATCAGCCTAAAAATTCGTCACGCACAGAAACCTTGCACACTGAGTCCGATGCGTATTTATTAAACCTTTGAGGAAAAAAAAACGCAAAAAATACAAAATGGATTCGTCAAGCAGTGAGGATGATTTTGTTGCCCTCTCTCTTCTTTAAAAGAGAAAAAGAAGAAAAAGAGGGTCCATCCAATCTTGTGCCGAGAGGAAGGAGAGTTTCAGCTCGTCAATGAGTTGCGCAATTATCCCGAGCGATTCAAAATTTACCTCAGAATGTCAATGGAACAGTTTGATGCTTTAGCGATACTGGAGCCACATATTAAAAAGAAGACCACCAAAAAAGACACACACACACACACACACGGCCGGCAGAAACGCTGGGCATACAGAACAGCTGTATCATGGTTTGTTTATCATACAGTAGGCTACTTTGTGCTGCGAGACGAAGTGTATCAACTTATCAGATGCCATTCTGGATTATGTCGTTCGCTTGTACGGTGGGTCTGAATAGTCAAAAAACCTCTCAAAATGCTGGCTGTGGATGCGAAAAACGCAGAAAATCGAACCTGATCCGAATTTTTTTTCGACGGACGAAAGTTTTGGAGGCAATGTGAAAGCGTGATTGACATAACATGAGGTCGATTTTTTTATTTTTTAACGTGCGAAAATTTCGGATGCGAATTTCGGACTCAGTGTGCAATGGCCTTTACGTCACCGCAATCGTCTTAACCTTGATTGCAATCCTAATCCATCAAAACTTTACGCTAGCTTTATCCAGCCGGCGTTAGCGTGTCATCTGGCCAGTGGTGAAATGTTTTGCCATTTCGTTCAGTCTGTATTTCACACAGCACGATGCTTGACAGCTCGCCTCACGCTGTTCAGAAACATAACACAATATGACAGAATATGTATGTATATTTAAAATGATATGGTCCCTTTGAATAACATGTAATTATCATTTAGTTATCTGCATTTAGGTTTCTCATGATAACTTTGAAATACTTTTTTGTAAAATGAATCTTCTGTCTTCAAGTCTTTGTTGAAGTTTTGTGTGGGTTTCTGCTAATTGGTGACTAAGTGGCACTGGCAGGTCTACCTTACACCCTTTCTCACACACACAGAGACACACATAACACTCACAAAGACACACAACAACCTTTCCTACATCAGAAAGTTGTCGGAGAAGCTGATCCCTGAAGCTTCTCGGTGCACAGCATGAAACCTGTGAACATGAAGGCTGAACTCGACTATTAGAGAGCAAACAGGTCTTGCCTGAAGAACGTTTGAGAAATTTCAGAGATGGTGATTCAGCCTGTAATCACTTTGGATGATGACAGTTATACTCTCAGACATCATTGCTGTTATTGAGCATGCCAGGATGATGATTACGAGCTGATAACTTTATTACCATGAAAGAGAGTTGTGACAGAGGGTGATTTTTGTTCTTGGTCTTGTGGCTGCTAATGAGATCATGTCTGTTTTGGGTATTAATGTTGTTTTCCATCACACACATAAAGCTGTTTGTTTTTCATTTCAGAGCTGGCAAAATACTGTTTAAAATACATTTACAATAAACAAATATGTTTGCTGGCTTGGATGAAGAGATTTTTTGGATGATTTCCTCATGGAGGGAGAAAAGAGTGCAGGATGAGAGAGAGAATTATGGGAGTTTGGACAAATGTTTTCGCACGTACATCTCTACTTATAGAAACTTATGGGCAGATTGATTCAAATATTAATACTTAAAATACTGATCCTCCTGTTTTGAGAGGACTGATCTTCACAAATATTATACAATATTATGGCCTATTTAATGTTCATAATTTTTAAACATTTTATCCTCATAAATCTAAACACTTTCGAATTATCAGCAGTACATCTATTTGTATCAGATTTAATTTAATTGTAATAATATTTATTGAACAATAGTACATTTAAAATTATATTATCATATTGCAAATTGTCAATAAATGAAAGCAAAAATACTTTTTAATGTTAACAATGGACTTTTAGATCTACACATTCCCTGCCCTTTATCGTTAGCTTTCAGATAATGATAACAGTGTAACTCGTTGACAATTTGATCTGCAGAATTCTGCAGAATTTCCCACAAAATCAGAGCAGAAAATGTGAAAGTCATTTTCAGATTTCTTCTGGGCATTCTTATGAGTGTATGGGAAGTCGTATGCTGTAAGGACCATAGAGTCTCATTCTCTATTGTTTTAGAGTTGACAAGCCTTGTGCATCCACACCTCACAAAACACGCAATGCCTTCTCCTCTACCAGAACAATCACTTTTATTCTCACCAAGGATAGGCCTCTCATTGTCTATTGTTCTGTGTAATAACAAGCGCGTTAGGCCGCAGAATTAGTTGCTTAAGGAGTCTTGAGACTGTCTGAGAGTCTGCAGTATTGGCACAATGGAATGGGTGGAAAGTTTGACTTGAGTGTTAATTTGCTTTGGTGTGTGTATGGATTTGTGTTTTTAGATGGCAGAACCCTCTTCCTTATTTCAAGATAACCTTTACTCCTGCGGTCATGTGAATAAATATGACTAAAGTGAAAAATACACTCACATGAGGAGATACAAGACATATGAGTTTAGAAAAAGCTACTCAAGTTACTTAGAGAACTGACTTCAAAATTCAACACTGCGTTTAATTTATGTTGTTTAACAAAATGGGAAAGTTTCTTCAAGTAAACTTAACCACAGAGTTTGTTCGCTCATAAATCGTAACTGCTTTTCTAAAAACCCATAGTAAATTCATGAGGGAATCCCGTGGCGAATTAGCCTTCGGGCTGGCCTACAAATTGCCATCATGACTGAACAGCTCTATAGAGAGGGGGAACGTTGAGCTGCAGGGAGTTTAAGAAGGGTAAAGAAAGAGAGACAAAGACTAATGATAAAAAGAGAGCGAGAGAGATGAATGTAAAGGGCATGGAAGACAGAGACAGGGCGATTGCAGGCTAAAGGAATTAAATATTACAGAGCTACAAAACATTTCACCTTGACAGGATCAGGCAATGGAAGTGCTGAAGTCAGCAGCAAAGAGGAATTCTGGGTAATGGGAGGAGGCAAGGTTTTAATGTGATATAAAGATACATGCTGCACTCACCCAATTCGTATACTATCCGTCTTAAAGAGTATTCAAAATGAGAACTAGTGCGTCCCAAATCATAGTATGTTGAAATGAGTATTCCAAAGATACGCGGATGGTCTTTTTTTTTCAGTTCGAATCTGAACCTGCCACGTTGGACGAGGATTCGATCAGAAGGACAAACACAAATAGAAATTGTTAAAAACCACAAACATGGCAGATGCGCGAGACCGACGGTTAAAGCTACACTGTGTAACTTTTTTAGTTTATTCTTAGCTTAAAACACTTAGTTCTTTCAAAAATATATGTGCTCATTAATGTATATTTACTTCATTCAAGTAATAAAGTATTCTCGTGAGTGTATAATATGCCATTGAAAATACATACGGGTAAGGGGTTCTAATGGCGGTCCCCATGTTGCCCCTCCATCTTGAAAGTACATTAGCCAAATAGGGACATAGGCCGTTAATTCAAGCTTCGCCTTTCGCGTTTTAACACTCGATGGCACCGTGTTGAATGTGGAAGAGGTCGAACTGGAAGCTAGGGGTGGGCGATATGAGCTATTCTGCTACACACTTCTCATTACAAAAACAGTATAATATTAAGGCACAGTATATGTAGGTGAATTGGGACGCAGTAAAAATCTTGTCACGCCAAGAAAGACTTAATCTCTCACATTTATATCTGTCTTAACTTCCTGACAAGACACTGTTGACTCAACAATGAGACACCATGTCGGACATGTGACTGTACTGTTGTTGCTCTCTCTCATGATCTCTCACTCTCTTTCTTTTCCAGCTATTACAGAAGTTGATGTATCCAAAACAACAGTAAATGTCCCCCTCTATGACTTGCCCATCACCCAGAACAACCCTTCATCTGACGCGTCTCTTTCCACGGCCAGCTTCATCATCATCATCCTCGCTCTGGGGCTGCAGTGGCCCTTCATCTGAAAGGCCACAACCACACACACACACACACAAAGATCATATGCACACACGGGTGAACACCATAAAGAAATGTCAGGCTCTTATTCCCCCAAAAAAATCAAAAGAAAAAAGAAAGTATATATTGCATAACTAAAATGATGCATTTTGCAAATTTGGCATTGTATTTATTTAATTAAATTAAATACAGACAGTTTAAGCAAAACAAAATTATTCATTCTCATAACTGTCATACAACAAAGAAAATCATGTATATACTGTATACAGTCATGATACGAATTATTGGCAACCTCAGTAAATACGATCAAAGAAAGCTGTAAAAATAATCTGCATTGTTTATCCTTTTTATCTTTTAATCTAAAAATGCTCAAAAATGTAACCTTTCATTGAAGTAAAACAATTGAATGTGAGGGAAAATTTCATTATGAAATAAATGTTTTTGCCAATAATTATGACCATGATTAATACAAATATATATGTGTGCTGTATATATTAGCATTTTTTGCACCACAGTAGGCTTCTAAGAATAGGAGGATATTGTTTAAATGTGGCTAATATATAAATATATTTTTTTTGTTGCAATTTTAGCAAGCTACAAAGTTTATTTTATTTTACTCTATTTTATTAGATTATTATTATTATTTGATTTTTTTTATTATTATTACAGTAGGCTACTATGAATTGTTGAATTGGAGTTAATTGTCATGGTCATGTTAATTGCCAATACTGTCATAATGCAAAAAAAAAAGAGTAAACATAATAAGCATTATGGTTTTAATGCAAAATCTAATTTCTTATTTCCTTCTTTTAATTTTGGGATGACACGTGACTTGGGCATTTCCTGACAGTTCACATGATGTTCCCTATCCCTACAAATTCACATGTCAATGTTGTTTTATTAAGTTCCCAGCCTTCTGTGACAGCCCCATGTTTGTGGAAGACTCTGGCAGGGAGACTAGCAGTGCTCTCTGGGGTTTAAGTGTTAACACTCTCCACAGACTTATGTATCAGAACTGTTATCATCACCGACTGGGACTGTGGAATGCATGACAAAATATGTGCATCTGTGGAAACATCGCTCATGACCACACAACAAAAAAGAAAACAGACATTTTGTGTACTCTGCACAATAAGCAAGAGATATTACCACCACACACATGCAGAGTATTACTGAATAAAACTATGAATATGCACATTTAGTATGTAAATAGTTTGAACTGGCGCTGAATTTATAGGACAATGAATGTTTATCTAAAGTATCACACAAACGTTTTTTAAATATTTCATGAGCTTTAACTGAAGCCCACACAAACACATAATTATAGTTAGACAAATCTTACAGCGTATTGGAAATGTTCTGGGGCTTTGCCGTTATCTGTTTGCACGACTTCCATGGCTTTAAAGGGCTCGAAACATCCCTTAAATACTTAACACTTTTTACTTAAATCCTGCATTTACCTCCCCAGTGCTCCGCCTTTCTAAAAAAAACACACTTTAACTTAATGCTGTACATTTATTAAACATATTTGATATATACTCTGTCCTTTTGGAGTATACTCGGTCAGTTTTATGAAATTGCACTAAACTCCCCAAAAGTTTGATGCAGGTTTGCGTGAATGTTCTGTCATGTTTAATGAAAAAAAAGAGAAAAAAATAAATAAATAAATCAAAAAGTCTGTTTAAAAACCCCACAGATATGCAGAATGCCTTTCTTTTATAAATAATGAACTTAAAGCAAAGCAATGCAAGAGGTTTAGAGATGCCAAATATTTTCTACAATAGCTTCTTTAGCAATGTGTTCATAACGACATAAAAAAAAATATTTCCTATTGTGTTAACTTTTTAAGAGTCAGTATTAAAACATTGCTTTAGTTCTTACACAGAAGCAAAGAGGGTCTAATGAGCCTTCAAATATTTTTTATGTTAAGCTTTTGTTGTTTCTGATTGCACATGAATTGCTACTTTTAATTTCTCTCATATCTCTCTGATGTTGGTTCTATAATGTTTTTATATGAACGTTCACAAATCTTCATACATTCTTAAACATTTGCAAACCAACCATTCAGGCTCAAATAACAGAGATATACCCAGGGTGCGAATTATACAGGGTCTGGATCCCTAGGCTTGATGATGACCCACAAATTTGAGAAAACAAGTTTTACCTGAGGATGTAACTATTGCAACATAATGACCGGTTTCCATTAGTTCCAATATTGGGTTGTACTTTGACAAATCACAAGTTATGTCATTATTTATCTTTTGATCATACATCACATATCACAAATGTATGTTCCTTTAAAATTCTTTTAAACCTAATTGAACCTAAAATTCTGCCAATTATTTAATTACATTCACCCTCAGGATATTGATAAAAAAATTATCTTTTGTTTTTAGCAAAAGAAAGTCATTCTGTGCAGGACAATGGGTATTTAATAATAAAATAAAACAAAACAGACTATCCCGAGGGGGAAACCAAGACAGACTTGACTTGACTTGACTACACGACACGGTGTACATACAACGACGAATTAGCAAAGGACTGCAAACACAGGGAGACTTAGGCCTTGTCCACACGGACACAGGTATTTTCGACCGTTCGTCCACACGGAAACGCAGTATCAGGTCACTGAACCCGAACATTTTTGAAAACCCCTGCCAGGGTGAGGATTTTCAGAAACGCCAGTTACAGTGTTGTCGTGTAGACAGTAAAACCGGGGTTTTTGCTTTGCGACGTCAGAGTGGGCGCCGTTATCTGCTGTGTTTGACGTCAGATTTGCGCCTACCGAAACCATAGACAGTATAAGAAGTGGACAGAGCCATCTCATTGGAACTCAGTTGAGACAGTTGAAGCCCATTTTTAGCGATTTTTGAGCACTTCCGTTCCTGACGCGCAGACTCAAACCGACTCAAACTAAGCTTGATGACGTGAGCAACCTGTCTGACAGACGTAAATATTCTAGTAGCTGTGCGTGAAATTCCCAACGTTAATCTTGCAGAGACGGGGAACTTGAGCAAAGAGTTCTCATACCGAATTATTTCCAATTCCCCAAAAACGTTGTTGAAATATTTTGTCCCGTTGCTTTTATGGACTCATTATCTATGGGCTTCTCCCTTGACGGGACGTCCCCCCGATTGCCTGCGAGCTTCTCCTCCTGTCTGTACGGTATTTCTGTATAGCGCAACAGAGAGTCGAGTGGTTATGACGCAGTCGTTAGCCTATTTTTACAAAAACTGTTCGGACGGGGCCATAATGTAACATAGAAGGTAATGGAGCCCTTTATACATTGTCGTGTTTCTTTAGAAATAAATAATGGACAAATGGAGTCTTTAAACGCCTCAGATGTAAAGTTATTCGCTGTCAAAGTGATGCCAAAATGAATGGGAGTCAATGGAAATGCTAACGCAAGTGAAGTTCTGCTACAAGATGGCAGCACCCGGCCAGCTTCAATTTCCGGTCGATGGATTACCCCCTTGACCGAAACCGGTAATAACTTTTTGTTAGGCTTCTGATTGGCCAATGTGGCTTTACGGTTAGGGTTATATCGCCGCCTGCTGGTGTGGCATGCTCTTGACAGCGCTTGTTAGCGTGGTTTAGGTTTTTGGTTTTGCGTTTTTAAACGCAGGAGGAAAAACTCTGGTTATAAAAATACCCGTGTCCGTGTGGACAAGGCCTAAATAGGGAGAGCAAACAAAGCAGGTAACAAGGGAGGACAGATGGGGCAAATGAATCAATATTTGGGTAACAAGATGGGCAGGATTAGATAATGACAGGAGAGCACATGGCACAAGGAAACATGACAATCCATGTGTTCACACCAAACAGGACCAGCACATGGCCAGCAAACACAATCACCAGCCATGTGCCCCAACAAAACATGAACACGCAGCTAATGAGAACACTCATAAGCCACGTGTTCACACAAAACATGACAACATGAAAGCACGCAGCCAGTGAAAAACACAAGCTGCATGCAACACAGCACAAGACAAAACATGACATAAAAAGCACTTGAAACAAGGCACACAGACAAGACAGAACAGTGTCAGGGCTCTGTCACAAAACCATGAAATAGACTGGACAGAAGTGACAGAACCCTGACGCATTCAGGTTTGGAATGACATGAGGGTGAGTACATAATGGCAGAATTAAAATTTTTTGGGTAAATTGTTCCTTTAATATCGCACTCTAAATATGTCTATAGCAATTTTTTCATTAAAAAAATGAAAAGTTGAAGGTCCTTGTATATTCGCACCCTGAACAGAGTTAATGCGAATACAAAACCGATGTATTTACGCCGCTGCAGTACAACTGTCATTTCTGTGTATGGCTGTAAAATGGATTGCGATTACAGTTTGTTTGATGTGTTTTATTTGTTTGTACATGTTTTAGTTGGTACAGTTGAACACGTACGGCTCGGTGAATGAAGCTACTGAAAAACTCAGATATACACAGCGCATTTAAAAAGTTGGTTAAACAGCTAATAAACTGATCATTTCAGAAAATGTTGGTGTCAGTTTCTCAACACTTTTACACCATGTCTATACCAGACGTGAGCGGAGTGAATAGATTTAGATTAGATAGATTAGATATATACTTTATTTATCCCAGAGGGAAATTCAAGTATCCAGTAGCATACGAAACGTACATGCATTAAACATACATAAAACCTATATTAAAATAAAATTAACTTATGATGCGAGTGCGACTGAAGTAAATGAATCCATTATTGTCAGTGGTGCTGAGCTGTCTACTGGATGTGACGCGACACGACAAATTCCTGACTGTAAACGTCCGGTTTAGACATGGTGTAAGTCTCCATGTTTGACTAAACTTTCAGTCAAAGAAACAGCTTTAGTTTTGAGAGCATCTAAATGGGGGCTTTAAAAAGTCATTGAATTATTCAAAAACAAAATAAATGGTAACATACCTGTCTCTGGCCTTCTGAAAGGGCCGTGTTGGTTCTAAAGAAGACTTCTTTCTGTCTTTTTTGTCTCATTGGATCTGTATCATTCATGATATGGTTATGGTTAAGTTACATTAACCTGGTCCCCCTCATATTGTTCCAAACCCCCACAATCTTAGAAGAAATTGTTCTATATAACACCTTAAAGGGTTTTGTCAGGTGCTTCATGTATAGAACCTTTTAGGGGTTCCCATCATTGGGATAATTTTATTGATTTATTTTTTTAATTAATTTAGTTTTCAAAAATCGAAATAACCTTTTTTTGAACCCCATTTAACCTTTTTTCTAAAAGTGTATTATGGCAATTTGATCGAGTCAGCAAGTATGGTAATATACTGTATCATATGGACTGCTTTAATTGTGTTTTTATTTCAATTTTTCGTTTAAAGATTTGGAACATTATGGTAAGTAAATAATGGCAGAATTTTCACATTTGGGTGAACTTTTCCTTTAAAGCCACACTGTTTTCTGTCACAAGGTTCATTTCTATAATCCATCACTCAGATACACACTCTATTCAAGACATGCTTCTGATTAAATGGGTCAAAATCCACTGACAAGGTGATTCGAACTAGTCAATTTCGAAATGGGGAAAACCAAATGTTTTCTTTTTTAAACAATGCTTTCCTAAAAAGACCATCCTTGATAAACAGTCTGTACTGTTAAAATACTGTAATGTCTATTTTTAGATGAGATATTGCAGATGGATAGCACAGTTTATATCTTTCAATGGACCTCATCATAGTGAATGTACATAGTCATGAATTGCTGCAGAGCTTTTACTTGTCATCTATCTGGAGAACCAGATGCTTTTATGGAACCTAAGACCTCATTTTTTCTGTGAAATGTGGAAAATCCAAGTCCTACTTTCCTTCCATCCATTTTGAGTGTAGCTTTTGAGAAGCGATTGAAACATTTTTCTGCACTTGAGGTCTGCACAGAAGTTGAGTCATAAATGTGAGCCCACACAGTGTGGACACGTGATTATTTTTAGACTTTCATTGGCACGGTATTTCAAATGCATCTTCAAGTTAAACTTTGGACAGTATTCTCTCAACCAAATTCATAAAGTTTCCTCATATGCTGAATCATTTTAAATCATCGATTAAAATACAATTGATTTATAAATAAATATAGCCTTTAGATGAAAAGGTTTAAAATAATTAGAAACATAAATGTATGTCTTACACAGCTGTGTCCCAATTCAGAGGCTGCATCCTTCGAAGATTTACAAGCCAAATGTGTAACTCTGGCATGACAAAGGCCATTTTACACCTGGTATTAAGAAGTGTTTTTGTCAATCCAATCACAAGTGGACAACTCTAAATAAATGTGTAAATGAGGTCTAAAACATTTTGACCTTGTCCACTTTCGACCACTTCCAGAGGTAAACGCATTAAAACCGCATTGCTAACATTGTGGTCGAACAGCCACAAAAGACCGTCTACTCACCAAATGTGTAAACATTATGGGAAGCGCTTTTTACTTATTTAAACTTTGTCAGCTGAAGAATGTTTGGTTGAAAGAAGAAAAACATACCAAGCACAATGTTCTCTCATCATTCCTGATTTCTAACACGCACTCACAGCGTTGGTCTTGCGGCTTTCCGAGCAGAAACGAAAACCGTATGGTTTTCCGTCGTCTTCGGGCACGTTCATGTGTGAGCTTATTAGATCAAAAGATTTAAAAAGCCTATAAATTTACCTGCCCATAGACCCTCCCCTTGAAGAAATCAGGAAAGAAGGGGCCGAAAGTAGACAAACGATACAGATTAAAACACCAGGTGTAAACGGGAATGTGTCAACCCTCATTTGTGATCGACCAAAATACATCTTAATGCCAGGTGCAAACAGGGCCTTTGGCTGTCATAATTCGAAGGCTCCTTCGAATGCGCCCAACAAATGCATCCTTTATTTCCCAGGCTGTGAAGGATCCATCCGTTCTATCTTTTGCGGGAAATGAAGGATGCATTTGTTGGCCGCATTTGAAAGAGAAAGATTCATTGCGCTATGATGACAGATTAACCATTTAAATTTAAGTATTGGATTTCAAATCGAATATCTAATGAAACTAATGTAAAAAAAATAAATAAAGCGGTTCAAATGTTGTCATACCTTACTAAGATGCGATTTTATAGATGGTTTATACTCTTTATCATAAATGGACCAAGGAGAACATATTTAGACAGGTTGCGAAACCTGTTTTGTATTCAGTCAGTTATATGTAACTTTCAAAAAAGTCCAGTACAACTGACACTCGTCTACGGCAGCTGTCCTCCGTAGACTAGACCGTCCCATTTAACAATGTTCGGTTCAACCTTTGTGGTTTTTGAAAGCATGGTCTATGAAGTCTGCGTCCTTCGAAGGATGCATCCTCTGAATTGGGACACAGCTAATGTGTTCAACTTTTGGTAGTAGTAGTATGTCCTTAAAGGAACTTTCCTTGTACCTCATTTGGTCTTAATTTGGTTATACTATTTTTAAAAAAGACATTAATGCTTTTAGGGTAAATGTTTATTCATTCCCTCTGATGCCTTTAGACATTTTTAGAATTCTAGAATTTTGGATTAGTTCCAAAACCGTGTGAGCTGCCCACCATAGACATTTCTAAGTAATAATAGGTCAAGAATAATCAAGTCAAGTTTCACTACATTTCTGTGAACATTATGACAAATAATCCCCACAAAGTGGTTTGCCTTCTTGTTTTTTTTTTTTTTAAATTCACTTCATTTGAATCTCACTTCTGGGGTCTTTCTCTGTCTCTGTCTCTTTCGGGCTGTGTGGAGGAATGCAGTTATTTGTGTCTCGTGTTCTCTCTTGAGTCGGTAGCGGTGACGGGTCAGTCTGGCGCACACACACGCGGCTAACGCTAATATAGCAGCTACTGGAGCCAACACAACTGCCTAGCCAGCATTCAGCCTGTAAATAGAACCAAATGAGAGACAGTAATGTAATCGAATGTGTTGGAGGATCTTTCTCTTTCTATATGGCCCTCCCTGGATACCAGTAACTGTCCCTGCACCCGATTCTTTCTCTTCTACAGGTGCTATATTTAGCGCCAAAAGTGTTAGCATACTATGAATGAGATGAGATGCCAAATCCAAAAGTGTGATACAAAAAAAAACTCACTATCCCTAAAAGCCGAGCTTAAAAGGTGAGCTGGCTGGCAATTACAAGTGTAAGAAACAAGAAAGTTGTTCATCATAACACAGTCTCATCCCAAGAAGTCATATATTGACGTCTTGGGACGTCTTTTGACCATACGTCAATATCCGCCTTTTTAGGGTACCCTTAAACGTCGGTAAATGACGATCCTGGGACGTCATACAACTGACGCTTTACCTTTAACGTCAGTAGGTGACGGGGTAGGTTTAGGGGTAGGTTTAGGTCTGGGGTAGAGTTAGGATCCGATAACGTCATCTAACCGACGTTTAAGGGTACCCTAAAAAGGCGGATATTGACGTATGGTCAAAAGACGTCCCAAGACTTCAGTATATGACTTCTTGGGATGAGACTGCGCTGTTCATCATAAAGATGTATTAATAATTTATAAATAATAAAAATAGTAATACATTTGACTTGTTTATTTAATCATTTTTGTGATTGACAATAGTATGTCATAAGTCAAATCACATGCAGTTCGAAGGATAATACAGGCATAGTGGATAGTGTTTGGGAATTTCCATACCAGAATGGGCTTCAAGTTTTTCATTGAATGCAGTTCTCACGAAAGTACAGATAAAAGGTTTGTGGTGGGTAAGATTGTCATGTTTTTTTAAAAGAAGCTCTGTGATATTATTGCAATTTAAAATAACTGTTTTCTGTTAAAATATATTTTAAAATGTACTTATCATGTAATGCTAAACTGCATTTTCAGCATCTCTTCTTACTCTCGTCTTCAGTGTCACATGATCCTTCAGAAATCATTCTAGGAAACATTTCTAATTATTATCAATGTTGAAAACAGTTTTAAATATTTTTGTAGAAATCATGACACATTTTTAGGATTCTTCAATGAATAGGACGTTTTAAAAAAACAGCATTTATTTGAATATAACTTTTTTTATAACATTATAAATGTCTTTACTGTCCATTTTGATCAATTTATCATTCAAATTTTTGAATGGGGGTGATCATGAATTTGATTTTGAACACAGCCAATGTCAACTTGTTAACTCCAAATAAATGTTAACTCCATTCCTATCTCCCCCGTTTTCTATTCCTGTTCTGTCTATCATGTTTTGTTTGTCTGAATGTTCATGTTGTCTTCTATGATTTTAACTAATATTTGAAAAACTTTTGATAAAATTAACATGTGCATCTTTATATATATGCACATAGAAATATTTGCATATGTCACAAAACTAAGACTCATTTTATCAAAACACTTATGAACAATATAGAGTAAATTAAGTTTCGTAGAAATATGATTTTAAAGACGTCGTGAAATGAAAGTTGCTTCCCTATTGTGACACATATTCGAGTAAAAAGACTTCCTGAAAAAAAAAAAACTAAAAAGAAAAGCAAGGCTGATGGACTTGATTTGGTTTCACTTTTATTTTGATAGTCCCTTTAACACATTCTGTTGACTACAAGTAACGTTGCACCTGTATGTTTACTTGCACTCATTAAAGTATAAGTAGAGTATAAGTTGACTGGTATAAGTTGACATGTAGTTGCAAAGTTACTTATAGTTAACACCAGAATTCAAAAGGGACCATTGGGAATAGATTGTATGGTTGTGGTTTGCTATTGGTCGATCTCATGTGAATGACAGGTTGTCCCACCCCTGCGCCAGTAAACACACCATCAGAGAAGAGAACTGCAAGATGAAGGGGAAGTTATTTTGATTAAAGATTTATGAGGGCACAGATAAATCATATAAGTATACACTGCAATATTCCATAAAATAATTGTTCATGTTGATTTAATAGTGACATTAAAGCTTTCAAGTGGTACAGTATCTCATATTAGTGTGTCTTTGGCAACAGGTTGTGATGAGAGATTTATAATAGTGCTCTCCACTTTTCAGATCGCTTCTATATCCACACAAAAAGATGAGTAAGACAACTTCAGTGAATATAAACATGAACTTAAACTCCCCTGGAGATTCACCAAAACGTTGACTCACTCTCTCTGTCTCTACTCTGTTTGGTCAACATCGCCTTAATTCCAGTCAGATCCAGCAAGCTGAACTCTCCTGAGTCCAGAACCGCATTGAGACAGCTGGGCTGGAGATCATGACATGATCAAGAACTATCCGCGTTTGGACTCAACTAACGAATGAGTATTTATGACTTAGAATCCATCGAGAAAGGAATGGAGAGAGAGAGAGAGAGAGAGAGAGAGAGAGGAGAGAGAGAGAGAGAGAGAGAGAGAGAGAGAGAGAGAGAGAGAGAGAGAGACAGAGAGAGAGACAGAGAGAGAGACAGGAGAGAGAGAGACAGAGAGAGAGAGAGACAGAGAGAGAGGAGAGAGAGAGAGAGAGAGAGAGAGAGAGAGAGAGAGAGAAGAGAGAGAGAGAGAGAGAGAGAGAGAGAGAGAGAGAGGAGAGAGAGAAGAGAGAGAACACTGTGGTAGGAATAACTCCAAGGAAAATCACATGCTTTATTTCTGCATTCCAAATATTTGTGTGCAGTTTCACTTTGATTTATAATTTAGATGCCCACTGTCCAGTGTGCATATTGTGTTGCCACAAGGCAGAACAGAAAATATCAACCGTTTATTTGTGAAAAGACTGAGAAGCAGTGGAGAGCACTTTTGCTTAAGATTCTTGCTTTTTTACAATGTCTATGTGAGAAAAAGACCACAGTAATCTCACTTGTCAGAAAATACCAATGTCTCAAACTTTGTTTCACTGTAAAACACAAAAAATGCTACATTAAAGTCATCATATTATATGTAATTTGGAAGAAAAAGTTGTCCCTGCCTGACACATTACATATAATCATTGTCAGGAGTAACACATTACAAGTAACATCTAGTTAGGCTATGTAATCAGATTACTTTTTTCAAGTAACTAGTAAAGTAATGTATTACTATTAAATGTATCAAAATAGGGTTGTGTGAATGAAATTCAGACATACTACATCCGCCATGTTGTAACTGTCACATGACACGCTTCACTTCCGTTTATAAAATCCCTCCCATGGCCTCATGGGATATTAAAGTGTGCATCAAATGCGAACTTCAAAATCGCGGCAGAATTTGTAGGTTATCCGGGGACCTTTTGCCTATATTTTTTCCCCGAATACTATGTATTCAGATTGTGTATGGACAGTGTCACTCACTTTATGGTTACACATTATTTTGTGATTTTAAACATTCTATTAACTATGTTACTTTGCAACTACATGTTGTATGTTTGCAATTACTGCAATGTCTGTTGGTGGAGCATCACAATAAAGTGTTAGCAGATATTAAATAGACAGTCTACTAATAATCTAATGAGAGTTAGTTGACGTAGTTGCAAAGTTACTTGGATGAATGTCTAAAGTGGATCATAAAAATAAAGTGTTACCATTTATTTCCATTATGGAAAAGTGCATCTTGGACAATCTCTTTTTGTACTCTACAGAAGAAAGAACATCCAAAAAGACATAAGGGTATGATGACAAAATGTTCATTTTTATCCTTTTCGTCTTCTGAGCTTTCCTTTGGGTCTATTCAGAGAGTAATGAGCTCATGAGTGAAATTGACCAGAAACTGTAGAATGGTATAAAGATGATGCACTTCAACTTTATTATCTATTTTTTCCCTTTACGTGTCTCGCTCTCAGTCTCTGCAGTAGCTGGAGGGTTGAACTATTAATTCATATATGAGTATTTGAGGGCCAAGCGGAAATAAACATGGACTGTTAAGCGCCACGTCCAAAGCAAGATAATAAAGGTCTATCCCACAGGAATGTGGACATAGTCTGAAGTTTATTAAATGAAAAGACAGAGGGATTGGAGGGGTTTTTGAAGCAGAGAAATAGGAAGAAGTGAGTGTGTGTGTGTGTGATGATCTCTGTATCCGTCTATCACTCTGTGGAATGCAGACGCTCAGTAATACAGTACAGGAGCGGACCAGAACGATTCGGCTCAATACGGGCTCATTACGACCGGATGAAGGCTCTGTGGAGCGACTGAGATGATAGACGAGAGAGGCCGAGCAAAAGAAACAAAGGATGATATATTAGCTTGACAAAGGTAGACAGCAAAATAGAACTTCCCTGTTCTTTTATAATATGAACAAAAGTTATGTTTCTTTTTCTAATATGTGACCCTGGATCACAAAACCAGTCTTAAGTAGCACGGGTATATTTGTGGCAATAGCCAACAAAACACTGTATGGGTCAAAATTATAGATTTTTCTTTTATGCCAAAAATCATTAGGATATTAAGTAAAGATCATGATCCATGAAGATATTTAGTAAATTTCCTACCTTAAATATATCTAAATTGTATTTTTGTAAGTGGATGCAGCACAATAACCAACAGAAATGGAAACCTTAAAAGGCGATTTTCTCAATATTTCGATTTTTTTTGCACCCTCAGATTCCAGATTTCAAATAGTTGTATCTCGGCCAAATATTGTCCTATCCTAACAAACCATACACCAAGGAACAGCATAATTAGCTTTCCGGGTGTTCTCTTTTAAATATGAACATAAAGTTTGTTTCCTGTTTCAATATAAACAACAATGATTTATTTTGTTTTTGTTTTATTTTTGAAGAGGGATAAAAATAAAATCCTCCTGCAGGATCAAAAATGCCTTTTTTGAGTTGACCTGATATTACTGGTAAGTCTACAATAGTCATCCTGCTTTACCAAAAATACCAGCTGGTCAACAATTTAAATCAGATAACTTTTGCTGGTGAAGAGCATGTCCATGCTAGTTTACCAATGGGACCAGCAAGATGTGGGCAAATCAAACTCCATATATTACAAAAAAATCTTGAAAAGATTAAAAATATTTATGTGAATATAAGTTTTATTTAGTCTCTAATGTTCACAATTGTATTTATTTGATCAAAAATACAGTAAAAAAAGCAATATTGTGAAATGTCATGACCATAAAATAGCTTTTTTCCATTTGAAATGTATTTTAAAAGGTCATTTATGTGATGACGAAGCTTCAGCAGGGCAATATCCACCATTGGCATTTAGGGGGGACAACAAGTCCTGCCAATAATTACAAATGGCCAAATTGTTTAAAAGTTGGTTTGGGTAATCTTTGCGGTCTAAAAGCAATCCTCATCAATATCAAATTGTTTGAGATTGTCAATCAAATCCAAGAAGGCGGGCCGTATTCACAGAAAACGAGTGTGAATTCCAACATTATAGTTTTAGCAGTGAAAGTGTGCATTCTGTGTTGTAAGATGTAGGAAGCTAAACATTTAATGTTTGACAGCTGTTCTATGATAAAACGTTCACCTAACGACAGTAATATCCATTGATTCAAACTACTCAACCTTTTTTTAGGAAATTCTTTTCAGTTGAAAATATGCTATCATTTACATGATTCATGTACACTCACCTAAAGGATTATAGGAACACCTGTTCAATTTCTCATTAATGCAATTATCTAATCAACCAATCACATTGCAGTTGCTTCAATGCATTTAGGTGTGTGGTCCTGGTCAAGACAATCTCCTGAACTCCAAACTGAATGTCAGAATGGGAAAGAAAGGTGATTTAAGCAATTTTGAGCGTGGCATGGTTGTTGGTGCCAGACGGGCTGGTCTGAGTATTTTCACAATCTGCTCAGTTACTGGGATTTTCAGCCCAACCATTTCTAAGGTTTACAAAAGAATGGTGTGAAAAGGGGAAAACATCCAGTATGGGCAGTCCTGTGGGCGAAAATGCCTTGTTGATGCTAGAGGTCAGAGGAGAATGGGCAGACTGATTCAAGCTGATAGAAGAGCAACTTTGACTGAAATAACCACTCGTTACAACCGAGGTATGCAGCAAAGCATTTGTGAAACCACAACACGCACAACCTTGAGGCGGATGGGCTACAACAGCAGAAGACCCCACCGGGTACCACTCATCCCACTACAAATAGGAAAAAGAGGCTACAATTTGCAAGAGCTCACCAAAATTGGACAGTTGAAGACTGGAAAAATGTTGCCTGGTCTGATGAGTCTCGATTTCTGTTGAGACATTCAAGATTCAAGATTCAAGACCTTTATTTGTCCCCGAGGGGCGATTAGTTTTGCTGCAGTAGCCAAACAAATTAAAATGCATTACACGACAACATCAACAACAATTAGAAATACCCGGTCAGACAAATGAAAAATAAAAATAACAACCACAACATTTAACATTTAAATACAAATATTGTCAATGTGCATACATTACCTATTCTTTAAAGAGTTAAGCAGAGAGATCGCAGAGGGAACAAAGGAGAATTTAAATCTATTTGTTTTGGCTGGTGGCTGACTAAAGCGAGAACCAGAAGGCAGCAACTTAAATTCTACAAACAAGGGATGAGAACTATCAGACATGATAGATTCAGCCTTTGTACGTACATGTCTACTGTATAGTTCGGATAGTTTTATCTGTTGAATCCCGATAATTTTACTGCTAACTTTATGTACCATTTCTAAAGTGTTTTTCCGCTTTAAACTAAGAGAAGCGTACCAGCAAATACAAGAAAAAGTAAAAATAGATTCGATAAAAGATTTATAAAACAGAGTCATCAGGGATCTGTCCACTTGAAACTTAGCCAGCTTTCTCAAACAAAAAAGACGTTGCTGACTTTTCTTACTCAGCATTTCTGTGTTTTGTTCAAAGGTTAACTTGTTGTCAATGATAACTCCCAAATACTTGTACGAATCAACAATTTCAACCTCTTTACCATCAATAAAGGTATTTCCAGGAGTCGGCTGATGACGTCTAAAGTCAATGAACATTTCCTTCGTCTTAACAACATTTAAGTCTAAAAAGGCTTCTTCGCACCAATTTAAAAAATAAGGTAATACAGTGCCGTGAGATGTTTCAGTGGGGTCCATTAGACTTACTATGACTGTGTCATCTGCAAACTTTATGATATAATTATTGGTCAGTTCACTACGGCAGTCATTAGTGTACATAATGTATAAAAGAGGAGAGAGAACACAGCCTTGTGGAGAACCGGTTGAAGTCACTGATATTCCAGAAAGATGTCCATTTACTCTCACTCTCTGTGTCCTATTTGTGAGAAAGTCCAAAATCCAGCCCACCAAGTTACAGTCCCACCCCAGATTTTCTATGAGCTTCTGCACCAATAAATGGGGCTGGATGGTGTTGAAGGCAGATGAAAAATCCACAAACAATAGTCTAACATGGTTTTTGTTACCCCTTACGTGCTTGTATATGAGGTTAAGCAAAGTTATGATAGCGTCCTGCACCCCCCTGTTGGCTCTGTATGCAAACTGCAAGGGGTCTAGAAGATGTTCAACTCTACCCAGCAGTTCTGTTTTTATCAGTTTTTCAAAAGACTTCATAACCAATGAAGTTAGAGCCACAGGTCTGTAGTCGTTCAGAATCTTTGGATAGTTACTTTTCGCGATGGGAATAATTATAGATTGTTTCCACAAACTTGGGACTCTATGTTGGCGCAAAGACAAGTTAAAAATATAATAAAAAATTAAGCCTAACTGATCCGCACAAAGGGTGAGCATGCGGCTGCTAATATTGTCGGGGCCAGGGCTTGTGCGTGACTTACTATGTTTAAAAGTATTCACAACATTGCGTTCAGAAAAAAATGGAGCATTAAAAGGACCAGAATTAATTAAACTGTCCCTTAATGCACCCGTTTCTTTACTGTAGTCATGGACATCGAACCTAGAATAAAACGTATTAAACTCCTGTGCCAGAGCAGAATCTGTCGCAAAACCTTCTAAGAATGTCTTTTTCCTTGATTTGTCATTAAGTCCAACAATATTTTTGACACTGTCCCAGGCTGAGCCCAAATTATTATTTCTTAGTTGTCTTTCTACTTCATCTTTGTAACCCAATTTACACCTTTTTATTTCCCGTTTGATCTCCTTCTGTATAGAGTTTAATTCCGCAACACTGCCTTGTTTAAAAGCATGTTTCTTCTTATTTAACAGGATTTTTAGATGTTTGTTTACCCAGGGTTTACTGTTGGGGTAAATCTTTACCTCCCTATCCGAAATTACAGTATCTTCACAGTATGAGATCCAAGAACAGACAACATCTGTGAGCTCATCCAGGTCCATTGATGATGTTATAAACTCCTCCCATAATGTACAGTCCAGACAACCTTGCAATTCTAGCACAGCATCTTCAGACCAGAGTTTCACCCTTTTGGTGAGAACTTTTCCCCTCTGTAAACATGTACGATAAACAGGAATAAGATGTACACAATTATGGTCTGCTGTGCCTAGTGGAGGGAGCGGTATGGATTTATAAGCTCCTTTATTGAACCATAACATTGATCAAGTATCTTGCCTTGTCTCGTAGGGCAAGATATATATTTATAAAAGCCTTTTAAATTTTTGTTTAGTGGGCAATGATTAAAATCTCCCAGGATTATATTGGGGGCGTCAGGAGAAAGTGACTGTAATTTCTGTACCGTATGCAGGATCATATCTGAGGCGGATCTCTCATTCGCCTTTGGGTGAATATACACCACAGTTACAAAAATCTGTGGGAATTCCCGCGGTAAATATGGTGGACGCATAGATACAGAGAGCAATTCGATGTCCTTGGTGCATACTGACGCTCTCACAATAAAGTTTTTGCACCAGCGTTCATTGATGTACAAACACACACCCCCACCTCGCGACTTGCCGGTGATTGCAGCCTCTCGGTCCGTACGCAGCGGTGCACCAAACCCGTCTATTTCCATCTCGCTGTCCCGATCTTTCTCCCCAAACCAAGTCTCTGTCAGCGCCAGGAGGCAAGCTTCTTTGAATTCATGCTGATAACGGACATGGGCCTGGAGATCATCGATCTTGTTGCGGAGGGAACGGGCATTGGCCAGGATGATAGAAGGCAGGGCGATGCGAGCCAGGGGTTGCCGTCTCGATCGAACCCGAATTCCTCTCTCCGTCCCCGCTTCCTCACTTTCCTGAAAGGTGCGCCGGTGTGTACTCTTTTCCTCGAACCCTGAGCAAGCTCCTCCAGGTTAGGGAAGACCAAGTCAGAGGGTGGCCTGGTGTTAGTAGGATTGTTGAATCCAAGCAGAAAGTCTTGGTGTACTGGATCTTACTTGTTAGAGGATCGCCGTCCAAACCTTGGACTAGGTAGAACGCTGATAGTAACAACGCGAGTGCCAGCCACTCCATGCCAGTAGTAGGTAACATGATTTCTCGTGGCTTGTAAAGATCAGTTCATCAAATATGACACAAGAGCTACGGATGGTCTGTTTAACAATCACCAGAATTTGTTAAATAAAATATGACGTCTATTTAAAACAAAGCATAAAAACAAACAAACAAGTGAACAAACGCCAAACTAACGCTACTGCTGCCGGTCGCTGCGTGCGCATGCGCATGCGCCCCATTCAGATGGTAGAGTCAGAATTTGGCGTAAACAGAATGAGAACATGGATCCATCATGCCTTGTTACCACTGTGCAGGCTGGTGGTGGTGGTGTAATGGTGTGGGGGATGTTTTCTTGGCACACTTTAGGCCCCTTAATGCCAATTGGGCATGGTTTAAAGCCACGGCCTACCTGAGCTTTGTTTCTGACCATGTCCATCCCTTTATGGCCACCATGTACCCATCCTCTGATGGCTACTTCCAGGAGGATAATGGACCATGTCACAAAGCTCGAATCATTTCAAATTGGTTTCTTGAACATGACAATGAGTTCACTGTACTAAAATGACCCCCACAGTCACCAGATCTCAACCCAATACAGCATCTTTGGGATGTGGTGGAACGGGAGCTTCGTGCCCTGGATGTTCATCCCACAAATCTCCATCAACTAAAAGATGCTATCCTATCAATATGGGCCAACATTTCTAAAGAATGCTTTCAGCACCTTTTTGAATCAATGCCACGTAGAATTAAGGCAGTTCTGAAGGCGAAAGGGGGTCAAACACAGTAAGTATGTATGTTAGTATGTTCGTAATAATCCTTTAGGTGAGTGTACAAATAAGAGTGAATGTGTGTATTTTAAAATAGAATATTGTTTTGAAAATAGTTCAAATTGATTACTTCATAACTACCTGGAACTTACCTGGAAAAAAAATATATTTCTTGCTTGTGTTTTCATTCACTTATGTTTTATCATTTAATCAAATGTCATCATCATATTTTAAGAATTAATTATTATCATGTTGATGCGTTTCTCATTACTATCATTTAGATGCGTTTACCATAATTATTTGAATTTGAAATTAATTAAATCATCTGACTGGATCTCCTCCATGATTCAACCCCCCCCGAAATTTTTTTTTTTTTTCCCTACACATGGTTACTGTAACGTACAGTATAGCCCACTGAAGGCGAGCAGAGTTGAAGTGAACCCAAGTGCAGTTTTATTTAACAATGGTGACAGAGTAAACAGAATCAAATAGTGACTTGACTTAAACTTAACATGAACAGACTTGGACATGAACCATACACAAACTTGACAAACTCACCAACAGAGGAATTAGAAGAAACAAAGCTACACCCGTAACAAAGGAACTTGAGGGCTATAAATACACCGCAATGAGCCAATGACTGCCAGAACAGAGCCAATTACAATATAGCACATTGAGCAAAGAGGCACATGCCATGACCACATGAGGAACAGGGGAATCACATGATATAGCCAGGAACATGACAAACTAGGAACATAGGCTGCGTATGAAATTGCATACTCTTTTGGGTAGGTACTTATTTTGAATAAGTATTTACTCCACAACCACTAAAAAATTATGTTCTATATAGTATGAATGTGTGTAGTATGAATGTAATGTGGACATACATTCGCCATGTGTCATTATTATGTGGTCTACCAGAGTCAGTTCCGTTGCTTCACTGCTATTCACAAATCCTCTCCCGTGGCCTCATGGGACAGTAAAGTGTCCATCATATGCACACTTCAGAATCTCACCGGAAGAAGTAGGTCATCCGGGTGCTTTTTGCCGATACTCTTTTATGAGCACTGTGAATTCGGACATACTTCTTTTGTCACATGCTGTTTTTCACCTACCGTATAGGGAAGTATGTGATTTCGAATGCAGTCATAGAAATGAAAATTACAAAATAAAAAATATTAAAATAAAATGTGAATGTGAATCAAAACCAAACGTGACAGTTACGGACTTGGTTTTCAGTGGCACATGATCCTTCAGAAATCCTAATTCTAATGCTGATTTGGTGCTAACCCCCCCCCCCCCCCCGCTTTTATACAAACTATTAAATATTTATTGTAGTATTTATATGAGTATCTTTTAAAATATATTATAATAATTTTTAAAAAGTATTTATGCATTACTTGAGAATTTTTTATATTCATAATTGCTTGACTGGTTCACCATCTCCCCCCCCCTTGTATAAGTCAAATTTTTGATGCCCTTTCCTCACTAACTTCCCTCCGTCTCGTTCACTCGGATGTAAAGTCTTTGCTTACGGTGCATGAGTACACACTGGCGGAACACTAAGCCCTTGATCACTTAAAATCTGCAATGGATCTGATTTATTATTTACAAATAATAAATTTGTTTTAGGCACCATTTTATAAGCCTGTATGCATGCTTGGGCTGTTGGAGAAAATATAAGAAATTACTCAAATGAAAATGATAACATTACAATAAACTATAACAGTCAGTTTAAAGAAGCAACAAGTATTATGTTGTCTAAAGTAAAAATAACGCCAATTTCATACACTGGAGTTGTGTGAGGTCGGGGTAAATTAAGCGTGATATGCTGTGACATCACAATCATGTTGCATTGAGGACTATGGATTTGCCTGAAGTGTATACTTTAAATAGACTCGCTCCCTCTGTCAAAATCGAGAGGTCGAGGCGAGGCTGGGTCTGTCCTAATAAACAGATGGAGTTACATGCAGCCCTAAAAGTACGGAAGAAAAAAAGAATGTAAGTGAGCAACTTACATATGCAACATGCAAAGACAACTGAATATTTTTCTCTTGTGAATTGCATCTAATATATGGAAATTTATTTCGACTGATGACTCTAAAGCATCTCTGAACTATTTTCTAAACACTTCCCACAAGCCCTGCAGCATCTCCCAAGTTTTCCCTCTCACAACCTCTCTCGAGAAATTCATGTGAGAAATGTCTGATATTTTGCAGATGAAATAATCCTCAGGGAGCCTAAAACAACTTATCGTTTTACATATTAACCGATTCGTGTCTCAATGGTCATTAACGAGTTCCACTTCTTCAGAGCTTGTAAGCATCTATTTTTAAAAATGACTCACTAAACATGAATCAATGTTTGAACGTCTTTCATATGTCTTTCTTCTTCAATATGTCTTTGAAAGCCTGCATTCCCCGCATCGTTTCAGCTCGAAGCGGATCAGATATCAGTGATTCTCTACTCTGTGGATCCAGCCACTGGAGTTTTGTACATTTTCCCAGTTCTCCCAGTACAAAAGAGCCCATTAAACACACATGAATGGTTAGTGTGTACACAGAGTTGTGCGGAGTTAAAAGAAAGAGATCTTTCATAGGAGATACACAGCTTCTCTTTCTCTTTGATTCTTTTTCCTTATCTTTCTCTCTTTGCAGCTCATGAGCAGAGGCTTGGACAGTTCGCTCTGAAATGGAAATGCAAGTCTGACACATCTATCTGTATAGTCTTTATTCATCCACCTCTTTATATGTGTGTGAGCTAATAACTGCACATTCCCTTGTGTATACATGCATACGTGAGTGCACAAGATGGGGGTTTGGGGTCTCATTGATCCAGTGTGTTTAAGAATGCAGGGGCAGAGAAGACAAACCCCCCTCAGGGCCAGAGACACCCTCCAATCAATACTGAGAAAGATCAGCTCTCCTGCCTGAAATCACTCACTCACTCACTCACTCACTCACTCACTCACTCACTCACTCACTCACTCACTCACTCACTCACTCACTCACTCACTCACTCACTCACTCACTCACCACTCACTCACTCACTCATCACTTGCTCACTCTCTCACTCACTCACTCACTCACTCATCACTTGCTCACTCTCTCACTCACTCGCTCACTCACATCACTCTTCACTCATCACTTGCTCACTCATCAGTCGCTCGCCTCACTCACTCACTCACTCACTCACTCACTCACTCACTCACTCACTCACTCACTCACTCACTCACTCACTCATCACTCACTCTCACTCACTCCTCACTCACTCACTCATCACTTGCTCACATCCTCACTCACTCGCTCACTCACTCACTCTCACTCATCACTCTCACTCATCACCTCACTCAACTCACTCACTCTCACTCACTCTCACTTGCTCACTCTCACTCACTCCACCTCCTCCTCACTCACTCTCACTCACTCACTTCACTCTCACCTACTCTCACTCATCATCACTGCTCACTCACTCACTCACTCACTCACTCATCACCTCTCACTCTCACTCACTCACCCACTTCTCACTCATCACTCACTTTCACTCCTCACTCACTCACTCACTCACTCCACATCACTTCTCACCTCACTCACTCGCTCACTCACTCACTCACCACTCACTCACTCACTCACTCTCACTCACTCCTCACTCACTCACTCACTCACTCACATCCCTCACTCATACTCACTCACTCACTCCTCACTCACTCCTCACTCCTCGTTTTGCTCACTCACTCTCTCACGCTCACTTAATGTGTTTAAAAGACAAACGCCTTTCAAAGACATGGTCAAATGACTCACTGAGTAATAATTCAAATAATAATTAGTGTGTTTGTCTGTGTTATGATTTGTGTTTGTTTGTTTACTTAATTAAAGGCCTATTTTTGTCCGATTTTGAGCCGAATTCTGACTCGTGTGACTCTTGTCCAGGTCGGGCCAATTTTCAGTTTTGTCGTGCATCGTTTGTCGTCCAGTGTTTGTGAAGTGTACAGGGGAAAACGAGAGGCGATTAACCTCTCCGCACCGTGTAAATTGGTTCAGTTCTCTCCCTGTTTGTTACTATGGTTTCTAATTGATTGTTAGTTCTGGGGCCTGTACCATGAAGCCGGTTTAGGTGGCTAGCCAGCTATGTTTCAGCTTAGTTTCCGCCAACCCTGGGTTTTAGGTACTATGAAAGTAGCTCGGCTTTAATCGGTGTTCGTTGCCATGGTATCTTACGCTGCACGCTAACCTGCTCCGGGGCAGGTTAAGTTCTGGATTCGAGATCTCAGACTGAAGTTTGACCAATCAGCTGTGAGCAAAGAAACATATAGGTGACGTAACTAATTCCCAGTGTTGGTTGCAATTGCTTTACTTTTTCTTTCAAATCCTGTCGACATCTCAGCAAATTTGTTAGACGAGCACATCGTAGAGAAAGAGTTTTTAGCCGGACAAAATCCCCTTGCCTTTCCTGATAGTTAGGTATCAAAGATACAGATTTTCTGCGGAAGGAATATTTATCTTTGCGAACTTATTGAGCCCTCATAAATAATTTAACACGTCGAATTCATGCACTTACTTTACCATAAATGGTATTGCGTTGCGTTTTTTTTTGCAAGTGCTTGCATACTTGCACGCAATCGCAACACGCAAACATACTTGCGGTGATGCACAGAATCTAGGAGAAAACACGGTTTGTCGAACCATTCGCAAGGTGGTCCTCGCTCTGCAGGAGTACATTAATAGTTTAATAGTGTTCATTTATTGACCATGTCCATAAGAGAGGCTTTTTATAAAATTGTCGGTAATATTGATAGGGTGACATCACATTTTTTTTTCTTCCAAAAAGCAAATTTCACAAATGTACTATACAATACAGTAGCTACTTGTTAAGCATTATTTTAATATTTTTTTATTCGGTTAATCTTATGATAGGACTCCCTATAGAGTCATTGAAGCAATATCCTGCACACATGTTGCAATCTCCACTTCTCTAGGAGAACATGAGGCAGATTATATTAATAGAAAGTCCTTTCACAGCCTTAATGTTCAGGTAGAGATTATGTGAACATGTGAAATTATTATTTTCTGTGAGATGAATCTTTAAATTAATAGTAAAATTAACAGATAACAATCTACTTTCCGTGAGTATGTTGTGTCAGCGCTTTGAGGAAAGCTAGTTAAATTTGGTACAGTACAAAACACTGTTAATTTGAATTGGGACAGCAAAACCTACACAATAACCCCCTATCATGACCCTCATGTGTCAGTAAAACCATAGTAAAAGTTAGAGATGATCTTTGGCATCCTAAAGGCACGTTTCAACTGTCTTCGGCGCATAAGAGTCACCAGAGTGGGCATCACAGATAGTGTCTGCATGTGCCATTCTGCACAATATAGCCACCATAGAAAGGAGCCAGAACCACCACAGAAAGCTTCTCCCCGATGAAACTGACCCGAACACACTTGACCACCCAGCTGGTGCAAATGTAGTTGCAATCACCATACAATATTACACTTAATAAAAGCATATTGAAACTGCAGATAGGTCTCAAACTGTTTTATTGGTTTTGTGGGATGGGGGAGAGAGAAAGAAAGCAATAGAAAGTTGCATTAATAAATATTCATGCTAAAGTGTTACTTGGTTTAATAAGTTCACTGAGATCAGTTTAATCTAGCTGTTGCATTTATTTTTTAAATGTGGAGCCTCCTCAGCTCACAGTCAGGCTCATTTAGTGTGCAGTCTAGCTCTATAGGCTCATTTAGTGTGCAGTCTAGCTCTATAGGCTCCTTTAGTGTGCAGTCTAGCTCTATAGACTCCTTTAGTGTGCAGTCTAGCTCTATAGACTCCTTTAGTGTGCAGTCTAGCTCTATAGGCTCCTTTAGTGTGCAGTCTAGCTCTATAGGCTCCTTTAGTGTGCAGTCTAGCTCTATAGGCTCCTTTAGTGTGCAGTCTAGCTCTATAGGCTCCTTTAGTGTGCAGTCTAGCTCTATAGGCTCCTTTAGTGTGCAGTCTAGCTCTATAGGCTCCTTTAGTGTGCAGTCTAGCTCTATAGACTCCTTTAGTGTGCAGTCTAGCTCTATAGACTCCTTTAGTGTGCAGTCTAGCTCTATAGGCTCCTTTAGTGTGCAGTCTAGCTCTATAGGCTCCTTTAGTGTGCAGTCTAGCTCTATAGACTCCTTTAGTGTGCAGTCTAGCTCTATAGACTCCTTTAGTGTGCAGTCTAGCTCTATAGACTCCTTTAGTGTGCAGTCTAGCTCTATAGGCTCCTTTAGTGTGCAGTCTAGCTCTATAGGCTCCTTTAGTGTGCAGTCTAGCTCTATAGACTCCTTTAGTGTGCAGTCTAGCTCTATAGACTCCTTTAGTGTGCAGTCTAGCTCTATAGCTCCTTTAGTGTGCAGTCTAGCTCTATAGGCTCCATTTAGTGTGCAGTCTAGCTCTATAGGCTCCTTTAGTGTGCAGTCTAGCTCTATAGGCTCCTTTAGTGTGCAGTCTAGCTCTATAGACTCCTTTAGTGTGCAGTCATAGCTCCATAGGCTCCTTTAGTGTGCAGTCTAGCTCTATAGGCTCCTTTAGTGTGCAGTCCTTAGCTCTATAGGCTCCTTTAGTGTGCAGTCTAGCTCTATAGGCTCCTTTAGTGTGCAGTCTAGCTCATAGGCTCCTTTAGTGTGCAGTCTAGCTCTATAGGCTCCTTTAGTGTGCAGTCTAGCTCTATAGGCTCCTTTAGTGTCAGTCTAGCTCTATAGGCTCCTTTAGTGTGCAGTCTAGCTCTATAGGCTCCTTTAGTGTGCAGTCTAGCTCTATAGGCTCCTTTAGTGTGCAGTCTAGCTCTATAGGCTCCTTTAGTGTGCAGTCTAGCTCTATAGGCTCCTTTAGTGTGCAGTCTAGCTCCATAGGCTCCTTTAGTGTGCAGTCTAGCTCTATAGGCTCCTTTAGTGTGCAGTCTAGCTCTATAGGCTCCTTTAGTGTGCAGTCTAGCTCTATAGGCTCCTTTAGTGTGCAGTCTAGCTCTATAGGCTCCTTTAGTGTGCAGTCTAGCTCTATAGGCTCCTTTAGTGTGCAGTCTAGCTCTATAGGCTCCTTTAGTGTGCAGTCTAGCTCTATAGGCTCCTTTAGTGTGCAGTCTAGCTCTATAGGCTCCTTTAGTGTGCAGTCTAGCTCTATAGGCTCCTTTAGTGTGCAGTCTAGCTCTATAGGCTCCTTTAGTGTGCAGTCTAGCTCTATAGGCTCCTTTAGTGTGCAGTCTAGCTCTATAGGCTCCTTTAGTGTGCAGTCATAGCTCCATAGGCTCCTTTAGTGTGCAGTCTAGCTCTATAGGCTCCTTTAGTGTGCAGTCTAGCTCTATAGGCTCCTTTAGTGTGCAGTCTAGCTCTATAGGCTCCTTTAGTGTGCAGTCTAGCTCTATAGGCTCCTTTAGTGTGCAGTCTAGCTCTATAGGCTCCTTTAGTGTGCAGTCTAGCTCTATAGGCTCATTCATTAGTCTACTTAGTTCATCTAGCTCTATAGGCTCCTTTAGTGTGCAGTCTAGCTCTATAGGCTCCTTTAGTGTGCAGTCTAGCTCTATAGACTCCTTTAGTGTGCAGTCTAGCTCTATAGGCTCCTTTAGTGTGCAGTCTAGCTCTATAGGCTCCTTTAGTGTGCAGTCTAGCTCCATAGGCTCCTTTAGTGTGCAGTCTAGCTCTATAGACTCCTTTAGTGTGCAGTCTAGCTCTATAGGCTCCTTTAGTGTGCAGTCTAGCTCTATAGGCTCATTTAGTGTGCAGTCTAGCTCTATAGGCTCCTTTAGTGTGCAGTCTAGCTCTATAGGCTCCTTTAGTGTGCAGTCTAGCTCCATAGGCTCCTTTAGTAAAGGGCCCTGACTGAGTCCACCTGAAACATAATTCCACCACAAACATGATCATTACAAGTTTTTGGGAGGCTAATCAACTCACAAAAAGGTCCTTGACAAACACCTGTAATGTATGTCAAGGGTTTTAAATCCTTTGTTCACATTTCTTTTGAAGCCTGTTGAGGTAGAGGCTTTAGTTTCTGGGACAGGTTGTGAAAAATCCTACAATAAAAGAGATGTGTAACTTGGGCCAGTCCCTGTTTTATACCACACATTCAAATGTTTGCCTTAATAAAAAGCCCAGTGCATTCACCTCAGCAACTGTCCCAGAACACAGACAGAGTGTCTTCATCATTTCCTCCTCCCTGATAAATAAAAGTAGGCCCATATGTTTCTGGTGTTCTGTCTGCTGCATACTGACCTCTGTGTGGGATACTGTGTGTGTGTGTGCTGGCTTCAACAGGGACACTGCATTTCCCTCTACTGCAGAACATACAGTCAGCCATATTTAAAACTTAAAATATTAATGTATCGCACACTGACAGTGTTACAGTGTTACTAGTGTAACACACACAGTGTTACTTGCTTAGAGGAGCCAGCACCGGGGTCAGATTGTACAGCACCTGTAATCCCATCCATAATCGGCCGTTCCTTATTCCATCAGAGCCAACTCAGTGTATTCTGGAGGAGTGGCCCTCCAATGGTTTTCTGAATTTCACTCTTTTTTCGGTTTGCCTCAAACAAATAAAAAAATAATAAAAGGTTGTGTGTAAATAAATACTTACTAGGCTACTTTTAATTATATTTTTTATTTTGTCTTTATCAGCTGCCAAAAACGTTTGGAGTTGCATCTAAAATCAATGAATATTAATCCTTACAGGTATATATACGTGCAATTTTTTTTATAGCTATATTTTAAAAATATAGGCTATATTTTACACACACATACATTCATAGCCTATACATCATTTCACATGAATAAAGAACGTATTTATTTAGCTTACACATTAACGCAATCAGCAATCTTTCTCCAACAGTCTTCTCTTGCTTTGGCAGCAGAGACCGTATTGTTTCGAGCTTGTAATACATATTTAAATTCATCGTAATTCTGAATGATTATCTCTTGCTCCTCCGCGGAAAGAAAGTATCGCTCTCGCTCTATCCATATCGAACGCGATTGGTTGTTCGGTGCCAACGTCACTTTGGTATGTGCACGCGCTCGTGGAGTAATCATAGCTTAAGATCAAAGCCTGAGTTGACAGAGAAAGTTGATGAGCTGCTTCATGGTACCAATAAAGCCTGATTGCATCGGTTTGGTTTTGTCAACTCAAAACTAATCCTGTAACTCAGAGTTTGTTCAGCTACCTTCATGGTACAGGCCCCTGTTCAGTTGTGTCTTGATAATTGGCAACTGATTAGAACAGGAGCTGATTACCGGTAGTTATACAATGTTGCAATGTTGAGAAAACGCTTCGTAAAAGTGAAATTATTTCTGTAAATCCAGTGATCAGATGCTGTGGGTCTCAGATTGGCACATAGTGGCTGATCAGTGTATGCAGTTCAACAAACCCGGAAGACCTTCTGAAAGAATATTAGTAGTGTAGGATTTTTTGGTAAGGACAATTTTATAGATGGAAATAAGCCATCCAATAATATAGAAGTAGGAATAATCAATGAATTAATTACAATCTATCCATCCATCCATGGGCAAATTACAGTTGCTGTTCTGGATTCTGTTTGCTTCATCAATTCAAATTCAATTCAGATTCAGTAATTTTAAATTGAGAATTTAAATGAAATTTAATTCAATTCTGAATGACATTCAACCAGCTGCCAGAAGTACTAAAAATTAGGCAATGTACTTTTAAGAGCAACAACAGGGGGGTTAACAATGTTTTTTTTCTCTCAAGAGTTTGTACCAAAATTGAAAACCCTGTCCATAAGCTGTGAATGAATTTTGTGGCATAAACGCAGGTAGGAATGAGACTTCATGCTCTTTATGTTGCTGTGTCTCAGCCATTCCACTCTTAAAAACCAACTCTCATGAACATTACCCTATATTCACATTCAGACCGCCTGGCTTTGTGGTTATACAGAGGTCATTAGCTTGTGGCAGACCTTTGCTCAATCATTCAGGAAGCATGTTGTGTTCTGCTGAGACTGTGGTGTGTGGTGGATTTTTTTCGTAAGCGTACCTCAGCTACGAGAAAGATTTTCCCATGAAGCCGTTTTCTTTAATTGAGAACAAAAGGCCTCAACAGCTCTTTCTTGTTACAAAATATCTTGAGATAAACATTGTCAAGGCATGTGACACTTATTTGTAGATCCTTACAATGGTTTAGATGTGTATTTAATTGAACTGAGAAGATTGTTTGAGCTTGGCAGACTGTTTGGCACAAACACTTAGATTTATCAAGCGTTTTATAGTGCCATGGAGGAGATGCGATGAAAAATCCATTTATCAAAATGTCAGCGAGCCATTAACAATATCTTATAATAGCAGTCAGCTTGTGAGAAACCGATGCTGTGGTCTTCTTCTCTTGATCTCTTCCTCCCTGTCCCCGTGTCCTCTTTCTTTCCAGTTGTATGTTCCTTCTTAACACTTTAACAGGTCTGTCAACTGTTTGGTATGGATGTAACCGGTCCTACTCGACCTGGCGTCTCCAGCCTGGGAGGCGAGCGCACTAACAAGGACGCTATAGACCGCAGTCTCTTACTAGCTTACACATTTTCTGTAAACTTTTTGTCCTAGATATTAGTTTATTGAAGGTTTATTTCTGAAGGATCATGTGTCACTGAAGACTGGAGTAATGATGCTGAAAATTTAGCTTTGCCATCACAGGAATACATTATAATACATTAAAATAGAAAATACTATTTTAAATTACAAACATATTTCACAATATTACAAATAATTAATTAAATAAATGCAGCCTTGAGCTGAGCATAAGAGACTTCATTAAAAGAGCTGTATTTAATGGAAAACCATTTATTTACATGCAAATGTCACCGCAAAACTAGGAGAAGATAACTTTTCTCATTATTAAACATCTCAACCGTTTTGTAGAAGGATGCAAAGCGAACAAGGGAGTCAAGTCACGATTTAAGACCATATGTCACGATTCATGAATTCACTGTTTCCTTCATGTCTCGTGTTATTGTTGTTCTGTGAGTATGAGCACGTGTGAGTGGGCGTTACCGCTCGTTCAGTTGATCAGTGCACCGGCTGATCTCATCATCAGCGCCAGCTGCTGCCAATTCACCTCTCCATAAAAGACTCATCACTATCTCCTTTCTTTGTCAGATCGTTGCTTTGGTTTTGGTGTCTACAGTGTTGTTCCTCGTGTCCTGTCTGCAGTCCTGTTTCCAGTCGAGTTCCTGTTCGGTGTCTTCGTGTCCGTGTTCGTCTCGTCTGGATGTTCACCTGCACAGCTTCACGACCTGCACTCTGCACCAGCACGCTGACCATCTTGTCCCTGCGCCACCAGCCCACCCGTGTCTCTGGACTGTTGCATTTATATTAATAAAGAGTTACTTGCATCTTTGCTTCCGCCTTTTCACTGTGACAGAACGATCTGACCAGCAATGGAAGCAGCAAGTGGAACCGCCTCGTCCTTGGAGGAATTCATCAAGACCAGCATGACACGGATGGATTCCCAGGAGAGGAATATCAACGAGTCGGGTCGGGCTATTCAAGCTCTCGTGGCGCAGGTGTCCGGGCTCACCCAGCAATTCCAACTTATGCGAGCTCCCACTGCGCCACCCGCACCGCCCGCTCCCCCCGTACCACCAGAGAACGTCTCCCAGTCAGAGCCCCGCCTACCAGTGCCTGAGAGTTACAACGGTGAGCCAAACTTTTGCAGAGCATTCCTAACACGTTGTTCGATGCATTTTTCCCTGCAGCCCAGAACCTTCGCTAACGAACGAAGCAAGGTTGCGTTTGTGCTCACGCTACTGACTGGGAGGGCAGCGTTATGGGGGACGGCGGTGTGGGAGAACCAGGATCCATGCTGCACCTCGTTCCTGACACTCTCCGCCGAGATGAAGAGAGTGTTTGACCGCGCTGTCGCGGGAAGAGAAGCGGCACGGATTCTCGCAGACCTCAAGCAAGATGAAAGATCTGTATCTGATTACTCCATCGAGTTCCGGACCTTGGCGGCAGAGTGTCAGTGGAACGAGGAGGCGCAGTGGGACATGTTCCTGCATGGGCTGGCTGACCGCGTCCAGCGAGAGATTTATGCCATGGACTTACCAACTACTCTCAATGGACTGATAGAACTGGCCCTCCGTGTGGATTCCCGACTCTCTCGAGTTGAACGTCGGAGGCTACCCGCTCGGATGTCTGGAGCGGTGGAGACTCTGCGAGCCAGCGGCGGGGACGCGGTCAGCCCCGTCTACGATCACGAGCCCATGCAGGTCGGTCGAGCTCGGCTTTCCCGGGAGGAGAAGGAGAGGCGGAGATCCCAGGGCCTTTGCCTTTACTGTGGCACAGCAGGACATTTTGCTTTCAACTGCCCGGTAAAAGGGCAAGCCCGGCAGTAAATCTGAGGCTACTGTCGGGTGGGATCTCCGCTGAGAAGACCTCATCAACATCTACGCTCCTCCCGGTAAGACTAAGATGGTCAGCCCACACTCATGACTGTCAAGCACTACTGGACTCCGGGGCAGAAGGTAACTTTATGGACTACACATTCGCACTCAAGATTCAGGTTCCCCTTCTGCCTCTCACCCGTACCATCGCAGTTCACGCTCTCAACGGCCAAGCTCTCCCCATCATTTCATTTACCACTGGACCCGTCACACTCTGCGTATCTGGCAACCACACTGAAACCATATCCTTCTACATCCTGGACTCCCCCCTTGCACCCATTGTTTTAGGACACCCCTGGCTCATTGAACACAACCCCAAAATAGACTGGCAACAGAAATCTGTGTGTGAATGGAGCGGTAAATGTCATGAGTCCTGTCTCGTGTCTGCTTGTCCGTCTGTTTCTGTTTCTATGTTTCAGGAGGAAGCAGTGGATTTGTCAAACGTGCCCACGGAGTATCTAGACCTGAAGGAGGTGTTCAGTAAGTCTCGCGCTGCTTCTCTTCCTCCGCATCGTCCCTATGACTGTGCTATAGAGTTACTGCCAGGTACGTCTCCGCCTAAGGGCAAGTTATATTCACTTTCTGTTCCAGAGAGGGAGGCTATGGAGAAATATATTTCTGATTCTCTAGCAGCCAAGTTCATTCGCCCATCCTCTTCTCCAGCGGGGGCGGGGTTCTTTTTTGTGGGGAAGAAGGACGGGTCCCTGCGACCTTGTATTGATTACCGGGGGTTGAACAACATCACGGTAAAGAATACGTATCCCTTGCCGCTGATGTCTTCAGCCTTCGAGAGGTTGCAGGGAGCGTCAATCTTCACAAAATTGGATTTACGTAATGCTTATCATTTGGTCCGCATCAGGAAGGGTGATGAATGGAAGACTGCGTTTAATACCCCCAGGGGGCACTTTGAATACTTGGTCATGCCGTTCGGCCTGTCCAACTCCCCAGCAGTCTTCCAGGCACTCGTCAACGACGTGCTGCGAGATATGGTCGACCAGTTCATATATGTCTACCTGGATGACATATTGATTTTTTCTTCTTCTCTCCAGGAACACGTGCAGCACGTTCGGCGAGTGCTTCAGAGGCTGCTAGAGAATGGGCTTTTTGTCAAGGCGGAGAAATGCGCTTTTCATGCACAGTCTGTTCCTTTCTTAGGGTACATTGTGTCGTCTGAGGGAGTGCGTATGGATCCTGAGAAGGTTAAGGCTGTGGTGGATTGGCCAAGTCCAGATTCCCGCAAGGCCCTGCAGAGGTTTCTGGGGTTCGCTAATTTTTACCGGCGGTTCATTCGCAATTTCAGCCAACTAGCCTCGCCTCTGACTGCCTTGACCTCCCCCAGAACTGCGTTCAGGTGGTCAGACGCAGCTGAGGCTGCGTTTGCTAAACTCAAAGGCCGCTTTGTTTCAGCCCCCATCTTAGTTACCCCTGATCCATCACGTCAGTTCGTGGTGGAGGTCGATGCGTCAGAGGTGGGGGTAGGTGCAGTGCTATCCCAGCGCTCTCTCACGGACGACAGGATGCACCCATGCACGTTTTTGTCTCATCGATTATCCCCTGCCGAACGTAACTATGATATTGGTAATAGAGAGTTGTTGGCAGTCAAGCTGGCATTGGAGGAATGGCGCCACTGGTTAGAAGGGTCGGGGGTACCTTTTGTCGTCTGGACAGACCATAAGAATTTGGAATATATCAGAACTGCTAAAAGATTGAACTCTAGGCAGGCTCGGTGGGCACTTTTTTTCGGACGTTTTGACTTTTCTCTCTCGTACCGCCCGGGTTCCAAAAACATCAAACCCGATTCTTTATCGCGCATTTTTGAACGTTCCGATCGCCCGTCTACTCCCGAGTGCATTTTTCCAGAGACTCTAATTATCTCTACACTCACATGGGAGGTCGAATCGAAGGTCAAGACGGCCTTACAAGGGGTAACGCCTCCGGTCGGGTGCCCACCGAACCGCTTATTTGTGCCAGAGGAATTACGGTCCGACGTTATTCAGTGGGGGCATTGTTCCAATGTAGCTTGTCATCCAGGAGTTAGCCGCACTACATCTTTAGTCAAGCAACGATTTTGGTGGCCACGTATGGCTCGCGACGTTCACAGTTTTGTTTTGGCTTGCTCAGTTTGTGCCACTGGTAAGACTTCCAATCGACCCCCAGATGGGCTCCTTCAACCGCTGCCGGTCCCTTCGAGACCCTGGTCCCACATCGCTCTAGATTTCGTCACCGCCCTCCCACCCTCTCAGGGTAACACGGTAGTTTTAACCGTGGTGGACCGGTTCTCGAAGGCGGCTCACTTTATTCCCTTGCCCAAATTGCCCTCAGCCAAGGAGACAGCGGTAACAGTCGTTAACCACGTCTTTCGGTTACATGGCCTCCCGACGGACGTGGTTTCCGACAGAGGTCCCCAATTTGTGTCCAAATTTTGGCAAGAATTTTGTAGATTACTGGGGGCGACTGTTAGCCTGTCCTCAGGGTTTCATCCCCAGAGCAATGGCCAAACTGAGAGAGCCAACCAGGATTTGGAGAGAACGTTGCGATGTATGGTTTCCAAGAATCCTTCCTCATGGAGCCAACAACTGTCAATGGTGGAGTACGCCCACAATTCATTACCAGTATCATCCACGGGCCTATCTCCGTTTGAGTGTAGCATAGGGTACCAGCCACCAATTTTTTCCAGTCTGGAACCCGAAGTCGCGGTTCCCTCCGCTCACGCCTTTGTCCAGAGGTGTCATCGCACTTGGACTAGAGCCCGAGAGACTCTACTCCAAGTGGGAGCGCGCACCAAGGCCAAAGCCGATCGCCACCGGCGGAGGCCTCCCGTATACGTCGTCGGTTCCAAAGTGTGGCTTTCTACCAAGAACATTCCTCTCCATTCCGTCTCGAATAAGCTTGCTCCCAAATTCATTGGCCCGTTTTCTGTCACCAAAATCATTAGTCCGGTGGCAGTCCGCCTCAACCTTCCTCCAGTGTACAGGAGAATTCATCCCGTTTTTCATGTGTCCAAAATTAAGCCAGTTTTTCATTCTCGTATTAATCCGCCTGTCCCGGTTCCCCCACCGCCGCGACTCGTAGACGGGGATACCACATATTCGGTTCATCGTATTCTGGACTCTAGGCGGAGGGGACGCGGGTTCCAGTATTTGGTGGACTGGGAAGGTTACGGTCCGGAGGAGAGAAGTTGGGTTCCTGCTAGAGACATTCTGGATCACTCCCTTATTGATGATTACAATCGACAGGTAAGGGAGTCTGGGGACGCCAGGAGGCGTCCCTAGGAGAGGGGGTACTGTCACGATTCATGAATTCACTGTTTCCTTCATGTCTCGTGTTATTGTTGTTCTGTGAGTATGAGCACGTGTGAGTGGGCGTTACCGCTCGTTCAGTTGATCAGTGCACCGGCTGATCTCATCATCAGCGCCAGCTGCTGCCAATTCACCTCTCCATAAAAGACTCATCACTATCTCCTTTCTTTGTCAGATCGTTGCTTTGGTTTTGGTGTCTACAGTGTTGTTCCTCGTGTCCTGTCTGCAGTCCTGTTTCCAGTCGAGTTCCTGTTCGGTGTCTTCGTGTCCGTGTTCGTCTCGTCTGGATGTTCACCTGCACAGCTTCACGACCTGCACTCTGCACCAGCACGCTGACCATCTTGTCCCTGCGCCACCAGCCCACCCGTGTCACTGGACTGTTGCATTTATATTAATAAAGAGTTACTTGCATCTTTGCTTCCGCCTTTTCACTGTGACACCATAATGCTAAATCAGATCAAACACAAGACTGTTTATTAAAGCAACAACAAGTAACTTTTCCTCTTCGGTCGCCCTACTGGTTGGAAACGAAATTGTCCATTGCCGCTGTCGTAAATAATTTAGCCTACCGTCGCACGCACGCTCGCTGTTTATCCAGCGCCGGCTTTAGAATGAACGGTGTCCACAGACAAGGTAGAGTATGTTACATGATTTCATGAAAAGATGATGTATTGCAACATCAGAAACGAAGAAAAACGAAATAATGACTATTGTAGCGCTTCACGTAAAGCAGTCGAGTTTTGTAGTTCTTTTTGTGCACGGGTTCCTACCCAAAACCTGAAGTTACATAGTGCCAGTAAAAGCGATAAATAAAGACCCCGTCAGGCTATGGCAGATGTGTCATTTAACTTATTTTACGTCGATGTATCATCACAAGGGTCTTGGAAATAATTATGAAGGTTGAAAAACTACTTAGTGTTACTTTAAGAAGCCTTATGCTACTGTGTTTACATGTTTAATCCAATAACGTGTGTATGTTGTGTATTCCAGGCTGTTGTTTTATACCCTATTTTTTCTTAGTGTGGCTAAGTGTCTGAATACACTCTTAAAAACCAAAAGGTTTCAAAAGAGGTGTTTCGCAGGATTCTATTGAAGAACCTTCTGTGTATGAGAAAGTGTATGTTGGCCACGGTGTATTCTGTCACATGCACATGCTGTAGATAATTCTTTAAAAGGGCTTTAATGTTACAGAGCTTTCAGTAGTTTTGTGGTGTGTGTGTGTGTGCATGCGTGTGTGTGTGTGTCCCACACTCTAAGGAGTGTGGGACAGAAGTGTGGTTTCTGTCTCAGTAATTACTTGGCTTTTCAATGCCAGCATGCCTGGAGACACACCACAATCCTTTCTCACATTCTCTTCTCTCCTCTCTCTCTCTCTCTCTTCTCTCTCCTCTCTCTCTCTCCTCTCTCTCCTCCTCTCTCTCTCTCTCTCTCTCTCTCTCTCTCTCTCTCTCTCTCTCTCTCTCCACTTTGTTAAATATATATGATCTCATTTTTTTGCTGAACACTTCTCAGCTTTCATATTTCGTTAAATGTTTTAGCATCGTCATTCTATTTGCTGTGTTTATTTTTTACACTTCAAACTCTTCAGCCCAAATGTGTTTGTGTATGTGTATGTAGAGTCCTGGTAAAACCTACACACAAAAACGTGGAAATATCCGAAGCCTTGTCCTTGTGGGGAAAGTTTTTGGTCCCCATGAGGAAAACAGCTTATAAATCATACTAAGTGATCTTTTAAACAATTTAAAAATGCAGAAATGTTTCTGTGACGGGTAAGGTGTAGGTGACAGAATATACAGTTGTACAGTATAAAAATCATTATGTCTATGGGAAATCCCCATAAAACATGTCATGTGTAACGGATGTAGGCCAGTAAGAGCTGTGCATAACCTCACTCCTCTGGCCTCAAGAGTCTCACTTGCGGTGTTTAGCATCCTTGTTAGCACCGGCCGTCCACGTCAGAGACTCTGGTTCGAATCCCGCTTGGAGAAGGTCGAGTAGGACCGGTTAAATAAGAAAACCCAACGTGTGTAAAGAGGAGGGCCTAAACCATCATTCCCTTGATTTCACATCAATAAATATTTGTCCTTTGTACCAAACCAATACAACCATTTTTATCATATGAAGCTTATGACTAATTGTACACTAATTTTAACCTTGCCCTAAAATAAATCTTTTCACTGAAGGGAGTTTTTATCAGCTTTAGCAAAGTTCTGGGGACAATTTTGTCTCCATTCTAGCTCAGTAATCGCACACACACACACACACACACACACACACACACACACACACACACACACACACACACACACACACACACACACACACACACACACACACACACACACACACACACACACACACACACACACACACACACACACACACGGCTCCTGTTTCTCATTGTACAGCTGTATTTGTGAGGACTTTCATTGAGACAATGTAATCTCTAGCTCCTTACTATAACCTTAACTATCACAATTAAGTGCCTGACTAAACTCGAAACCTTACCCTTGACCTAATTATAACCATATCCCTAAAACCAAGTCTTGACCCTCAAACAGGACTATAAAGTGGTCTCAGAAAGTGAGGACCGGCCAAAATGTCTTCACTTCACTCAAACTGGTGCTCACAAAGATAGTCGTAAAAGTACACACACACACACACACACACACACACACACACACACACACACACACACACACACACACACACACACACACACACACACACACACACACACACACACACACACACACACACACACACACACACACACACACGGCTCCTGTTCCTCATTAGGCAGAAGGCTCTTTCATGGTCAGATCCAATAAAACTTGAATGCGTCTGTCTGGAGCAAACATGGGCAGAGAAGCTTATTTGTGTAATTATCGCAGCACAACCCCGTAGCAGATCTTCCGCCACCTGCCACGACAACCACTTCAGCCCTACGGGGGCTCGACCACAATACCCCACGTCAGCAAGCCCACGTCACCGTGAAGAGGGAACTTCAAATAGTCGTATATAACGGTTTCTAATGGAGATTGATTTCCTGTAGCAGAGTGCTTTGTTTTTGGATTCTGCATTTAGAACTGTGTGTCATATTGGCAATAAAGCCAGGAAGAGCAGTTCAAGCGCTTCTGACAGATGAAAAGATGAAAAGAATCTATCCATCCACCCTTCCGTCTGTATATGATACATTGGATACAATGGATCAAAATTGACAGTAAATACTTTTACATTATTATTATAAAAAAAATCTATTTTAATTGCTGTTTTTTTTAAATCATCAACTTTCTAATCACCAAAAAAAAAAAAGATTGCAGCAAATCAGCATTTTAGAATGTCTGAAGGATCATGTGATCATTACTGACATTTTGATCAAATAAATGCAACCCTGGTGAGCAGAAGAAAACAAATCTTTCAAAAAAATCCAAACTTATGACCTGTTTTCATGCCAACGTTTGAACTTTGCCTTTACAAAATTTCCCCTTTCTTGTCAAAATTACATTTATTTGTGTTTTTAACTTGTATGGTAATTCACATTCAGTGTTTGTCAATATCACATTCAGCTATCTTTTTATATTTGAAAACATTTTTATCGACTTATTTTTAAATAAACAAATATTTTCAAGTAGTGCGTAAATAAACTGTATAATTCATTTAGAAGAACTCACAGTTGACATTTATCAAGAATAATCTTCTCTAATTTTGTATCATTTTAAAACATTCACTGTTCATTTGATCTCCTTTATGCACTCTATTGTGGTCTGTTGGATTTCTAAGAAATTTTATCTCATAACTGAGATCTGCTTTGAGTCTTCTGACCCATGAAAGACCTCAGAGCATTCATTTCCCCCTCTGGGTTTGTGCACTGTACATGCACTGTGTTTATTATGTGCAGCACTTGATTTTTGAATGGGTAAAAACCTGTCAACTGTCAAATGGAATACATTTACTCTTTTTCTCTTCTTTTTTTACGTCATCTTTCTACAAATCTGATCAGAAGAGTCTAATCAAAGATTCAGCTGTAGATGATTCATAATTAGAATCATTTGTTTTTTTTGTCAGACTGACTATGCGTCTTTTTTGTGACATCAGACATGTTGTGATGACCCGTCAGATGAGTGGGCATGGATGAGTCAGCCCTCTCCAAAAGGCTTTGATCACATGACCGCCGGACGGACCTGAACAAAGGTCCCAAACCACTGCCTTCAGTGGCTTTTCGGCTCTCCGAGGGCCTGACTCACTGAGAGCAAGCTGAAAAACACACGCACAAAAATGCCACAAAGCAACCTTATCCAGTGTGAGACCAGTGTATGGGTCAAGACCAGCAAATCTGATGGACCTTTGGTAATAACTGCACCATGAAATTCAGCTCTGCTTAGTTGAGGTCTGCCTCTGTAGGAGAGGATATGCCACCGCTGTTGCTATTCTTGTTTAGATGAGCTGAATTTGCTCCACTCGTTCTCTGAAATGGCATCTCGCCGTCTCTTAGGCTCAACAGAAAAACATCCATGTTTATGCACAGGCTGCCATATAAAACTGCATCAAGGCATTTGTTCAGTTTGCTCTGAGAAAATTATATAATGCTGGAGAATTGAGCCAGTAGAAATGCCTCCTTCTTAAGTAGTTTTCACTAGCTTTGTCTGTATTGTATTGTCTTTTCTATTCTGCATGAGCATATGTGAATTGTACAGCACATTCGGTCAACCATGAGTTGTTTAAGAATGTGCTTTTAAAAGAAAGAAAGAAAGAAAGAAAGAAAGAAAGAAAGAAAGAAAGAAGAAAGAAAGAAAGAAAGAAAAAAGAAAGAAAGAAAGAAAAGAAAGAAAGAAAAAAGAAAGAAAGAAAGAACAGTGAATTCAGAGTTGGACCTGAAGACTGATTCATTTGGTTCAATCGGACTTGTTGGAGTCACATATTAGCGTTTGTGTGTGTTTTGTTGCATGTAATGTACATTTACATGTTTGTTTTTGTGACTTATGAGGACATTCCATAGGCGTAATGGTTTTTATACTGGACAAACTATATATTCTATCCCCCTACACTGCCCCTGTCCCTAAACCTACCCCTTACAGGAGACATGCTGGATTTTAACATTTAAAAAAAAACATTGTTTTTTATGTTTTTTAAGCTGTTTGAAATATGAGGACGTAATACCAGTGTAATACCCATGTCATTATACACATTTGTGTCCTCATATATCACAAAAACAAGCACACACACACACACACACACACACACACACACACACACACACACACACACACACACACACACACACACACACACACACACACACACACACACACACACACACACACACACACACACACACACACGATGTGTTTTCATGTTTTATGGGAACTTTCCATAGACATAATGATTTTTGTACAGTACAAACTGTATATTCTGTCCCCTTTACACTAACCCCCTAAACCAACCCATCATAGAAAACGTTCTGCATTTTCACATTTCAAAAAACATCATATAAGCTGTTTTCCTCATGGGGACCAAAAAATGGCCCCACAAGGAAAGCTCCACTCGTTCTCTGAAATGGCATCTCGCCGTCTCTCAGGCTCAACAGAAAAACATCCATGTTTATGCACAGGCTGCCATATAAAACTGCATCAAGGCATTTGTTCAGTTTGCTCTGAGAAAATTATATAATGCTGGAGAATTGAGCCAGTAGAAATGCCTCCTTCTTAAGTAGTTTTCACTAGCTTTGTCTGTATTGTATTGTCTTTTCTATTCTGCATGAGCATATGTGAATTGTACAGCACATTCGGTCAACCATGAGTTGTTTAAGAATGTGCTTTAAAGTAAAGAAAGAAAGAAAGAAGAAAGAAAGAAAGAAAGAAAGAAAGAAAGAAAGAAAGAAAGAAAGAAAGAAAAGAAAGAAAAGAAAGAAAGAAAAGAAAGAAAGAAAGAAAGAAGAAAGAAAGAAAGAAAGAAAGAAAGAAAGAAAGAAAGAAAGAAAGAAAAGAAGAAGAAAGAAAGAAAGAAAGAACAGTGAATTCAGAGTTGGACCTGAAGACTGATTCATTTGGTTCAATCGGACTGTTGGAGTCACATATTAGCGTTGTGTGTGTGTTTTGTTGCATGTAATGTACATTTACATTAACATGTACATTTGAGATGCACTTTAATGGAGTCATCCTAATGGAGATTTCTATTGAGTATGTTCCAAATTTGTATTCTATTTTAACTAAAATATTTCATCATATACATGAGTTTTAAGTTAACAAAACTGTACTGTAATTTTGCTTTTTACACACACACACACACACACACACAACACACACACACACACACACACACACACACACACACACACACACACACACACACACACACACACACACACACACGTTGTGTTTTCATGTTTTATGGGAACTTTCCATAGACATAATGATTTTTGTACAGTACAAACTGTATATTCTGTCCCCTTTACACTAACCCCCTAAACCGACCCATCATAGAAAACGTTCTGCATTTTCACATTTCAAAAAACATCATATAAGCTGTTTTCCTCATGGGGACCAAAAAATGGCCCCACAAGAACAAGGATTATGGATATTGCCCTTCTATAATGTAGGGATTACCAAGGCCACACACACACTCACGCACACACACTCACGCTAACACAGTTTCATCCCAAGAAGTCATATATTGACGTCTTGGGACGTCTTTTGACCATACGTCAATATCCGCCTTTTTAGGGTACCCTTAAACGTCGGTAAATGACGATCCTGGGACGTCATACAACTGACGCTTTACCCTTAACGTCAGTAGGTGACGGGGTAGGTTTAGGGGTAGGTTTAGGTCTGGGGTAGAGTTAGGATCCGATAACGTCATCTAACCGACGTTTAAGGGTACCCTAAAAAGGCGGATATTGACGTATGGTCAAAAGACGTCCCAAGACGTCAGTATATGACTTCTTGGGATGAGACTGCGCTGCTCACGCACACACACGCACGCACGCACGCACACACACACACACACACACACACACACACACACACACACACACACAGTATATTTTATTTAAAAAAAATTAGAAAGTCTTATGGCATTGTGCAGACACATAATTTCCACATCAACTGATACAGATATATCCGATATCGATGACACTGTCTGATTCAGATTTATGTGCATTGTAAATAAAGCCAGAAACAACGTAATCATTATCTTAACTGCTAGAGGAACGAAAGGGCGAAGCATTTAACTAACTGTGTGCCTCTCTGTGAAAGCGCTTTAACCGGCCACACCCCGCTATTCCCTCACACAAATGTCCCTGGCAGCTCCGCTCAGTTGTTATGTAAGTAATGTCTTATTGCTCACTCATGTAAGTGTGCCACTGTTTTTTCCCTTACCTGTTCATATTCGCTCTCCTTTATTCTCTCTTCATCACTACATTTCCTGGATCATCTTTGTAATATTCCGTCGACTTGTTTGTGGCCCTGGGGCTGGTATTTTCTCGCAGTGTTTCCTGTCAGATTTGTCAAACTGCAGGCCGCAGATCATGACTCAGAAAACACTGCGTCTGTCAAGGAATAACTATGGGTGTGTGTATTGTCACAGGCGAGCTCCAGCCTGTTCAAAAATTGACTGCATCTTTGAAGCATGTCAAGATCTGGCCTGTCCGCAGAGGGGTTGACAGTCTGGGACCGTAATAAATATGGCAGAGTATTACATTTAACATGAAATAGAGAGGCTGGGACTCAACCTTGTTATTTCCCTCATAAATAATTCAATATAATCTTCCATCTCTCTTATTGAGAGGCGTTTTTGCTGCCAGTAAGGGAGATTATTCCCCTAGTCCAAAAAACATGAATTTCACTTTATAGGCTACATGTTTTATTTGACAATGTTTAGCATAATCTTACAAATACTTTAAATTCTATTTAAGATTCTATAATTGCTAAGATTTTTTATTATAGGCCTATTGTTAATATCCCATAATGCAACATGTTTGACCTTGACTCTCCTTGAACACCAAACAGGAAGCAATTTTAGTTGATTGTTAGTTGTGATGTAAATGATCAGATCTCCAAAAATTAATTTTAATGCAACATTTTTATTTTCTAATTGATAACGGTATTCTTCCATTTTTTTCTTGATTTTCTTTTTTTAAGTCGCACATAGGCCTAACTGGAAAAGGTTAAAACCCCTGTTCTTATTTGGGGCGCATCAGTACAAATTAACATTTACAATATAGGCTAGCTGCAACGAGGTCACGTGTTTTTTCCCGTGGTTGTGGTTGAATTTTAAAAACTATTAGACCTAATTTAGTGTTATTCTGCAGCTGCTTCACTTGTTTGTTAATATCAGGTGTAAGCGATGCACACCTAGGGGGACATATTCAGTGTATAGCCTACATTTAATTTTTTCTCCTAATCCTATAAGCAAATTCCCTTTAGGATTGGTTTAGGATTGGTTCCAAAGTACGATTTCAAACTGAATCCTTTAAAGTTCTTACTTTATCCCTTAATTGGACTCGACAAAAATACAGCATAATGATATGTCAAAATCAGCTCAAAACCAGAGTTTCACTAAATTACATAAGGAATCTCAGAGATCCTTATCCTGTCCTACAGGAGAGCCTGTGGGGGAATGGAATCCCGTCTTCATTGGCCAGCGGGATGATTTGATGCAACATCCTGTGGAGGATCGCGGCGGCAGCGGCAGACGAACCCGATGCCCTGCAGTTGGTGCCTTCGCTCGCTCGCGCGCCCGCCCCGCTCCGCCTCGCACTTGACCAAACGCGAACGCACAGACGCGTCTCCGAACTGTGAGCTCCCGTGAGCTCGTGTCATTCCTCCCTCTCCGCTCTGTCATCTCTCACACAGGATAGCGCTCTCCGTTTTAATTCAAGCTGTTGCCACTGAATAAGACACAGCGCGTGGGAGCGAACCGGTGCGCTTTTGAAACGGCAGATACATTTCGCGGTGGATGCGTTTGTTCGCTGGTCTTCGCCATTGGATTTGATTCGCACATCACGCTTCTTTCTTCTGTCCAGGATGGGTTTTGTCGTACCGGTGCTTCTGTGCGCTCTCACCGGGCTGGTGTTCGGGGCCAGTAAACCCAAGACATGCTCGGACATCAGGCAGTTCTACAACAGCAAGGGGTTCAATCTGAACGGAGTCCCGCAAACGGAAATATCCGGTAGGTGAATCAGTCCTGCTGTTATTCTAGATCTCAGTGTGAATGACAGTTATGAATGTCCTGACATTGCATACAAAGACAAACTTTAATGCAAGTAGCTACAATGCGATTAAGACGTATTTTCATCTTGATTATCAGCAAGCAAGACAAGTTCCATTCATACACAACACAATGATACAGTAATTCAAAGTGCATTAATACAAAAATTAAAAAGGTGTATACAATTAATAATAATCCATACTGGTCAACTGTTGTCAAATGCTATGACAACTTGGTTTATATAGGGTACTATATCCTGTCTTGCACATGTACTGTAGGCTATTTGACATTCCCACAGGTCTTTGGACTTTATAATTTTCCATGACCCAGGATTCCATAACAGTTTCCTAGACTGTTTTTTCTGCTGTCATTTGGTTTGAGTGTGTGGCATGGTTACAGATGTACTGGTGATTATGAGCTTTCTGCTCTCTCTCTCTCTCTCTCTCTCTCTCTCTCTCTCTCTCTCTCTCTCTCTCTCTCTCTCTCTCTTCTCTCTTCCTCTCTCTCTCTCTCTCTCTCTCTCTCTCTCTCTCTCTCTTGTGTGTATCAGGGTGGAGTATTGTCTGTCTCATTCAAAGTTGCTCCATGAGGGTCTAGAGTTTTCACTTTTGATTTTTAAGGAGCAAGTTGAAAAGATGAAACCTCGCCGGGTGTTCTGTGTGGTAAAAGTGCTTTCACACGCCCAGAAGACATTGATTTCTCTTTGTTTCATTGAATTTTTCTATCACCTTAGATTCTGTGCTCAGCACTGCAGCCTGGAAATATTTTTACCCATCATCCTCTTGCGCATGACGCACGAGCTGATCCCGGCCGGTATTCCCTAATGATCAGAAAGTGTTCTCCATTTAGAAGATTAATAGAGGTGAACATCCGACGTTAGTGACTGTACAATAATTTGATGGAGATATTATCCTCATAAACACGTACAACCCGTCCAGACGCATTCAATCAGAGTGATGCATCGCTACTATCGCATGTTACCATCACCAGTGTGGGCTGTGTTTAGACAGCACACTTTTATGCCTAAGTGATGGTGATCAAACCCCATCCCTAACTTCTCAACCGTATGGAGACAATGAGATTTAATTGAAAGTAATTGTTTCAGAGTCAAGAGTTTCCCCCAGGAAATGTTCTGCAATTATACTGCAGCTTTTTCTTTAGCAGTGAAGTTTCTCTGGCTCTCCACAGAGCTGACATACTTGTCCTCCCATGCGTAAAACTGCGTGAATCTGATTTTGGTTTTTGTGATTATTAAAGTTGCATGACTGTTGTCAGCTGGTTGGACAGGAAATCTGGACACAGACTCGGACCTTCTTTAGCGGTTTCTGTGACATTAATGGAATCGCCCGTTATTCCAACTTTTCTCGCTTTTTCCATTCTTTCCTCTCCCGCTGCTAGTCGGCATTAACCTTAGATGGATGAATTTCATTCAGGCTGTGTCTTTAATTTTTGATAGGAAAGCTTCGTTTGAATATTTTAAGGCTTAAGGATTTAAACATTCAGCTGGATTGTATATCATCTTTCTCTCTGACTCATTTGAGACGAACTTGACACCAACCCAGTGAGAGCAACGTTTGGCCCATGGTCATGTTTGTGAGTGTTTATGTTTACTGTGTTTTATCTGGTAGAACACCACAAAGCTTATGCAAAAGCAGCTGTCTTCTATCAGTCCCCATGCTTTCTGTTTTACTCAGAAGTGAGTAATGATATTCCCCTGGCGATCCGGAGAGGGGATCCCACCCCGGCGAACTGTGGCACACCCTGCTAATGGCCCAAACAAGCCGAGCGACCCACACCAGAGCCTGAAGTTACGACAATACACAATTATAATCTCTACCTGACCTCATTTCAAGAACGATTCAGTGACAGATCAGGTCAAGATGGCTCTTGTCAGTTCTTGTTAGGCTCATATCAGGAATCATTTTAGGAAACCAAGCCAAGTTCAACTCACCTTTGTACTCAGCCTCCTTGTTAAGTAGATAGAGTTACACCCAATGTAAAGGCTATAGTAAAATCTTTCAAATTATTTTGATGCAATTGAAAACAGTTTAGGGAACATATAATTATCTATGCTCCAATCATAGATCACATTACTGGAATTATAACTGCAAACACACCTTATCAGATTAACGGTTTAATGGACAATTTGGCGATCCTTAATATATGGATGACTTCAATTTTTTTGACAAAATAGTTGGAGACGTGGGATTGTAGTAAGTACGAGGCTGTGTCCTAAGTTGCCCCTTATACCCTTAAATAGGGCACTATTTGAAGGAACGGCCATTTGTAGTGGTGTCCGAAACTATAGTAGACATTATGGAGTGCACTCATTCAATCCCACAATGCACCACAATAACAAGTCTACGACTGATGTACGCTCAATGGCTAGAGAATACTCATAAATAACCGTGAGAGTCAATCACCGAATGAATCCCTGTGTTTGACCAGAAGATCCATCCATTTTTCAAACCGCTGGTCCAATGTGGGTACAGCGTAATATCATACAGGTATAAATTCCTTTTTAATTGATCATTACATTTTTTATACATGCATATACATAGTTTCCATGACAAAGTTCAATATCAATATTTTCTCCGGAGCTGCCAGTTTGCAAAAGTTTTCAAAAGCAAGCACAAAATATATAAATGCTGCTGTCCTTTCAACATAGTCGGTGTCTGAGATCCCTCAAGTGAACTATAGTGGACTAATGTAGGGAATATAGGGGGCGATTTCAGACAAATAGAGCATATTGAGCCATGGTGCTCATGTAGGAAATGCTTATCATTTATCAAAATGTATCATATATAAATCATATATTTAATAAATGAATTATACTAATCATGAAAATATATTTATATGTACATTTTATATAAACTAATGTATATTTTCTCTGTTGCTGACCTTTGTTATTATTTATTAAAATAATATATAATTTAGAATTCATCTTTTTTTTATGTTGTATGAAAGTTTATTTATTTATTTGCCAACTGACCGAATCCCCCTTTTGAACTCATTTTCACTCAGTTCTTTATTATTTTTTATTATTTATAAGTTTTAATATTGTATGCAAGCAAATATTTATTTACTCAAACAGATTATCACCTGAAGTCTCTCAAACCCCATTCACCGTGACGATGAGGTGTAGCGCCCCCTAGCTGTGACTTTAGAGTCGGCAGTGGTCATAAAGCAGCTGTCATTAGTCATGTCATGGACACGAGCGAGCATGAAAGCACTAATGAGGTCCCTGAGCCGCGCCGGCCCGCTGGATGACGGCCGCTAGTGCAACTGCTGGAGGCAAACCACGGTTGCTCGAAAGCAAAATGGCCCATGGTAACATCATAGACAGCAGAAGTTCTTTGTTGCAGGAATATTTCAATATTTAAGTTGCATGAGCACATTTGCTCTAGGGCATAGTATAGAATTCCCCTTTTTATTCATGCTGTGTGTGTGTGTGTGTGCATACAGAATGCATTGTATTTTGTATTGATTTGTTGTAAATGTGTATTGATTTGCATGCATTGATTTTAGGGGTCACACAAGATGCTTTCACAATGAATTTGTGCTTTTATTCTCCAATCCATGGCAAAATGAATTGAGAATGGGGTATTCCTACACTCCCACGCATGCACACAGACACAGAGTGAAGTGTTTATAGTGCTGATGCAGTAGATGTTGAAGGCATTAAGCTGTAATCTGCCCTCTGGAGCCTGAAACTCACCACATAGTGTTTGATGTCATGCAGAGCCGAGAAACCACTCGACACACTGCAGCAGTGAAAGGGGGAAGAAAAAAACTGATATTGAGACTCTCATGCAATCTGCTCCTTCCTCTGTCCTTTCTGTCCCTTAAAACAGGAAAAACAGATTGTTGGACTTTAGAAGGTCTAGTATTTTATTAATTTCTCTCTTGATGTGTTGGTCCCTCGCTGATGCTTTGCTATAAAAAAAAACAGATTATTATGGCTAGCAAGGCTAAATGGCTAAAACACATATGTTGTGTTTTGGATGCTGGTGTCCTTGATAGCTCACCCAAAAATGTAAAATGGTCATCATTTAAACATTCTCATGCTGTTACTAACCAGCATGACTTATTATTAGTTTCTCTTTTCCATGCAATTACAATTAATGGGGACTGAAGCTTTCAAGCTTCAAAAAGGTTGCAAAAGTACCATAAAAGGGTCCATATTATTCATGCATTATTTTTCAAGTCTTCAGAAGCCATGCAATAACTTTGTGTGTAAAACAGACTGAAATGTAAGCCTTTATTTAGTAACCACCAACTGAATCAGCAAGTCAATGAGCTGAATCGAGATACAGAGGAGTTTGATTTGTGAACGAATCATTCAGACGGGTTTTGTGAACTGATTCATTGAAAAGCTCCAACTGAAAAGAGTGATCCACTTTTCATATGAGCAAGAACAGATGTTTTTAATTGAAGAATGTCACAGGTTTGGAATGGTGAGGTGGAACAAGGGTGGGCAAAAAAAAAATATTTTAGGATAAACTAACTATAACTTAACCAGCTTTGAACCAGCCATCTCTAACCCGGCTGGACCAGTGTGAATTAGCATGGTCCGCTTGTCTTTCTAGCAGAGCGGATCACTTACCAGGGATTTGTCTTGAATGTAATCGTCCCATGTTAGACAGACCCTTAGTTTTTTGGTAATTGGTAAAACATAAAACTGTGTGTCAATACAAGACCTTGGCTTCTCTCCCAGGATGCAATCCACAGCTGAATATGATACTTCTGAAATCAGATAACGCCAGGACAGTGCCGTGATGTAAATCTGCAGTCCAGAGCGAGGCTTATTGAATTATCTAGCCACTAAATATGACAAACTGACTCAGATTGTAATACATGCAGTGTAATGTAGTTCTCAGTCTTCCTATGAGTGAAGGACTGCCCTCCCCAGAGGAGAGAGAGAGAAGTGACAGACCAAGGTGACATTTAGATGAAGACATTTTGATGGATTTGCTATTGTGTGACATCCTTTTAAGGAAGAGAGAGAGAGACGAAGGGTCACATTTCCCCCATACATGAATGTACATATGACATAGCCTGAACGTTATGGCACATACTGACATACAGGGATTCAAAATGAGATTTTTTAAATCATTTGAGTAACTTTGAGCCTTTCTATCAGCTCAAATCCATCTGGACATTCTCCTCTGACCTCTGGCAGCAACCCGGAGCCCACAGAACTGCCACTCACAGGATATTTTCTGTTTCTCTGACCATTATCTGTAAACGTTAGAAATGGTTGTGCGTGAAAATCCCAGTAGATAAGGAGTTTTTTTTAAATATTATAAGTATGAAAGCATGGAGCATGAAGAATCATTTTCACACATGAATTAACACCTCTGAGTCCAGACCTTAAATTCATTGATTGAAAGTCTTTGGGATGTGCTGGAGGAGACTAGTTTACACAGTGCTGGACCGAGTGCATTGTCAATACACAAATCTTGACTGAAAATATATGGAACATCACAACATTTGTTCCATCAATAGGTGTCATCAATATACTGCAAATCTAGTCTATAACATACTTTAGTCAATTTAGTTGACTTTAACCTGTTTTTTTTTTTGTTTTTGTTTTTTTACACCTGTGCTGTGTAGCATTTGAATGTTTTGACAGTTCGTTTCATCCCAATGAAGCTTAATTGACCCTGGCTCTGAGCAAGAGTCACACAGTGTTCTCTGGAAAACAGTTTAATCTTTATAATCCTAACCACATTTCCTGCTAGCCTCGATGATTCATTGTAAATTCATTGCAAAATACTAAAACTAAAAATCGTCTCCAATGTTGAATGACAAAATAGCCATATAAAACTCATGCACTACACAGTTGAGTTCATACATAAGTACATGTGTATAAGTGTATAGTGTGTAATTTGTGAAACAACTAAGAGGTTAGTTAGCTCCTGCTGGTAGATACTGTAACTACACCTACTTGGCTCATTTAAAGTAACACTAAGTAGTTTTTCAACCTTCATAATATATTTCCAAGACCCTTGTGATGGTACATCGACTTAAAATAAGTTAAATGACACATCTGCCATAGCCTGATGTGGTCTGTATCGCTTTTACTGGCACTATGTAACTTCAGGTTTTGGGTAGGAACCCGTGCACAAAAAGAACTACAAAATTCGACTGCTTTACGTCAAGCGCTACAATAGTCATTATTTGTTTTTCTTCGTTACTGATGTCACAATGCATCATCCTTTCATAAAATCATGTAACATACTCTACCTTGTCTGTGGACATCGTTCATTCTAAAGCCGGTGCTGGATAAACAGCGAGCGTGTGTGCGACGGTAGGCTAAATTATTTAAGACAGCGGCAATGGACAATTTCGTTTCCAACCAGTAGGGCGACCGAAGAGGAAAAGTTACTTGGTGTTACTTTAATTGAAAAGCAGTACTTCCATTTCTACAGCCGCCATATTGAGCATTCATTAATTTTTCAATGAGTGGTCCATTATGGAAGCCTGTTTACACCTCAAAGAAAAATAAATGAAACAGAAATTGTATGTATGAATGTTTGTATTTATTTATTGAGATGAAACAGGGTTGCATATGCTTCGTTTTATATTGTATATGCAGGAAGTTAGCAAGATGGTTACAGCAGTTACGTTATGAAACTGATCTGGGTGCCAGTTGGCTGAGAACCTAAATTCAATCTATAACTCCTGATTGCTGTACATTTTTGAGTTATGATTTAGAATAACAAAGCACAACCAGCACATGGAGTTCATGTAATGACTTTCTGACAGAACAGTAAGTGTGCCAGAGCTTGTGAATTTTAGAAATTGTCATGTCTTGTTTTAATTTTAGCATGTGTCTTAGTCTCTGGCCTGACACTCCTAACAGCAGCCTAACTTTAACCCCTGGAGACTAAGCGCAAAGCTTCTCCAGATGAGAGCAGAGGGAAGACTTGAAAGAGTCATTACATGCGCTACAATCAAAAGGAAGTACAGCGAGAGCATTCTGGGGGATTTGGAAGGGCAGTGTACTCTCAAATGTGAAACTCAATGGGGCTTCCTGTTAAAGCTGGGCCGAACTCCGCTTTGGATATTCACAACAGCGAGCTTGCAGAGGAGAGAACGTGTTTGATTTGGCTGGACTCTCAGCAGCTGTAGGGAAGTGTGGGAAAAGGAGAGAGATTTCACCCCATTCATTATGGGAGAATCTGACGTAATAATGATCACTAATGCTGCTTATGAGAAACATTCAGCTTGTACAGCGACCTCATAAAAATTGTACAAGCATCAGTGCTGTGGAAAAGCTGCAGGTGGAAGCTGGGAAGCCTTCACAGAAAAACGATAATTCTGTCATCATTTATTCACCCACATTACTCCAAACCTCTATGACGTTCTTACTTCTTTCTTTGGAACAAAAAATAAGATATTTGGGAGAATGTTTTTAGCTGTTGTTGGCCAAAAAAATGAAAATCATAGGGGTTCAAACAACATTGGAACCCTACTTTTCCATCTGTCCTTGTGGTATCATCTTTTTCAGATTTATTTATTTACTTTTGTATTAAAATCAGCATGCATTTAAATGTACAAATTGAACAGAGAAAGCTGCAAAGTGACCAGACTTTGTCTCAAAAGTCGTGTTACACAACATTGTGTGGGTTGGTTTTCATCATAGACAGTATAAGAAGTGGACAGAGCCATCTCATTGGAACTCAGTTGAGACAGTTGAAGCCCATTTTTAGCGATTTTTGAGCACTTCCGTTCCTGACGCGCAGACTCAAACCGACTCAAACTAAGCTGGATGACGTGAGCAACCTGTCTGACAGACGTAAATCTTCTAGTAGCTGTGCGTGAAAATTGCCAACGTTAATCTTGCAGAGACGGGGAACTTGAGCAAGAGTTCTCATACCGAATTATTTCCAATTCCCCAAAAACGTTGTTGAAATATTCGTTGCTTGTATGGACTCATTATCTATAGGCTTCTCCCTTGACGGGACATCCCCCCGATTGCCTGCGAGCTTCTCCTCCTGTCTGTACGGTAATTTCTGTACAGCGCAACAGAGAGTCGAGTGGTTATGACGCAATCGTTAGCCTATTTTTACAAAAACTGTTTCTGTTTCTGTTTCATAATGTAACATAAGGTAATGGAGCCCTTTATACATTGTCGTGTTTCTTTAGAAATAAATAACGGACAAATGGAGTCTTTAAACGCCTCAGATGTCAAGTTATTCGCTGTCAAAGTGACGCCAAAATGAATGGGAGTCAATGGAAATGCTAACGCAAGTGAAGTTCTGCTACAAGATGGCGGCACCCGGCCAGCTTCAACTTCCGGTCGATGGATTACCCCTTGGTTTTCATCAAGCGTGCCGCACAAGCCCTCAAAAGTGAAGCCAAAACGTCTCGATCGCCCCCCCCAAACCCCCCCATCGACCGATCCTAGTATAGGTCATAAGCCCCGCCTCCCCGTGTTATTCAACGGGATGCGAGACCAACTAAACAATTAAATTACACTTCACATATCTTTTTTCTAAATTTATTTGTCATTTACTGTAGTTTATATCACATTGATGTAATTTCAAGTGTTTGTTTTTAAAATAAGTTAGTTTTTAGTTAGTTATTTGATGCTTTAAAAACGGTGCTGTGACATCATGATTAACAGCTGTGATTGACAGCTTCTCTGTGCGAAGTAGTCACTGAAGCACCAACAGACTTTTTTTCATAATGTTGACTATGCGGTTAGTAGTTGTATTTGCCTTATTTTAACGAGGTACTGCAATCAGCAGACATCATTGGAGAGGAACGGAGCAGACAGAGGCCACTTAAGAAAAGTGCAGGGCGTGTGCTTGCGATTGATTCAACGAGAGTGAGGGCGGGGCCTTGATTTCGCGGCTTTACTTCCTGCTCAGGACTGCGCATGACTGGTCCCGAAAACGCAACTGCGCAGACTCAAGTTCCAATATGTCAGCGCCATATCGGGACACTGGCGGCTTCAGTTCTCTCCAATGGAAAAGAGCGAAGGGGCGTCGTCCATCTTTTTTTACAGTCTATGGTTTTCATTATCAGTCTGCAGAAGGAACCAGTGAGAAGATTGTGTGTATCTGTTGAAATCAGCTATGACAAATTACTTACTTAACCCAGAAAACAAAATGTTATGCAATTCATAATTTGTAATGCTATCGTTGTGTAGTTTCCTTCTCTTTTGGCTCAGATATGAATTTATTATGCCTCTAATGAGAATTTCCATTGTGCTTCAGAAGATGAAGTGTCTTTGAACAAACAGTGCTCTAATTGCAGGCTCTGTCCTCCCTGAGGCAAACGCCGGTTAAGTGTCGTGTTGACAACTATGGTAGAGATGGAGAGGGATTTTCATAACTCTAGTTCATGGGTCAGAGTTACTTGAGAATGAACTAAAGGTCACGTTAACTGAATATTTTCCATTATTGACCGAATGTTTTTAGCAGTGATGGAAAATTCTGAAGGCCGGCCGTCATTTTGACAGATTAGGGGGATCTACTGTAAATCTATCTATCTATCTATCTATCTATCTATTATCTATCTATCTATCTATCTATCTATCTATCTATCTATCTATCTATCTATCTATCTATCTATCTATCTATCTATCTATCTATCTATCTATCTATATATCTATCTATCTATCGTTTACGTTAAGTGTAGTTTTTTAGACTTTACACTACTAGAATATTGATATTTAAAAGAAATCTAAAACTATCATTACCACGGTCATTTTTTGTAAAGATACTTCGATAAAGGATGCATTTTTTTTACTCAAATGCCAATAAGTCTCCAGTACAATAAGAGTAGAAAGATTCTGTACACATATTATCAGTAGGTACAGTAAAGCAGGACAGATGCTGTCATCATGTTTATTTGTAATTTCTGTACTGAGCAGGGAATTTCATCATAATTGTTCAAATGCCATCAGTTTCTTTGCATCGTCTTTTAGAGACAAGCCCTTGAGACAGGGGAGTGAGATATATTTTGTTCTCTGTGAGTTTGATGAGATTGATGTATTTTTAGATGTGCTAAAAGCTCTGGGCGATCCAGTTATCTCTCTCATTCTCTGAAGAAACAGCTAACATTAAGATAACTGCACAAAAAGAAGTCTAAACTGTCATCTCATGCAGTCTGTGTGTAATTAGAGACATAGCGGGAGTGCAAATTCTCTTGTTTTCTCGTTTGCTATTTTTATTTTCTCTTTCTCTATTTCTGATCCTCTGAGCCAAAGTTGTTCATAAATTATACAGATAATTCCAGCTTTGTTTTGATGTAGATAGTTCATGCTCATTTGAGTTTCTCTCTTTGTGTGTGTGTGTGTGTGTGTGTGGTGTGTGTGTGTGTGTGTGTGTGTGTGTGTGTGTGTGTGTGTGTGTGTGTGTGTGTGTGTGTGTGTGTGTGTTGTCACAATCCACAGAATGTATTTGAAAATCTGATTCCTCCCTTTTTTTTGTTATTGTATCTGTTTCTATTTCTATTCTTATTTATGCATCTGTATGGGTTTATGGATGTATGTAACCACTTGACTGTATTTGCATTTTCTCAGATGGTTCACCGATTGTCTTTGATCATGGGTCCAAAAGGGATGGGATTGTAAGTGTAAGTGCAAGTGAAAAAGAAAGTGCAAAAGTCTGCAATTAAGTAGGTTTATGGGAGCTTGTTAGAGTGTGTATGAATGTGAATGTCAATGTATCTAAATGTTTATTAAAGTCCTGTGTTGTATTTACTTTAATTATAATTTTCAATTATGATGTTGGTTTCTTTGAACTGTAGGGACCTCCTCGGAAATGAGATGGTTCATCTCAAGGGGCTATCCTTGGAAATAAATACATAAATAAACAAACACTTACGTCACTTAAAATTGCATGAATGTCTTTGCATTATAAAACAAAGTATCAAACCAAGTGACATTCATTTTAAACAAAGATTGCACATAATTTTTCAAGCAAAACTTTTTTCACAAATAAGTTAAAATAATAGATAAACTGTTAAAAATATAATGTCCATACTGTTTAATGTGATAAACCAAGTGCTGCATGCGGCCTCCGTATTAATGGAGCGCTGTCTCTTTAAATCCATGTTCAGTGAAATGACACTGCTGGAGGGTAATGTCCTACTGGCTCTAAACTATCTTTATTATATGCATGTTTCCAGTATGATGTCAGAATGAAGTGTTTCCAGTGGAGGTAGTGCAGCTTGTAAGATCGATCTATCTATCTATCTATCTATCTATCTATCTATCTATCTATCTATCTATCTATCTATCTATCTATCTATCTATCTATCTATCTATCTATCTATCTATCTATCTATCTATCTATCTATCTATCTATCTATCTATCTATCTATCTATCTATCTATCTATCTAAACTATCTATCTATCTATCTATCTATCACATTTAGTTGACAGTAGCAGTTGCAGCCGATCAGGTTTCACTCAGAGTTTTATGGCAGTTGTATAGCTGGTCAGTGTGAACCAAGCTTTTCTTAAATGAGTCCAGCACATAGAGGGAATCTGTCTCTTTGGCTGTTAAAGGAGGTGTTCTCCTCTGTGACCCAACCACATGGCATCACTCAACAAAATTGAATCACAAATCCACACAGGAGGACAGAGAGGGGGGAGATGGATGGAACGAGGGAGAAAGAGAGCAATGCTGACACATCAGTTTTATCAATGGTTCTCCTTAAAGTCATTACAGTACATTACATCTCACCACGACACAAGTCCATCTCTTTGTTTCTTTGAATAGAAATTCAGAGCTGATTTACAGTGTACTAGAAAACCTATCCCTGTTCTTTCAGCCTTTACCCCTTTTTACTTTTCATTCCTGTACATACTCTCAGTTGTGTTTGAGCTTTAAACTGATCTGTAAAAACGTTTCCAGCACATTGATTTCTGATTTTCAATCCAGTATAAGTAAGAATACACTTTGAATAAGATGGATGCATACTGTTAAAAATCTGAATGGTGCTGCCAACGTCCGTGTTTTTAAGCATGCAAGAGTGCATGTCTTCAATTTCCAAAAATCTTAGATGGTTCTAAATGACAATTAAGTTGTCAGCATTTTAATAGAAGTTTGATGATGGAAGTAGAATCCTATTTTAAATCACTAAGGATAAATTCATTTTTAACAAATATAAACACCTCTAAATCCATCAGACTAGACCAGCTGGCCACGAAAACCAACTTATTGAAGACCTGCAAACCACTTACACTCTAACAAAAGCCTGTAAAAAATAGGACACAATATACTGTTATTGTGTTATGAAGAAATTGTCAGTATTTGGTTTAGTCAGATCAGTGTGACCTGTTGGCATCTGTTGGTGTTGGTCATTTAAGTGACGTAGTCTATATAATTGGCGATTATCCACGTTGGTCGATGTCTGTCAGTGCGGTGTAAATGGCCTTAATGTTTATTAATCAGATCAAATACAACTAGAAAGAGCAATAGTAGAAGTGGCGATCGTGGGCCAAAGGCAGAGCTGATTCCACACTGCCCTCATAGGGTGACAGGCCAAGGCGTCCTACTGCTGATCTCTCTCTTGTGTAAGTGAGTCATTCCAGCTGTTGGGAATCACAGTGATTAGAATTGTTACATAAGCAAAGTTATTTATGACTGTTGTTGATTTTGTCTGACGTCAGGCATGACCTATTTTGTTTATATGTTGGCTGAGTAGAAGGATGTTGTATTTGTAGATGAGAAAAGGAGTGGAAAAGACATGATGAAGTGAAATGAGGCACAGAGTAGTGATATCATATACTTGCCCTTTCCAGCTCTGATATTGACCTGACTAAAGGATTATTAGGAACACCATACTAATACTGTGTTTGACCCCCTTTCGCCTTCAGAACTGCCTTAATTCTACGTGGCATTGATTCAACAAGAAGCTGAAAGCATTCTTTAGAAATGTTGGCCCATATTGTTAGGATAGCATCTTGCAGTTGATGGAGATTTGTGGGATGCACATCCAGGGCACGAAGCTCCCGTTCCACCACATCCCAAAGATGCTCTATCTGGGCTGAGATCTGGTGACTGTGGGGGCCATTTTAGTACATTGTCATGTTCAAGAAACCAATTTGAAATGATTCGAGCTTTGTGACATGGTGATTATCCTGCTGGAAGTAGCCATCAGAGGATGGGTACATGGTGGCCATAAAGGGATGGACATGGTCAGAAACAAAGCTCAGGTAGGCCGTGGCTTTAAACCATGCCCAATTGGCACTAAGGGGCCTAAAGTGTGCCAAGAAAACATCCCCCACACCATTACACCACCACCAGCAGCTCTGCACAGTGGTAACAAGGCATGAGGATCCATGTTCTCATTCTGTTTACGCCAAATTTTGACTCTAACATCTGAATGTCTCAACAGAAATCGAGACTCATCAGTCCAGGCAACATTTGTCCACCAACCGTCTGGCACCAACAACCATGCCACGCTCAAAATTGCTTAAATCACCTTTCTTTCCCATTGTGACATTCAGTTTGGAGTTCAGGAGATTGTCTTGACCAGGACCACACACCTAAATGCATTGAAGCAACTGCAATGTGATTGGTTGATTAGATAATTGCATTAATGAGAAATTGAACAGGTGTTCCTAATAATCCTTTAGGTGAGTGTGTATATATAAATGTAGCTCACACACAGCCCAGGTCTGTCTGTGGATGGGGTGTGCGTGTGTGTGTGTGTTTTAATATAAATGCTGAAGGTGGACACTGTCTGGCTTTTCTAGGCTTTAGCTGAAGCAGCAGATGTGACAGCTATTGATCCTCTTCAGGGATCAGCTAATCTGTACCTGGCTCTTTGAAGCTTGCGCTAATGTTACATTTGTGCTGTCATGTATGGTTTCTGGGATTACTTGGGAGCAGGAGCTCAAGACATTAATCTGTGTGGTGTGTGTGTGTGTGTGTTGTGTGTGTGTGTGTGTGTGTGTGTGTGTGTGTGTGTGTGTGTGTGTGTGTGTGTGTGTGTGTGTTGTGTGTGTGTGTGTGTGTGTGTGTGTGTGTGGTGTGTGTGTGTGTTGTGGTGTGAGTGTTTGTGTCCAGCATTGTCAGACCTTTTACGATACTGCGTACGGTCTTGTCCACTTAGCATATTAGCAACTGCGTTTAGACCGAGGAGACTGTCTGATTGACATGTATAGAGACCAACCACAGTTCATTTTGTTTTTATGCACCATTTAGAGGCTGGATTACCTGCAACTGCATCAGATAGTCAGTATACTGTGGTTGTGCGGAGATTAGGGCTAGATCATTGTGAGAAATTGGGGAAAGTGTGTGTGTGATTATTGGGTGTTCTGTGCTCCATGTGTTTTGGATTGTTTCTTTCATTGCTCATTGCTTCATTGCTTTCATAAATGATGAGTGTTTTGTGGTTATTGATAACACTCCACAAACATCGGCTCTGTTTGAAAGCTGACTTGTTTCCAATAAGCTGTTTGTTGCATTAATTTGTAATTTTCTAATTTCCAGCCAACTGAACAGATCCGCTACATCTGCACTGGAAAAATCACGGCTGTTCGATCAAGGTTTTGTAGTTTTTGCATTGATTCATCTGAGCACATTTGATAGTTCCATGACCGCTGATTAGATTTAAAAACCAGCGCTTTGTTCTTGATAAAGGAGCATAAGCCTTCATAAATTCTTAATTTGTATATCCTAAATTACAATGACATCTTCACACAGACTCTTTTTAGAGGCTAAAGATTATGTTGATGTAATATATTTATTTGACTGACACTCTGAGATTCAAAACATAACAAAGAATCAAGTTTGGGAAACGAGAACTGAAACTATTAATTAAAAGAAAATGGTTTTATGTTGTTATTTTTCTTTAATTTTATTTATTTATGCATTTGTTTATGCATTTATTTACCTGTTCATTTATGTTGTTTTTTTTGTAGTATCTGTAGAAATTATCTTAAAAATATATTAAATTGTTGCTTGGGCAATTTAAAATTTAAAAACACCGCCACCAGTGTGTGTCCTTTAGGGGTAGTCAGTCGAATTTTACAGGTATAGATAAAGGCATACCTCAGGGTTCTTCACTTGGGCCTTTGTTATTCTCCATTTTTATTAATGACTTGCCACTTTGCTGTTCTGGATGTGACATTCATCTTTATGCAGATGATACAATTATATATTGCTCCAAATTGAATATTTCTGACATAAATTACTCATTACAGGGTGACTTTGATTCTGTCCAACACTGGTTGTCATTTAATAAACTTCTGTTGAATAAGTCAAAATCTTACTGTATGCTTTTCCAGAAGAAAGAAAGAAATAATCTTAATTTGCATTTTTTGGATTCTTCTCCTTTAGAGTCAACTGAAAAATTTAAATATCTCGGTGTTTGGCTAGAAAATGATCTTTCATTCAAAGCTCATATACATTCGCTTAACAACAAACTTAGTTTTCGTCTTAGAACATTATATCAATCGATAGACTGCTTTAATTTTCAGGTTAGGAGAAGAATAGTTTCTCAGTTGTTGCTACCTATACTGGACTATGCAGATATTATATATGCTAACACAACTGCCGCTTGTCTACACTCTCTCGATGTGGTATACAACAGTCTGTGCCGATTCGTCCTTCGCTGCCCTTATAGGACACATCATTGTGTGATGTATGACCAGCTGTCCTGGCTTGCACCTTCAGCCAGAAGACAATATCATTGGTTTTTGCTTATATTTAAATGCATTTATTTTCAATATCCATATTATTTATCGCAGTATTTAGTGCCTTACAGTTCACAACATAATCTACGTCACAACGAACAGATCTTCTTTACTGTCCCTAGAGCTAAGAGAGAAATTGGGAAATATGCCTTTCGTGTTAAAGCTCCTCGTGCCTGGAACAGCCTTCCTGCATCCATCCGCTCGCTTACGTCTTTTCCTCTGTTCCGAACTGCTTTGTTAACACATCTTCAGAATACTTGTCTATGTTTCTAATATTTCGGATTTAGCTTGAATAGATGTCATGTTATCTATGGGTGTATGAATGTGTTTATATGTAGAAATATACACATCTAGGATAGTGAGAGCTTGTGTGTGTGTGTGCGTGTGTGTGTGTGTGTGTGTGTGCGTTGAGGTTTTGTATCTTGTATATTGTAACTATTCTGTTGTTTTACTGTTCTTTATTGTTTGGAAATGTTACTGAGGACCCCCATGAAAACGAGATGTTTCATCTCATGGGGCTGATCCTTGAATAAATGTTTATAAATAAATAAATAAATAAATAAAATTACGTGACTCAAGGTGCCTATAATATACACACAGTATATTTAAGTAGATGTCACGCTTTATTTAAGACCAAATAAGAATACTAAGCAATAACCACTTTCAATATACTGTCAATTTTTAATACATTTTACTGAAAATCATAGAATAATGTTCTGTGAATATCATCTAAAAGTGGCGGAGCTTTTCAAAAGGTCCATTGCCATCCTCAGAAATACAAAAAAATTGGAAATGAAAATTGGAAATTCCTTACTAAATTCTTTAAGATTGATAGTGGTCCTTACTCGGAAGTGAATTGTCACATTTTTGGAATGATAGTTAACATGTCTGTATTTATTGCTCACGCAGTGCTTAGTTAAATTTTTACTGTGTTTTACTTTTATTGTAAACCTTCTCTGCTGGCCATCGTGGGTTATATTATCACAGTGGGAAGCCTTGTCTTTCTAATGCATGCTGGGAGATCATGTTGAGATTGAGCAGAGACGGGCCATGATACAGTGCGTTACTCAGATTAAAGCCTTTCACCAGTGATCAGATGACAATGTACGTGTAGACAGAAACTCAATGGGCCGCGTGTTTGAAAAAGATTCAACTACACAAAGATAACCGCAGAAAACTCTGACATCACAGTCAGGAGTCAAAGGAAACAGCTGATATTTATTTTACTTGGTTTCTTTAGTGTGTGTGACAGTTTCGGTTACTTTAGTATGTGTGACAGTTTCTGTAAGGTTCTTAAAAGTTTTAAATATGAACTCTGAAGAATAAAAACAACTGGAAAGCAATTGGAAAACAACTGACCCTTGATATACTATTTGAATATAATAATATTTGTTTATAATGTTTGAATGCTAATAAAATGTAGGTGGGTGAGGGAGGGGGGGGGGGGGGGTGTTGATGATCTACTACATTTATGTTTTGATCATTCTGAATCTTGAATCCAAAAACGCCTTTTTCTCAGCTTTTTGCTCAAAGTGTTGCTTTTTTATGAAACTTGCTCACATAAAAAATGATGCATTAAGCTATAATAAAACTTTTTTTTTTCTGTTCTTTCTTTTGATATATTGTTTGTTCAGATATGCATTCAACAAAATATTCTGGGGGCCATGAAACATTGTGAAAATTATTAAAAATACTGGCGGTAGCTGACAACTTTTTTTCAAAAACGATGGCAGAGAAAGAGCTAAAACAAAACTATTAACTATTATGACATGACCTCTTCTGCTTTCTTGGCTCCTGTGTTGATCTTGTCATGGTTTTATGCGAAAGTGAGGACAGTTCATGCTGAAGCCAAACCCAGTGTGACAGTGTACGGTTTGTTAGTAGAGATGAGGGTTGCGTGAGCAAAGTGTTTGGCCTCGGTTGGGTTTTGGCAATGACGTGGTGTTCCGTAGATCTTGATGAATTCAGTGTTTGTTCTTCAGTCTAACTAAAGACAGAAGCACAGAAAGATATTGCAGGGTTTGTTTTCCCGTGGGATTAAAATGCCTCAGAGAAATTGAATATCTGAGGAACATCAAGGCGGTAATCCTGTTCTTAGCGGAACACAGAAGCTTCTTCCCGCCCTCTGTTTTTCCTTTGCTCATCTCTCTCTTACTGCATCCATCCTCTATCCTTCATTCTCTCTCCTTATCCTTGTCTCACTCTTCTGTTCTTTTCTCCATCTGTCCCTCTCATCCTCCTCTTTCTGCTTTTCACTTGTCATCTCACTTTCATCGCTGCCCCCTCTTGATTTTTATGAATCATTCTTATCTAACAATAATACAAATGTAATTTATTCTCGATAATTTAATAAATAATAATAAATTAAATCATTTTAAGTATTATTAATTAAACGGAATTAATGTTTTTAATTAAATAATATAATACATTAATTAAACAAATATTTTAATTTAATTATTTCATTGATATTGATAAAAATATATAAGAAATAAGTAAAATTACCATAAATAAATAACTAATATATTTAATTCTCACAATTACCATCTTAAAATGATTCAGCGATCTGTACTACACACTCCACTGGAGAATGGACAGAAACTGAGGATGGTGTGTTTCTGTGTGTGTTTTACTATGCGCATTCACTCATTCCTTTTTCTTTATCTCTCTTGCGCAGTGTGCTGAAAATGTATTTGCACAATGATGTATTGCCCAAGCAAAAGCAGGATAGGCAAGTGATAATACAAACTAAATATGTATTTTATGTTTCAAAAGAAAATGTAAGGGGTGCTTGTCCATACAAAAGTACAATAGAACACAACTCTATCCTTGTTAAAACGTTTAGTCCACACAATGTAGACAAACGCAGACCCGCACATAGAAACAGACAGAAAGCACCTCGTTGTTTACCACGAGCAGATTCAGTCTGGCAGCCGGTAAAGTGTGTTTGTGTGTCATGTACGTTCAGATTAAGCTGCCAGAAAACATCAGCTCCATCTCTGACAGCCTGTAATTTTGAAGTGAGCCTGTCCAGACAGGAAAGTGTGTGTGAACCTTGTTCTGAAATATGAGCAAGTGCCACTTGCTAAGGCTCAGTATGAGCTAGTAGTGCTCACACTTAAAGGGAAAATTCTCTCATCAATCACTCACCCTCGTGTCGGTCCAAACGTGTATGATTTTTGTTCATCTTCAGAACACAAATGAAGAAAATGAAATCTGAGAGATTTCTGCCTCTCCATTGAAAGCCTATTCACCCAAACTCTGACGCTCAACTGTACTTGCTTGATGTGTGAAAACTCAACTTAGAGAGTGAACCTCATCAAGCAACCATGCTTACCAAATTTGAATGCTATATATTCATGGTCTTTTTCGCACGAACCAATGAGGTTTGTTCTTGCACGTCAAGCAATACGGTTTAATTTGTTCGCTAATACATGTTTGTATGTGAATCCGAAGCTAAACGAAAGATGACATTTTTGGATGAACTTACCCTTAAAGATGCTGTCACATTTACCATTGTTCTGCGAATTTTCGCGAGCAAAATTTCTATAGGAATCCATATGATCTGGAATTTTAGGTAAAGGGCAAATTTTTTTTGCATCTGGTTCAAGTTGCTCACACAAATTTGACGTGTTGAACACGAGAATGCTTATTGATTTGAAAATGACTTCTTTGTGAGCTGTGCTTCATACCAAGCTACACAGATGACAATGGACAATTGATATTTTTGCCTCCAAAATTTCACTAATGTGACCACACCTTTATGGTTGGGAAATGAATGACCACTTTATACATTACTAATATTATAGAAGCTTTGAGTTTGCTCTTTTAAATTGGGCCAGTAAGGAACCACCCTACAAACCACATAGCATCCGCATAGCAACGTTCTAGCATTTCGGCAAATTTTTCCACAAACAAGCATCTTGACAAACATTGTCAGATGATTTTTTAAATATGTTTTAGGTGTTGCTCATGTGTTTGACTTTGCTTTTGCCATTTAAGGGCCCTCCAGAAAATCTCAGCTCATTTTGAATAGTTTCCCCTCCAGGACGTGTTCTTTATGTAACCTTTGCCTTTCTTCTGACAGATGATTTAAAGAGTCTGACTCAGATGTGAGGTCATTTGTTTTTAATGAGCTGTTGGGTTTCTGGAAGGAAGTCAGAGCGTTGATGTGTCTGATTTGAAATCATCACCGCCGTCTTCTGCATACTCTGAACTTTGTTTCTAGCACCAGTACATAAATGGTTCTCTGAAGTATTACAGGATATTACATGTTCCTTATGAGCTTTAAAAGGTTCTTCTTTAGCATCAGGCTTTAAACCTGAAAAAACATATTTTTAAGGGTCAAGTATTTCTTGCCACAAGTGGCACCAAATTGAATCTGTTTTTTCAAGCAGCCTGACATAGCAACTTTGACTCATCCAATGCCGTGATTCGGGATAAGGCTAGACGAGGTAGTCATTGAAACCTGTTTGAAAGCAATAATTATTTATGCAATTATGTGGCATAGAAATGACACACTGTATATTTTAGATTAAGTCAGAAGGTGAACTGGCAACCACAGAATCTTTCCAAATTACTGCAAAATGTATAATTTGAACAATGAGAACATCTCAACCGTTCCATCAGCCCTTGCTAATGAACACCTGCACTGTACTATTTGCATCATCTTTTTTTGTGTATGTTTTGTATGATTTAGTAATGGGCATAAACTCTGTGAACTCTTCCATTGCTCATAATGTTCCCCAATGCCTGTGAGCACTGTTGTTTTCCATCCAATACTGGTCCTGTATTGATTGGCTGCTTTGGAAATATATGGAAAAGAGATGGAATGGAAGAGATCGTCTCAAAGTTCCTGTGGCACATGATCTGACATGCACTTTGTGTTTTTGGCACAACACACATTAGACAGATTTCAACTGAATTAAAAGTGAACTTTTCATCCATTCACTCAGCCAGCCCTTTATAATGAAAGAAAGACAGAGGGATAAAAAGAAAGAGTTGGACAATGCATGCTTTGTACGCCTCTGTGATGGAGGGTAAAGGGTAAAATGATGTAAGTGTGGTCACCTCTAAAATATTCCAACCAGCAATCTTTATACAAACACACACATGTGTAGTCATACTGATGCTTTTGAGCTAATAATTGAATAACAGACAACTGTTATACAGACTGAGAAATGAGTCCTGGCAGGCTTTCGAATCAGGAAACAGCCTTGGGTTGCAGAACTGTAAACCTGTTGATGATCACATGTACATGGTCTGGCTGTCAGTTTTTGATCTTACTTACACAGAAGGAGCTATGCTTATGGTTAGTTTGATTGACAGGCTACCTAGCTGAGACTTTTTGGTACTGACTAAAGTTTTTTAGTATTAAAAACAGATTATAATTGCCAGTGCCAATATTGTGTTACTACTAATTGCATTACCTAGACTTTTTATGGAAAGTAATGTGTGTTATGTTACTTTTTCTGACCTCGGCTGGGCTTGCTTGTTCGTTTTAATAAAAACGATTTCTGGATTGCAGAAGAATAGGACGCAGGAAAAGAAAGTCCAGCACTCTTACTTCTGCAATAAAAAAGGATAATGTCATTTTTGCTTATGAATATGGTTGAATTTGATAATCAAAGGTCAGCTGCAAAGACACTGGTTAATAATGTGAGATTAAATACATAAAGTATTTGAGTAATTTAACATTAAATCATTGCAGATGTGCAGTTATTATTATTCATTTTGAGGAATACTGAACCTGCTTTCTCAGGGTGGGATGTCTGTAAACAGAAGTCATAAAATAAATTTTTTTTTGTCACTTAGGAGTGGGCCAAAATTCACATTTTTGTCTGTTACTGTAGCTGTTATGTCTAGTTTGATAATGCCTTTAATGACAAATATTAATTTAACAATGTCCTGGTAGCAACCTCAGCATTGTGCACTCTAATCTAATTGAGATTATATGCTTCTCTCTATAGATACTGTGGAAAGTACATTTGCAATAACACTTGTGATTTACAGACACTTTACCATGGTGAAATTAAAGTATTAGAGTCCTGTTGGCAATATAGAAATGTGGCTGGGAATAGGCCTTATTCGCAAACACCGGAAGTAGCTAACGGGCCATATTGTTGACATGACATCTGTCCTGCCCCTAGCAGCACGCAGATTTGAGTTGAGGTGAGCAGTAGCCTAATGGCTTCATCTCGTCGGTATCAAGAGAAGATAAGCTTGATTGGTGTGGACCCATATCAAATAGACCCAATAGCCTTAAAGGGATACTCCACTTTTTTTGGAAATAGGCTAATTTTCAACTCCCCCAGAGTTAAACAGTTGGGTTTTACCGTTTTCGAATCCATTCAGCAGATTTTCTGATATTTAGAAAAATATCAGTAACCAGACAGTTTCTGGTCCCATTGACTGCCATAGTATATATTTTTTCCTACTATGGAAGTCAATGAGACCAGAAACTGTCTGGTTACTGATAATCTTCTAAATATCAGAAAATCGGCTGAATGGATTCGAAAATGGTAAAACTCAACTGTTTAACTCTGAGGGAGTTGTAAAATGAGCCTATTTCCAAAAAAAGTGGAATATCCCTTTAAGTAAAGATCCATCCTTATGCCAGCCGTAACTTATCCGAATATTTATAACGTTAACTATCTCGTTCATACTGTATCTGCATAACATTACACTTCGCCGGGCTCCAGACTAACTTTTACTAGGATCGTTGTAACAAAATAACACAATATCACACAAGCACTAATTCCCTACCTAGTATCAATGAGGCATAAATCAATAACGTTACCTGTGGTAAAATGATGGGAACAGACTTTGCTGTGGGGAGTTGGCAGTTTAGCCTATTTATCCTAGCTAGCCACAAGTTCTCCTGCGCTGGCTCAACTCCTCTCTCACTCCCTTCACGTTTTCTGACAGACAGTATCACATAAAAACTAACTCCGGGGTTCTTATTGCTTTTGTTAGAACAGCAGTGTATTACACAACACACCATCGCGCTGTTTAAAAAAAATACAGCGATAATACCATGGATAATACCGTCTCAATTGACAGATTGACAGTTGCCGTGGTTTCTATGTCAACAACATGGCCGCCGCGAACATTGATGACGCAGATCGAATAACAACTATAGCTTATAAATGGATTTTTTTGTTTCCAAAAAGGGCAAGACGCAATCTCTCTAAAAGTCATGGCCATAGGGAGAGAGAGAGATGGAAAAAGGGGTTGGAACAAAAGATCAGTACCTGAACACTGAAGCAGGAATGTGGTTTTTAAAATGAAAGTGGGATAAAAAGAGATACACAGGGAGAGACGGCGAGAGAGATGGGCATTCATGCCTTTCAACCTTTTTTTGATGAAAAGCTTCCTTTCAGTGTGACTGTGAAAGAGGGATTAGGGAGAAGTGGATGGTGAGAAAGAACAGTGCATTCCTCTAAACGCCGCTCCCATTCATCCGTCAAAACACCTTAATTCACTCTCCGTCTCTCACCACTGTCTGTGCGCTCATGTAAAAAAAATATTAAGAAAGCTTATATTGAACTTGTAGCCATTCCTTGCCTTCTATAACTCTTTCTCTCTGTTTTTGTAGCTCTTCTAACATGTTTGGTGCTATGCGTAAAAGAGACCTAGTGTAGCCGTGAATGAAAGTGTGAATGTGCAGGTAGAGCACTTTAGAAGCTGGATAAATAAATATACATAATAGTACATAAGATGTATATATAGACTGTATAAGGTCTGTAGGAATGACATTTTGTGGGGGTGTTTTGTACTCTGAGTACAAAAACTAAACTAAGTCACATGATTTAAGGTATTGTTCATGTCCATAGCATTAATGGTTAAAAATGTGTAATACTTGTGGTCGGGGTTTTTTCAGATTTTTAACTCTAAGTATGAGCATTAGTAATAGTGATGATTGCCTTGGCCAGCACCACTAGTTACAGACCGCAGACATGTTAATGCTTCAGCTATATAATACCACTCTCCTGAGGATTTTCTTGAGAATGGCTTCGTTCATCAATATCAACCTCATTTCCTTTTAATGAACTCAGCTTGTCTTCTAGAAAATGTCAGTGTAGTGGCTCCTCATTAATCAGTTTAAGCAAATAAACAAATGTGAATCTACAACAGTCCAAAAGTTTGCATCTCAGCCAAGGCCTAACACCAACATGACCTGACTGTCTGCTTCAATGACCTTTGACCCCCATCCACCCCACCACCCCTGCATGTTAAAAATGTGGAGTTTGGAATTCTTGGATCCACACTAGATGTCTGCACAAGTTTAATTTGACATTCGTTCACAAGACCTGAACTGTCAAATTTTAAGACTGAACACAAGTCTAGAGCAAGGGTCTATATATATATATATATATATATATATATATATATATATATATATATATATATATATATATATATATATATATATATATATATATATATACAGTTGTTGTAATCGGTTTATTGGCAACATTTAGACTTTCATCTGTTTGCAATGAATAAATCAAACAAAAGTAATTGAAATAGCTCAACATAACAAACAGCTTTTGATGGCTTCTACAGTCTTCAAAATTATTCAACTCGTGTATGTGTGGCAAGCATCTTTAACGCCCTTTTGCTGTTATGACCTGCTGCAAACGAGATGTATAACCAGACACCAGCTTCTGGCAGTGTTTCTGAGGAATCTTAGCCCATTCCTCATGAGTGCCATTGCTCATGTGGAATGGGCTAAGATTCCTCCAGTTCAGTATTATTCTTGGGTTTGCGTGCTGCAACCGCCTTCTTCAAATCCCATCAGAGATTTTCTATGAGGTTCAAGTCAGGTGACTGATGGCTACTGTAGAATCTTCCAGGACTTCTTCTGTAACCAAGTCATGGTGGAATTTGAGGGATGCTTGGGATCATTGTCCTGTTGGAAGTTGAGCTTCAGATTCCTCACTGACGGCATGATGTTTTCTTCTAGGATCTCCGGATACTTCAGTGAATCTATCTTGCCTTCCACATGCTTCAGGTTTCCAGTGCCAGAGGATGCAAAGCAGCCGCAGAGCATCACTGAGCCCCATCATGCTGAACTGTAGACAGTGTTCTTTTCAGCTTATGCTTCATTCTTCTTTCTCCAGACATAGCGCTGATCCATAGGGCCGAAAAGTTCCAGTTTTGTTTTCATCGCTCCAAAGAAATGAATCCCAAAACTTCTGTGGCTTATTTATATGATTTTGAGCAAATTGGAGACGACTTTTCTTGTGCTTTTGGGTCAGTAGTGGTGTACGTCTACTGACCCAAACCCAAATTCTTGTGAGGGATTCTATTCAAGAGATTGAATGATTGAATAATTTTGAGACTGCAGAAGTCATTAAAGGTGCATTTTTAGTTGAATTTCGGAAAACCACTTGCAACATTTGTTGTGTTAAGCTATTTCAATTACTTTTGTTTGATTTGTTCAATGCAAACAGCTGAAAGTCTGTACATTTTGCCAATAAACCTGATTTGCAATGGGGGATGAATAATTTCAATTACAACTGTATATATAAATATATACATATATACATACAAACATTTACCTTGCTTTAATATCAACGCCACCCTGTCCCTGTCCGCCACCCGAGACTAAAGAGTGAAGAGTGTGCTGCCTCCAGGAGTGTGTGTGGAGGCCGAAGGAGGCATTCCTAGCTGGAAACCCACTGTGTCTGTCAATTTGTGTCTGTTGTAACGGTCACGTTGTGTTTTATGGTAATCTGAGGTAAAGTGAGAACTGCGCATGTGCGTAGAGTGTCAGTAATAGATTTGACAAGTGAGGAGAGGATAACCGCTCTGCTGACTCTCTTTCTACTCTTTCTTTTATTTCCTTTTAAATTGTGACCAGAGTTGGATGTTTGTTTGTATACTTTTTCTCACTTGATCCCCATGTATGCGGACGAGTGTGACGTTTAAGTAATTTTATTAAACGCGGGGATAATACGCCATCTCTCGTGCATCTTTTCCTCCCAACGACACCTATTGTTTTTCTCTCTCTGGGCAACATCTCAACTTTGTGTTACACTGTGTATGTCAGTATATAGTATATAAAACGTAATACCTATCTGAGCTTAAAGCAGGTCTCTTACTGGCCGGATTTGACCCGAGCAATGAGGACAAGAGGAAAAGTTCCTAATGTGTCCTGGGATTTGTTTCAGGATTGTTTGATTTTGGTTAATTCACAGTACCAGTGATTTTCTGGAATCTGTGTGTGTTTCACACACATCCTGTAAAGATCCCGTAAAGACACGTGACATCAGGATGTGACGTGTAATGTCTCCACAGCATCTAAGTTTGCTTATGATCTGCGATTTCTCTCTCTCGAAACCATGCTTGTGCATTTTTTTCCCTGATTCGGTCATAAACTAGTACATTGCGTACCGTTCCACTAAACTGGCGAACAATCTCAGCTTCACCGTCATCACTACAACACATCCCTTATGGCATTGGTCCTGCCTTTTGTTCACACAGGACTGATCGTGGCAATGTTACTAGGTCCCCATCCCGGGACGTGTTTGCGTTCACACAAAAGGCACTCTAGCAATTATATGGCCATTTTCTGGGATCAACTCTGTGTGAAAGGGGTATAAGAGAGTGTGAATGACGCGTGTTAGTGGAATTTGAAAACTTTAAATTGGATTGTACTCAGGCAGAGACAGGGACATATGAACTCTTGTGGACCCTTGCTTACTGTGTGTGTGCTTGTGCGAGTGCGTGTTGTCGTGTGTGTTGGCCTGATAGGACAGGCTGGCATGGCATGATGCCTGGCTATGGGCTTCCCAGTCAAGCAGCGTTTCAGCCTGAATGCTGCCCAGTTTCCCACTTGACTTCTGCTCTCATTCACATCTTAATATGTGATGTTATGCCAGCTGACTAATCAATCAAAATATTAGATTTGATTTCTCACTGTGTAAAATATGCTGTTGTTTATTCACTTAAAATTGTATTTAGTTGACATTTGTTGTTCTCAAATCACATCAGGCGAATGGAATTTAAAGAACTGGGTGACTGAATTCCTGGACGCTCAAGGATGATTCTGCCAAGAGTTTGTCAGATTTCTGGAGCTAATCCTCATGCTTCCTGATTGCTTCGTGCCAGCGTTCATGCCAGCGCTTTTACGATATCACTCAAAGACGCACATTGTGCTGAAATATCACATTATGGCCTCACATGAGTCAGCAGCATGGGTCCAATGACTGTGTCTCAGACTCCTTTGTGTCAGATGCCCATGTGACGGTGAGACACTCTGTTATGGATCAATGTGGGCATTGGCTACAATGCATGACCTTGGAAAAGACAAGGAGTGTGACATCACTTCCTGTGAATGATGACGTTTGAAGTAGCCTGAATGTAATGAAAAGTTGATGTTTATGCTTTGAAATTATTATTATTTTTTGCCTATTTTTAATTAAATTGACTTTTGGGATTTATTCCTCCTTTTGAGGAATTATTTTTTCCTAATTGGCTTGTCTTTGACATAAAATCTTTAAATGTTTTAACATTTTATGATTATTGATTGTTACATTTATGTTTCAAGAATTCCAAAGAAAGCATTTATTTAAAAACATCATATATTTCTTTAGTGCCGATTTTGTACAATTTAAAGCATCATTGCTGAATAAAAGTAAAAGTATAATCATAACTTTTGAGCATAACTTTTCACATGACGATCTTAAAGATCACAAACTAGTATTACGGTTTCCACATAAATGTGAAGCAGCACAGCTTTTTTTCAGCATTGGGAATATAAAGAATAAGAATGTTTCTTGGGCATTCAAATAAGCATATGAATGATTTCTGAAGGATCATGTGACACTGAAGACTGGAGTAAAGATTCTGAAAATTCAGATTTGCATCACAGGAATAAATTACATGTAAAAAATATTCAAACAGAAAAATACTAAAAATATTTCACAAAATTAGAGTTTTTACTATATAGTGTTTTGCCAAAGAAAAAATGCAATCTTGGTGAGTATAAGAGAGTTCTTTCGTAAACATAAATAAATCGTACTCAAACCAGACTTTTGAATAGTTGTGTACTTATATATCATCCAACACCAAAAACTATTGATACATAATCATTTAATATAATTATAAAATGAACAACCCAGTATTTGTGCATGTTGTTTTTGTTTTTATGACATTGCAGTATAGCAGCATGCTAATGACAAACTCTGTTATGCTATTTATGTGTCGTACATAGTTGATATGCTACCAATATGCTAAATACAAAAATGATGTGGTAAAATACCTTAGCAATCCTATGTAACTGTCGTAGGCCAGTAAGTGCTGTACATGTAAACCTCACTCCCCTGATCTCAAGAGGTTCTCTAGTGACTGACAGTAAAGGCTGCGGTCTTTAACCTCTTTGTTAAAGCGCCCGCCTCCCACTCCAGAGACCTCGGTTTGAATCCCGCTCGGAGAGGGTTGAGTAGGACCGGTTACACCTATAGCAATGCATTCGCAATCACCCACTTCAAAATGATAGCATTGAGTTTTGTACTGAAAAGTATCTTATTATAAAATGTAAAGGTCTAATTTAAGTTGTAGATGTTGTAGCGGAAAGAAAAGCTATAACGGTTTGTGTTATGCTTTAGTCTGTCCAGTTAGTGCTCCCACGCTGTTGGACACCACAGTGATTGTGCCGTAGAATAGCAGAACCCCAGCACTACTCCACTAAATTATATTTGCCTTCACCTCTCATTCATATCTCCTGAGGTGATACGATGAATATTTCAGTTTTCCAGAGTGTATTTAAGTCTTCCTGGATGAACTTGATTCTTGCCCGCTGGGTGTTAAATGTTGGAATGAAATTGTTTCTGTATTGGGGAAACAAACGCTAGTCAAAGTTACTTGAACTTTCTGTATATGGACAGATATGTAACCCTCAGGACACAGAGATTGACACACACACACACACACACACACACACACACACACACACACACACACACACACACACACACACACACACACACACACACACACCACACACACACACACACACACACACACACACACACACACACACAGGACCTCACCTTAGGCTATCAGTGAGATGGAGTGCATCCCACCCACATGGGCACAAAGGTGTGTGCGTGTGTGGTGTGTGGTGTGTGTGTGTGTGTGTGTGTGTGTGTGTGTGTGTGTGTGTGTGTGTGTGTGTGTGTGTGTGTGTGTGTGTGTGTGTTGGGGGGGAGAGATGAGAGAGAGAGAGAGAGAGAGAGAGAGAGAGAGAGAGAGAGAGAGAGAGAGAGAGAGAGAGAGAGAGAGAGAGAGAGAGAGAGAGAGAGAGAGAGAGAGAGAGAGAGGAGAGAGAGAGAGAGAGGAGAATACAGTGTGTATTTTGAGATTTCGTTATGTGAATGTCAGGATCGCCTCATTTGACCTGTGCTTTCTGCTCTGAACCTCTTCCTCTGAAGTTGAGTCTAGTTGTTTGGTTTGAGGCGACTGCATCTGCGCTCTTGAGGATAGGCTGACTGTTGGCCAGAGGCAGATTTTATTGCAGAGGTTGCTCTTCCAAAGCCCAGGAGGCTCAATGTTTCCTTATGGATTAACGTATATATTCACATATGGTTCTCTTTTCCAAAATTCAAATGAATAAATTAATACATAAAAATTTATGATGCAACTGTTATTGTGCGTTTTATGTTTATTTTATTCCTCAATTGAAATATGATTCTTGTTTTTAATATATATTTTTATATACGGTACTGTCCAACCTTGTTTTTAAAATAGGGTTTTTATGTTCTAAAGCTGCATTTAGTTGATCAAAAATACAGTTGAAAACAGTAATATATGAAATATTATCACAGTTTAAAATAACTGCTATAAAAATATTTATTTCATTTATCTATTACCCCAGTTGTCAGTGTTACATGATCATCAACCCTCATTTATCTTTGGGGTCTATATGACCCCAATCGACTTTTCCATAGTAAATAAACATGGTCCCCGTCCTCTCGGTTGTATAAAATTGTGTCACTTTTTCTACATTATCTTTCTATACACACACAAAAAACCTGGGCTTGATTAGGATATTCTGAAGGTATGTAAAACAAAAGTAACACATATGGTATTTGGGGTTAATATGACCCCACATTGAAATGAATGAAAAAAAAAAAAATATATATATATATAATTTTTTTTTCATTTGTCAAAAAAAAACACACACATCACACACACACACACACACACACACACACACACACACACACACACACACACACACACCACACACACACACACACACACACACACACACACACCACACACACACACACACACACACACACACACACACGTGACTCTAATAGAAAGCATTTTTATAGAAATTGACAAATAAAATCAATAATTCCAGCATAAATCTGAAAATTCTCACACATAAATGAAGGCTGGTACTAGACCACTAATGTAATGTGGAATAAACATTATCACACACACACATGTGCGCCCACACAGACAGACACACACACAAACACAGATATAGAGAGGTGGGACTGCAATAGAGAGCTTTTTTATAGAAATTGGGAAATAAAATCAATAATTTCTGCATAAATCTAAAAAAAAATCACACATAAATGAAGGTATGGTATGAGAGCACAAAAGCAATGTGGAAAGAACATGACTAAACACAGATCACATACACACAGAGAGACACGCACAAACAAACAAAAAACAAACAAACAAACAAACAAACAAACAAACAAACAAACAAACCAAAAGGTGTGACTGCAAAGGAGAGCATTTTTATTGAAATTGGCAAATAAAATCAATTATTCCAGCATGAATCTAAAAATGTTCACACATAAATTAAGGTCTGGTACTAGAGCAAAAAAAAAAAACAATTTGGAATGAGCATGAACACACACACACAAACACACACACACACACACACACACACACACACACACACACACACACACACACACACACACACACACACACACACACACACACACACACACACACAACACACACACACACACCACACACACACACACACACACACACACACACACACACACACACACACACACACACACACAACACACACACACACACACACACACACACCACACACACACACACACACACACACACGAACAAAGGTGCGCGCACACAAACACACACAGACACACAGGTGGGTTTACTCTTCACTCCTGTTCCTATCCGCCTATAGCTGTTTGTCTTTTGTTTTTATTTACTTTTAAAAAATTAATTTCTTATTCTAAAGTTAATCATTTTATATTTCGATTATTGAAATAATTAGGGATGCACCGATCCGATATTTGTATCGGGTATCGGCTCCGATACTGCCATTTTTGCCGGATCGGGTATCGATCAGACGAGGCCGATCCAAATCCGATATTGTGCGCATAGCCTACTACTATTCTGTGTTATTGTTAAGCCCCACAAAAGGCACAAAAACATTATAAAGCACCATAAAGTTTTCGTGCACTATATTAAGTGTTCTGAAGCCATTCTATAGTATAATGTGAGATAGAAATTAATATTTAAGACATTAAATTCAAGTTCACGTAAACTTTTTCCTCCGCTGCGGCAGTCAGTCATTCTCCATTCAGTGTTCAAACAGCGCCTCGCGTTCGGTTATGACAGTCAACATGATGAAACTCTCTCCAAGATGGTTACTATTATTATACATGATCTGTAGATAAAGCTCTATGGTTTTGCATAAAACAACTTTATCTTGCTGGACTTTATTGCTGTAACTTAATCATGTTCATTTTCTACCGTGTGTCTGTTAGATCACAACACTAGAGTCAGAGCACTATAACTGTTCTTCAAGCGCACAGTAACTGACATTTAAAACTGTTAAAAGAAAAGGCTGAATAAACGATTGCATAGATAGATACTGTATAATACACTATGCATCGATATGTCTTTCCTTTGTGCTTTGGAACCTTTCATTGCGGACTCGACGCGCTGCGCGCTGTGACTCCGTGTTGCTTTAGGCGCATCATTCTGCGCTCGGGATGTGCATAAGCTCATCATTCTGCGCTCGGGATGCGCATAAGCTCATCATTCTGCGCTCGGGATGTGCATAAGCTCATCATTCTGCGCTCGGGATGCGCATAAGCGCTTTGTGCCGCACTGTATTGGAGTCGTTCATATCATAATGCAGTGACGCAATTAAAAACGATTATTATATTAAAAGCCTTTCTTGTTCTGTCCTATCTATCATATGTTGCTGCCTCATTAAACAGCTGTGCTATACATTTAAAACATGTCTCAATTTTATAGTAGCCGGCTATATCTAAAATAATTTATCTTTATGATTTTTTGTTTCATTAATGATCTTGTTTTTCATTAAAGTATTTTAAAACAATACAAAGAGCCATGTGTAATGTTTTACCAGATTTAGTGTTACACTTATTGTCTCTTATTTGTTCCCCACTAAATGTTCAAATTTGTACAATAATTGTGCACTCATGATTTTTTCTAGACTAAATTTTACTGCTGAATTATCCACTAATCTAATTTATAATAGCATTTTTTGTCCTAGATTATGATCATATTTTTTTGATTTGTTGTTTTTCTTTATAATAAAGTTGTCTGTATTAAGTAGATTATGTTTAACACACAAAAGAGTGAATATCAGTTCAACACAGAGTTATAGAAATTCTACTAAAAAACTGCACTGGTATCGGATCGGTATCGGGTATCGGTCGATACTCAGAATTTTTGGTATCGGATCGGATCGATTCTGAAAAAGGTGGTATCGGTGCATCCCTAGAAATAATATGTAATTGCAATCAAGTCTTTTCTTTTATTGGCAACTTATGTGCCATTATTGCAAATTTATTTGGCATTACTGCAAATTTATATAGCATTATTGCAATAACAAAACACTTCAAAAGACCTCAAACAACAACAAAAATAATTCTAAACAAAATTGGCAAAATACTAATTTTATGTATTTTAAAATGTAATATATATATATATATATATATATATATATATATATATATATATATATATTATATATATATATATATATATATATATATATATATGCTATATATATATTCATATCAAAAGCTGTTATAAGAGTAGTAAGTCACATCCAGAAAAAATGAATGAATCTCTATGGGCCTCTGCTAGAAGTATATGGTAACTACACTTTCTGGCTAAAACTATATTATCTACAAAAAAAAAAAAAACATCTTACCAGCAGATGGCAGAATTATGCATCAAACACCTAGATCAATATCCAGAAATAACTTATATTTAAATTTGATCATCATTAATGTAAATTTTTTTTTCATTAAAATAATATTTCATATGTATACTAATGGTGTAGTTGAGGAATTTTGCAGTAAATAGGTAAAAAAGTACTTCATATCCCCCAAAACAGAGCATAAATATATAGATGAGAAGTAAACGAAAAAAAATGATATATCATTTGTATTATTAAAATGTATATTTTTTGTACAATCGCTCTATACATGTTCGGGGTCATATAGACTCCAAAGGTCACAAGTGTAAACAGGAAACAAAGATCAAAATCATTTTATATACATAAAATATAATTATTTTGTAACTTTATAATTATATGTATATAATCAATCAATTTTATTCACCAAGGATGTATTATTAAGCAGCACTGCTTACCATTTTCAACTGCGATAATAAGAAATATTTCTTGAGCACCAAATAAGCATGTTAGAATTATTTCGAAAGGATTATGGAATTGAAGATAATTCAGCTTTGCCATCATCACAGAAGTAAATTACATTTTAAAATATATTGAAATATAAAACAGTTGTTTTCATTTGTAATACTATTTCACAATATTACCGCATTTTTGATCAAATAAATGCATTGGTGAGCATAAGAGACTTCTTTCAAAAACATTAAGAAAATCTTACCGACCCCAAATTATTAAATGGTATTTAGTAACATTGATATTATCTGATTTTCCTGATGAAAGCAGATAGGAGCTGTACTCAGGACATTGCTGGAGTGGAAAGTGGCATGATACCGGTAACTCAACCTAAAACTGTGACGGTATATATGAGTGAAAGAGTGAATGTGAATGTGTTAAAGGGACATGTCTCTGCTCACTTGGCTTGGCTTGTGCAATGCAATAACAGAAAACAGTGATGTAGTGTCTTGTCACCCGATACCGCTTGGCTACTTGCTGAGAAAAGTAGTTTGTTACTGGAAAGGCAACACTATTACGAAAAAATGTATGCAAACCGAATGTTAATTAAAGATATAGTTACTTTAGCTTAAAGCTTTTTATCAATAAAAATCCTTTCACACATTAATGCATCTATTCATTCTCATCTCTGTTTAAGAGAAATAACTGAGATATATTCTCATTCAAATTATTTTATTTCATTTTCCTTTCGAGTTATCTCTGTGGGTGTCAGATTTGACTCAGTCGACCTTTTGCTCATTGCATTGCTTTTCTTCCACTAAAGTCTCAGTCTATTTCTTAGTTCAAACACACTCGTAGTGAAGCGAGCCGTCGAGAGAGAGAGAGAGAGGAGAGAGAGAGAGAGAGAGAGAGAGAGAGAGAGAGAGAGAGAGAGAGAGAGAGAGAGAGAGAGAGAGAGAGAGAGAGAGAGAGAGAGAGAGAGAGAGAGAGAGAGAGAGTGAGAGAGAGAGAGTGAGAGAGAGAGTGAGAGTGAGAGTGATGCAGAGTTTTGCACTTGCTCTGATCCGGCTGAGATTTTCCAGACGAACACAGATCTGTGAATGCGTGTGATTCATCAGTTGCTGGTGACTGATGTAGGTGTTGTGCTGAAAGAGTGAAGAACAGAAAGACAGCTGAATTGTGTTTTTGTGCCCTTATTTCACGAAGGGACCACAGTGTCTGCTGATTCATGGACAGCTGCTCTAGGCTTTACAGTGTGCAGAAAGTTTTCAAACACACTTAGAGGCGGATTCACACTTCAGCATGCTTTATTTGAACGTAAACCCTGTTACAACCCACTGTTTATTCAATTGCGTAATGTGCTTGTACGCAATTAGAAAGCGATGTTTCTAATTATTAATTTATAAATAATTGATGTATAAATATTAGAAAATAAAAAATGACATCTATATATAATTTTACATTTTAAAATATAAATGATTTATTAATTATAAGATTAACAAATTATTGTTAATTGCTAATTGAAATAACTCTAACATGGTTATTTGATGCTCAAGAAATATTGTCCTTGATGAATACTTGCTTTGTTCCTTACAGCAACAAGGTTCACTAAATTTTCATACACACACACACACACACACACACACACACACACACACACACACACACACACACACACACACACACCACACACACACACACACACACACACACACACACACACACACACACCACACACACACACACACACACACACACACACAACACACACCACACACACACACACACACACACACACACACACACACACACACACACACACGTCGTGTGCAACAGCATTATGAGGACTCTCCATAGGCGTAATGGTTTTTATACCGTACAAACTGTATATTCTATCCCCTTAAACGGCCCCTATCCATAAACCTACCCATCACAGGAGACATGCTGCATTTTTAATTTTTTAATAAAACATTGTTTTTTATGTTTTTTAAGCCATTTGATTTATGAGGACTTTTGAAATGTCCTCATAAACCACCCATAAGTTGTAATACCAGTGTAATATGCATGTCATTATACAAATTTGTGTCCTCATAAATCACATAAACCAACTCACACACACCAAATTACAAAATATCCAAGTACCCCATAGTGCAGTCTGGACGATGGGGTGGGGCGACATATTTGGGCGGGGCAAGACGTGTCGCTCCGCCCACCCCCAATTTAATTGGTTTATAATACCGCAATCTTATTAGTGTAGACGATTCAGGTCTGAGCATGCGCATTCCTTTATATACGATTTTGTGAATGATTTGGCCGTATAAAAGAAATATTAAATGCTAAATTTAATAGTAATGTTATCGGTATACCATGGCAATTTTAGTTAAGATCTATTGGCTAAATGTTTTATTGTACTTAAGTTTTATTGTACTTTTCTATCAGGATCGGTGGATCAGCACAAATTAATGTAACTTTTGACAGTAACTTCATCTAACTTGATTCGTAAGTTCATCAAAATTAAAAGTTTATCCAAGTGATCGTTACTAAAATCGCCATGGTTATCACTAATATTTCTGTAGTAGGGCAAACAGCGTCATAAACTCGTGCATAAAGGAATGCGCATGCTCATGCCTTAGCATCTACACCAATAAGATTGCTGTATTATAAACCAATAAAATTGGGTGTGGGCGGAGCGACACGTGTCGCCCCACCTAAATGTGTCGGCTCGCCCCATCGTCCAGACTGCAAATATCTCATGCTGTCAAAACACCAAGACACTGAGGGGATTGACTTTTCCAGTAGACTGTGTCCATAATGAATGTTAAAACAAAAGCAGACGGAACGGATGAAGCAAAGCCCATCTGTAGATCAGTCTTTTCTTGAACATTTTTTCAGCCACTTTCACCTCTTTGTTATAAAAACCGCCTGTTAAATCAACAAGAGAGCTGAAAATATTGAAAATCTGTTTTTTTGTGTGACTATTCAATAAAAATAGTCCAATATAATGCTACAAAAATTGTGCTGTGTAAACCATTTAGGCCAGCTCAGACACACCAGTTGCGCTGTAATTCAATGCATTTATGACTCAATGATTCATTCAGAAACTGGGACAACAGGAATGACAAGCGAATCGACATGCAGACTCGAAAGCAGGTTAGCATGCAGATGTAGGGCGCTGATGCTCACCTACATGGTGGCAGTCAGCCTGACAAGTGAGCGGATTCACTGATTTAGATCCATGTCAGTGTCCCTGAGGAACTCTGCCACAGGGAACAGAACGCACTGCACCACGGGCCACAGAGCCCAGCTGCTTCTTACTGAACATTCACTACTAACATCCTACCGCAGTAAAGATAGCTCATAGTTAGCAGCCAGGACTCCATCTGCTATGAGCAAAGAGTGCTCTACTACAGCATTGGGGGTAACGCATAGCAAGTAATATTCATTATTACGTTTTTGATGTAATGAGTAAAGCATTACTATATGAATGTAAACATATTTTTTTGAGTTAGGCCTACTTTAAAAAAAAAGAAGTAATGCACATTACTTTTCATTTTAATTCATTTCATTAAACATTTTTTTAAACTATATGCACTTCTCCATCACGTAGTCATTTAGACATGTGCACTCGTGTGCGCTGGAACCATGGCTTGACAATAACTTTTTTGCTCACCAGCCAGAAATCAGCATTTTTACTGGCCACAATTTTGTTGTTGGGATATTACGTTTTTACGAGACGATACAATAGTGTTTTTTTTAATTATATTTAATGAAAAAATTATATTTTAACACTACTTTTATGTTTATATTATATTTTAACACTACTTTTAAGAAATAGTAATTGACGAAAATCTGTAATCTTTTATTTGACTGAAAGTCACAAAATGCTAAACATTGCAGGTGCATTTTGAAACGTTTTAACTAATCTAGGGCTGTCACTGTAACAATTATTTTGGTAATCGGTGGATTATTTTGGCGATTGATAATTTTTGTTTTTTTGTGGTAATAAAAACTGTCCAATAGCCTTAAAAATGACTTAGACTGCATGTATAATAACAATGAAGCAATAATAATTGGTTCAAATAAAGTATCAAAAGTAAATGTCTTTTGACTCATTTTTATAGTTTGCTTGGTTGGTTTCCCTTTCCTGGTGAGTCCACATATGCATATAGAAATTGCATGCAGACTTTTTGTTGATTTTGGGAGGGAAATCTGAACACGTAGGTAACTGTAAAGTGATGCAGTTTTTTTGTGAGAATCCCTCAGTCAGTTTCTTTATAGGGAAATTTGTAAATGAATGACTTTCGTATTATCATGCAGTGTTGAATTACGCCATATCTGACAGCCCCCCCCCCCCCCACCCCGTTTTCTCAACTTTCAGATTTTTCGCATTCATTTCTCAAATCTCTCATTTACACCAATAAATGCCTGCTGATGAGGCTGCGTGTGAAAAACTGTCCAGTCAGCTCCGCTACAGTGATTTTTGCCTGTGATTCTAGACGGGGGACACAGATGCAGATGAGCGGATCAGAAATCGTACTCGGTTACTAACGTAACCTCGGTTCTCTCTAGAGAGGGAACGAGTACTGCGTAATATCTTACGCTATGGGGAAAACTCTTTTCCTCGAGATATTGAAGCCAAAAATTATCCTTAATTTTAAACATGCAAAACGCTTTGCAGCAGCAAGCAGACAAGGGCGAGACGGCTCGCGCGCCCATTGGCTGCCTTGCTGGAAAAGCTGCAGCCTATCGAGGTGAGGCACTGCGTGACGTAATGACGAATGGGGACGCTTCGCGCCCATTTCGTCATGTCCCGCCAGTAGAGGCGTGGTCTCGCCCTATAAATACCCCCTCGATAGCTGAATTTCCTCTGATTTTTCAAACGCCGAAGCGAACCAGAGCGTATTCCAAGCACGGCAAGATACGCAGTACTCGTTCCCTCTCTAGAGAGAACCGAGGTTACGTTAGTAACCGAGTACGTTCTCTTACGAGAGTATCTCTCGTACTGCGTAATATCTTACGCTATGGGGAACACCATGCAACACGCCGTGCGGACAGGGATCCAACACCAGAGTCCCGGGGCCAAGGCCGGGGCGCATCTAGTGCACAATCACCACAACTCACACAGAGTAGAGGAGGAGAGGCTAGCAGCATCACTCCCTCATAAAAGTCCCGTAGGGGTACAGACCCGGGTACACATAAGCCGCATGGCGGCCGATAAGCCCGAAGTTCAGACCGCCAGAAGCTTAGCTTGTAAGGCGGGCACCTCCAGGTTATAGTACTTGATAAATGTAGACGGCGAGGCCCAGCCCGCAGCCGTACAGATATCCTGCAGGGAGACCCCGCTATACCATGCCCACGACGAGGCCACGCCTCTCGTGGAGTGCGCCTTGACACCCAATGGGCACTGCAGGCCCTTGGAAGTGTAAGCCAGCGCTATGGCATCCACTATCCATCTGGATAAGCTCTGTTTTGAAGCGGCAAGTCCCTTAGAACGGCCGCCAAACAACACGAAAAGCTGCTCGGTCTGTCTGAAACCAGCCGAGCGGGACACATAAGCCCTTAACGCCCTGACAGGGCAAAGGAGACTCGCGTCCCTCTCCTCATCGAGAACCGGAAGGGCAGACAGAGAAATTACCTGGGCCCTAAACGGTGTATTGAGGGATTTTGGCACGTAGCCGTGCCTCGGTTTGAGTACGACTTTTGAGTCGTTAGGCCCAAACTCCAGACATGACGCGCTTACAGAAAGCGCCTGCAAGTCCCCTACACGCTTCACTGAAGCGAGAGCCAATAGAAACACCGTCTTAAGGGACAGGTGCTTCATGTCCGACAGCTGGATCGGCTCAAACGGGGCGCCTTTCATGGCCTCCAAGACCGTGGAAAGGTCCCAAGCCGGGACTGAAGGGGGCCTGGGAGGGTTTAACCTCCGGGCTCCTCGTAGGAAACGCACGACTAAGTCGTTTTTTCCCAGTGACTGGCCAGACACCGGTTTAGCAAACGTTGCTATGGCCGCCACATAAACTTTGAGCGTGGATGGGGTCCTACCCTTATCCATCAGCTCCTGAAGGAAGGCAAGCACTTCCTTAACCCCGCAGTCCACAGGTGCAAGGCCACGGGCTCGACACCAAGTAGAGAACACCGACCATTTCGAGGCATAGAGCCGTCTGGTAGACGGAGCTCTAGCCTGCGCGATCGTGTTTAGCACTCCTTCCGGGAGGCTAGCGGGTACCCGTTGATGGCCCATGCGTGCAGGGACCACAGATTCGGGCGAGGATGCCAAATCGAGCCCTCTGCCTGAGTGAGGAGATCTCTCCTCAATGGTATAGGCCACGGGGCAGTGCTGGCCAGCCGCATCAGGACCGGAAACCAAACCTGGTTCGTCCAGAGCGGAGCTACAAGCAGCACTGGGCATCCATTTTCCCTGATCCGCTCCAGCACCTGAGGCAGGAGCGAGACGGGGGGAAAAGCATACAGGGGACCGCTGGGCCAAGTATGGGCCAACGCGTCCCTGCTTTTCGAGAAGAATACTGGGCAGTGAGCGTTCTCGCGGGACGCGAACAGGTCCACCTGCGCTCTGCCAAATGTCTCCCACAGCAGCTGGACCGTCTGCGGATGCAGCGACCATTCTCCTGTCGGGACGTTGTCTCTGGACAGCCTGTCTGGACCCGTATTCAGGTGCCCAGGCACATGCGCCGCTTTCAGAGAAAGGAGGTTGCGCTGGGCCCAGATCAAGAGGGGTTCCGTCAGCCTGCAAAGGCGTGTGGACCCGACGCCGCCCTGGCGATTTATGTACGCCACCACTGACGTGTTGTCCGACCGGACCAAGACGTGGTGGCCCTTTATCAGGGGACGGAAACGCCGTAGCGCTTTGTCGACTGCTATCATTTCCAAGCAGTTTATGTGAAGGAGCTTCTCCCGCTCTGACCATAGGCCAGCCAGCGGTCTGCCCTCGAGCAGCGCTCCCCACCCCGTGGTGGAGGCGTCCGTAGACACCACTTTCACCCTTGAGGCGGTCCCCAGACTCACACCAGTCTGATACCAGCTGGTTACTTTCCAGGGTTCCAGGGCCGAAACGCACCATCGGTCGACCCTGAGGCAACACCGGCCCGTGGTCCAAGCCCGGGGCGGGACCCGTGGTTTCAGCCACCTCTGCAGTGGGCGCATGCGAAGCAGGCCCAGCTGGAGTACAGAGGATGCTGCGGCCATCAGGCCCAGCATTTTCTGAAACTGTCTGAGCGGGACTATAGAGCCGTGGCGGAAGGATTCCGCGACGCGCTGAATACTTAGTACGCGCTCCGGTGACAGGCGTGCCGTCATGGACAGCGAGTCTAACACTGTTCCCAGGAAAGAAATTCTCTGGCTGGGACACAGCGAGCTCTTTTCCCAGTTGACTGTCAGGCCCAGCTTCTCGAGGTGCTCGAGCAGTGTGGCCCTGTGTTCTATGAGCTCTGACCGAGATCGAGCTAGAATCAGCCAATCGTCCAAGTAGTTCATAACTCGCATGCCCTGAAGTCTCAGGGGTGCGAGAGCCGCGTCCATGCACTTCGTAAATGTACGGGGTGCCAAGGACAGGCCGAACGGCAGGACTGTGTATTGATATGCCTGGCCCTCGAACGCGAATCTCAAGAATCGCCTGTGATGGGACGCTATTTGTATTTGGAAATAGGCGTCTTTCAGATCTATTGACATAAACCAGTCCCCTTGGCGCACTTGCGCGAGGATTCCCCTGGTCGTAAGCATCCTGAACTGGCGCTTCACAAGCGCTTTGTTCAGCTGTCTCAGATCTAGAATGGGCCTGAAGCCCCCATCTTTTTTCGGTACCAGAAAATATCTGCTGTATAAGCCCCCTTCGCTCTGATCCTGAGAAAGGGGCTCTATGGCCCCCTTGCTCAGCAGTTTCGCTATCTCGGCTCGAAGTAGATGAGATACATCGCTTCTCACCGTAGTCTCGACGCGCGCCGTATAACGGCGGGGACGTCGTGCGAATTGTAGCGAGTAGCCTCTCTTTATAGTGTTCAGCACCCAGTCTGATACCCCGGGTAGCCTTGACCACGCTTCTGCGTGAATAGCTAGAGGTAGAATGCAGACCGGGCTCTGGCCGTGACGAGGCAACGGCTCGAGAGCCCCGGTACCCTGGGAACACAACGCCGTGTTTACGGCGTTCGAGGCGGGGGGCGCGCTGAACACAGCGGGCAGCCTGGCCGCGCTCAAATTCTCTATGGCGGGACGCACAGCGAGAGTGAGCGGGACGAATCCCGTGGGATTCGGCGTGCTTGCGGGGGGATGTGGGCGCAAACTTACGGGCACATCTACTGCACTGTACACGCTTTCGGTCGGGGCCGATAGAACGTGTGTTGGTTTCGTTTTTACAGAAACCAAGGGACACGCGGCATGTAGCGTGAGCGGGCATTGTATGGGCGCATTCACTACATTGTGTGCACAATCGACCTGAGTCAGATTTATGTGTGCTAGCCTCGCACCGTGGCGGGCTGTGTCTGGGTGTGGGAATGGGCACTGGGGCGTGGGCATTCTTACAACACTCATAACACCATCGGCCGTGGCCGGTATACCAGAAAATACACTCTTTATTGGATTTATCTGGGTAGCCATGAAAACGGCTTTTGTGTGCAGGCAAGCGGGCTGAGACACCGGCTGCTTCACTGCTAAATACACTGGCACAGTCACATCGCAAGGAACTGAACGAGCGAATCGTTTCGGTGGGGAACCGGCCTCAGCGGGATCCGAACACCGTCGCTTCCCTAGAGTGGCTAGGAAAGCTTCGAGGCCTCGGGCTTGAGCTCAATCTTAGGCCGGGGCCCGCGCTGAGCGGGGCGGCGTCCAGCAGAGCGAGAGCGCGGTCTCTGATCCCGGGACTGGCGGCGCTGTGAAGCGGCGGCTGCGGGCGATGCAGGCCGAGGCTGCGAGCTGCGAGCAGACGGCTGCTTAGAGCGACCTGCAGCGGAGCTCGAGCGCTTCGGAAGGAAGTGCTTCATGGCCTGCGAAGTCTTCTGCACCTCAGAATATCTGTCCGCGAAATCTTTGACGGCAGATCCGAAGAGGCCCGCAGGGGAAATGGGCGCGTCGAGGAATACAGAGCGCTCAGCTTCCGTCATCTCAGACAGCGTCAACCACAGATGTCTCTCAGCAACGGCGAGAGAGGCCATATTCCACCCCATGGCCTGAGCAGCGGCTTTAGCGGCGCGTAGAGCCAGGTCCGTAGCGCCTCGTAAATCCGCCACACTGACAGCGCCCGGCCCTTCCTCGTCCAATTTAAGGAGAAGGTCGGCCTGGTAGATCTGCAAGATCGCCATAGTATGCAGCGCTGAGACCGCCTGTCCAGCGGCTGTGTAAGCACGCCCGTGCAGCGATGACGTCACTCGGCAGGCTTTAGAAGGAAGCGTCGTCTGCGCGCGCCGTCCCGCAGAGGGCGGGCAGAGATGCGACGCGACCGCCGCCTCCACAGGAGGAATGGAGAGATATCCCTTATCTCCCGCGCCGACGACAGAGGAAAAAGCCGCAGAGGTGGAAGTGCGCATCCTGGCGGAGAAAGGGGCAGTCCATGACTTAGCGACTTCGTCGTGGAGCTCAGGAAGGAAGGGGGCGGCCCTAGACCTAGACGGGGCTTCGTCCTTCTTGAGAAAGCGCCCGTCGAGTCTGTTGCGTGGCGGCAAAGCAGGCGCCTCCCACTCGAGGCCGATGCACTCCACGGCCTGGGTGAGCAGACGCATCAGCTCAGCCTCAATGCCGGGTCTCTTTCCAGAGGGTTGGCTAGATATGTCAGCGGGGGGGAGGTCCACAGAGCTCGCCCAATCCTCGCTATCAGAAGCCACAAGAGAGCATACCTCAGCGGGTTCGTCCAACTCGGGAGCGGAAGCGGCGGCAGACGGCGGGCGCTGTCCGTCCGGGAGCGACTCAAGTGAAGCCGGCGAAGCAGGCGGGCGAACCGGCGAGCTTTGGCGGGCTGGAGAAGGCTCGGGAGCGCGCTGGGCGCGACGCTTCTTGCGGCGCGGCAGAGAAGGCTGGGACGCGGGCTCAGAGAACGACGCCAGGCGAGTCCTCAGAGTCACCATGGGCAGAAGTTCGCAGTGCGGGCATCCACCATCCGCGAGCGCGATAGCCGCGTGCTCATGACCCAGGCAGGACACACAGATGACGTGACGGTCCTCATCACTGAGTTGGGAGCGGCACGAGCCACAGAAAGGCATCTTTAAAAAGAACGCAGCTCTTTTAGAACAGAGAATAGGTGTTGCGTCACGTAAGCAAACACACACACACACTTAGCAGAGTAAAAGGATATAGTACGCCGGAAAGCGCAGCAGGTACGGCGGTTGAAGGCGGCTGGGCCAGCGACTTCAGAAATGGCACGTCCCGCTGATAAGGCTACAAGTCAACGGCGCGGCTTCTCACTCTGGATCCAGCGATGCGTGAGCTTCGCGTGAAGAGTAGAAAAATCAGAGGAAATTCAGCTATCGAGGGGGTATTTATAGGGCGAGACCACGCCTCTACTGGCGGGACATGACGAAATGGGCGCGAAGCGTCCCCATTCGCCATTACGTCACGCAGTGCCTCACCTCGATAGGCTGCAGCTTTTCCAGCAAGGCAGCCAATGGGCGCGCGAGCCGTCTCGCCCTTGTCTGCTTGCTGCTGCAAAGCGTTTTGCATGTTTAAAATTAAGGATAATTTTTGGCTTCAATATCTCGAGGAAAAGAGTTTTCCCCATAGCGTAAGATATTACGCAGTACGAGAGATACTCTCGTAAGAGAACCAGATTCCTCTCGGCAAAACTTGATCATCTGAATGTCATCTCAGCATTACCTGTCTGTTTACAGTAACAAGGCCTCTTCTCAGTGCCATGTAGTCCTGTGTTTTATTGAGCTGAAACAGCAAAAACGGACGGGAAAGAGTTTTTTTTATCTTTCAGCAGCGACTAAACTGTACAGTTGTGTAAAACTTTCCACTCTGTCATTACTCTTGAATGAAGTAGGTGGCTATTGCACAGGTTGGATGTCAGTGACATGAAATAATGGTCCTGTTGATCACAACTCATGTTTCATAACCATTACTTACACTCTGAACAGCACATATTTGATTTGAGAGCAACAGCAGAGGGGAATATTTTCAGTGAATAAGGACGGCTAGTTCATAACATGCTAATCGGGTATCTGTATGCTATTCTAGTACATAAGCTAACTATAGACATAAATTGTCATTATAATGTAGTTCAACTAGCTTTTATCATGATTTTGTTGGAATTGTAACCAGGCGCTTAAAGGAGTAGCTTTTAAACAAACAAATATTGGAGCCAATGGGATGGCTTGGGGTCCTAACAGAGACCCAAATTTGAGGGAGGACCTGATTTGTCATCACACCGGCTGCATATGAATGTCAGAATGTAAAATTAGTTATCTTATGCCCATTTAAATGCGATTCATTTTCAGTTGTACTTTAAGAACTAAAGCAAAGTTAGCGCCAATTTTCTAGTACAAATGCATTTCTCACACTTTTTTTGAGCATTAAATTATTTAGCCGAAAATGTTCATATCAATTTGTGCCTTATATTGTGAGCTCACATAGCAGTATATTTTAGTCCATACATTTGAGAGCCATGCTCTTAAATGTGATGCATAACAAATCCATACTAGGCTACATGCATGCAACGTTTTTTTGATGCTGCTTTAATCAACTCCATATTAATTCATGTTGTATGAACTCGTATATCTGCTCGCCGTTCACTCAATCTCCCTCTATTCTGTGCTTGTTGAAGTGCGCGCCTGAAAGGTCTCCTGTGTGTGGTTGTAAAGAGATGTCTAAATCAAGAAAAAAGAGACCGAAACAGCAATTGTGAGCGGGGTGTCCGTTTAACTGATCAGCAGCAATTCATCGAATGATATACAGTAAAAGACTGTTATAATCTGCATGGTCAAGAAGTAATTTGGTGTTTGGGGTATTTTCTATATTTTTGTGAATTGGGTGCTAAAACACTGCAGACATGTGCCAAAATGGCATTCAAAAACCCCATGGTTTGAATTTGTAGGAAATAATCACAGTGAAATAAACGGATCCAGCGGCAGACAGAAAGATACAGTGATAATCCTGTGTTTAGTTTTACACACCGGATCATCTGTCCTGTCTCTCTGCTTACAACGCTATACAGCTCAGTGAAGTGACGCCACTCTGTGCGTGTCTCTGTTCAGGCTTCATTTCAGAAACGCGCTGTAATCCATCATGTTCCTGATAACTCTCTCTCTCTCTCTCTCTCTCTCTCTCTCTCTCTCTCTCTCCTCCTCTCTCTCTCTCTCTCTCTCTCCTCTCCTCTCTCTCTCTCTGTGTGTGTGTGTGTGACAGTAATGGTGTGTGGGTGGGATTTCTGTCTAGGATTTATTTGACGAGGCAAATCACTAGAATGGTTCTTTCAACTTCCTATGATATCTCTACTTCCTCTCATCTGATGCAAGTGACATTAATAAACCAGAACACTATTATGTATTACTGAGCTCTGATAAGATTTCATAAGAGATGCATATTCAAGTCTGAGATTAGCTGATTCGAGAACAAGGTTTTTTTTTTGTACATTTGTGATGCATTGTCAGCCATTCAGAAGCTGTAAAAATTGAAAATACTGTTTGAAAGTTAAATAAATGAATACTTTTAATCAGCTATAGGATGCATTCAATTGACCAAAATACTTTTATAATGCTACAAAAGATTTTGATATCAAATAAATGTTTTTTAAACTTTTTTATTCATCAAGTAATCCTGAAAAAAAATCCTGTTTTCATCATTGACAATGATAATAATAATGTTTCTTGAACGGCAAATTAGCATATTAGAAAGATTTCAGAAGGATTGTGTGACAGTGAAGACTACAGAAATTATGCTGAATATGCAGCTTTGCATCACAGGACTAAAAATTGCAGTTTAAAATAAAGCAGTTATTTTAAATTGTAATAATATTTAATAACATTACTGTCTGTACTGCATTTTTGATCAAATAAATGCAGTCTTGTTGAGCATAAGAGACTTATTTTAAAAATCTTATCGACCCCAAACTTTTGAACGGTATAGTGTATTATTACTGTTACCACCATTTTTACCATGGTACAGCCAGAGCACTTCTGTGTAAGGGTTTGTTACAATGCCAATAGTTATCATACTTTTGTATATGAATGAGTGGTGCTATCAGATGCTTCCTATCTATCCCAGAATTCAAATGCTCTCATTAATGCAAGACACAGCTTCACAATCATCGTTGTTTGCAGTGGATCGTTAGGAGAAATGCACGCCACTGGCAAACTCATTTATCAAATACCTCAGAAAAGTGTTTTAGGATGAGAGCTCTTGTGTTGTATTGATTGGGTGGTGAAGAGCTAGCGTGGTAAATGTTTCATATCAAATCACTCAGATAAAGTGTCCCTGCTGCTAACTCGCACTCTTCTGTGTGTGAGGAATAAATGGGAAGTTCTCTTACGAGAGTATCTCTCGTACTGCGTAATATCTTACGCTATGGGGAAAAACTCTTTTCCACGAGATATTGAAGCCAAAAATTATCCTTAATTTTTTATTAATGTAAAACGCTTTGCAGCAGCAAGCAGACATAGGCGAGACAGCTCGCGCGCCTATTGGCTGCCCTGCGGCAATAGCAGCAGCCTATCGAGAGAGGCTCTGCGTGACGTCACGACGAATGGGGGCCTTTCGCGCCCATATCGTCACGTCCCGCCAGAAAGGGCGTGGTCTCGCCCCATATCTAGGCTCGATAGCTGCTCTTACGTTGATTTTCATCTCTTCAGCGAAGCCTCCCGCATCGCTGGATCCAGAGTGAGAAGCCGCGCCGTCGACCTGTAGCCTTCAGCGGGACGTGCCATCGAGCCTGGAGTCGCTGGCCTCGCCGCCTTCAGCCGCCGTACCTGCTGCGCTTTCCGGCGTACATATCCTTTCCTCTGCTTAGAGTGTGTGTGATTGCATTATCTGCCTTTTTTTCCCACCCCTCTAAAAGAGCGGCGTCTTTTTAAAGATGCCTTCCTGTGGTTCTTGCCGAGCCCCACTCAGCGATGAGGACCGCCATGTCATCTGGGTGTCCTGCCTGGGTGAGGATCACGCGGCCATCGCGCTCGCTGACGGCGGATGCCATCATTGTGAACGTTTGCCTATGGTGACTCTGCGGACTCGCCTAGCTTCGTTATCCGAGCCCGCATCCCAGCCTGCCGTGACGCCGCGCCGCAAGAAGCGCCGCGCCCAGCGCGCGCCCGAGCTATTTCCAGCCCGCCAAAGCTCGCCGGTTCGCCCGCCAGCTTCGCCGGCTTCGCTCGAGTCGCCCACGGACGGACAGTGGCCGCCGTCTGCCGCCGCGTCCGCACTTGAGCTCGACGAACTTACCGGAGACGGCATTGAAACTGAGCCGATGCGTCCGCTCTCTCAAGCCGTGGATTACATCGGCCTCGACTGAAAGGCGCTCGCGCAACTAACGCGCAATAGGCTGGACGGACGCTTTCTCGGGAAAGACGAAGCTCCGTCACAGTCGAGACCCGCGCCTTTCCCCCCTGAATGGTGAGAAACATTTGTGGCTAACGCTATCCGAGATGACGGAAGCTGAGCGCTCCGTGTTCCTCGACGTTCTCGCTCTGCTGGACGCCGCCCCCCTCAGCGCGGGCCCCGGCCGAGGATTGAGATAAAGCCCGAGGTCTCAAGGCCTTCCTAGTCTCTCTAGGAAAGCGACGGTGTTCAGTTCCCGCTGCGGCCGGATTTCCACCAAAACTTCTCGCTCGTTCAGTTCCAAGCAATGTGACTGTTCCAGTGTATTTCGCAGTGAGCAAGCTGGTTCCACAGCCCGCTTGCCTGCGCACAAAGGCCGTCGTTTCGGCTAACTAGCAGCGCCGCCAGGCCCGAGATCAAACACCGCGCTCTCGCTCTGCTGGACGCCGCCCCCCTCAGCGCGGGCCCCGGCCGAGGATTGAGGTAAAGCCCGAGGTCTTAAGGCCTTCCTAGTCTCTCTAGGAAAGTGACGGTGTTCAGATCCCGCTGCGGCCGGATTTCCACCAAAACTTCTCGCTCGTTCAGTTCCATGCGTTGTGACTGTCCCAGTGTATTTCGCAGTGAAGCAGCCGGTGTCTCAGCCCGCTTGCCTGCGCACAAAAGCCGTTTCTATGGCTACCCAGATAAATCCAATAAAGAGTGCATTTTCTGGTGTTCCGGCCACGGCCGATGGTGTTACGAGTGTTGTAAGAATGCCCACGTCCCAGTGCCCATTCCCACACCCAGACACAGCCCGCCACGGTGCAGGGCTAGCACAAATAAAACCAACTCATGTTGGTTGTGCAGAAAATGTAGTGAACGCGCCCATACAATGCCCGCTTACACTACATGATGCGTGTCCCTTGGTTTCTGTAAAAACGAAACTAACACACATTTAGTCGGCGCGAGCCGACAGTGTTCTCAGTGCAGTAAATGTGCCCGCTGTCCCGCATTTCCTCACTGACACGCCGAATCCCACGGGATTCACCCCCGCTCGCTTTCTATGCACAACCCGTCACAGAGAAGCTGAGCGCGGCCAGGCTGCCCGCTGTGATTAGCGCGCACCTCGCACGCTGTGAACACAGCGTTGATTCAGTCGGCGCGAGCCGAGTGTTCTCCGTGCTGAAAATGTGCCCGCTGTCTCGCGCCCGCATTTCTCACAGACACTCCGAATCCCACGGGATTCGCCCCGCTCGCTTTCTCTGCGCGTCCCGCCATAGAGAAGCTGAGCGCGGCCAGGCTGCCTGCTGTGATCAGCGCGCCCCCCGCCTCGAACGCTGTAAACACGGTGTTGTGTTCCCAGTACACAGGGGCTCTCGAGCCGCCGTCCTGCCGCGGCCAGAGCCCAGATTTCATTCTACCCCTAGCTATTCACGCAGATGCGTGGTCAAGGCTTCCCGGGGTATCAGAATGGGTGTTGAACACTATAACGAGAGGCTGTTCGCTACAGTTCGCTCGACGCCCACGCCGTTATACGGCGCGAGTCGAAACTACGGTGTAAAGCGAAGTGTTTCATCTACTTCGAGCCGAGATAGCGAAACTACTGAGAAAAGGGGCTATAGAACCTCTATCTCAGGGCGAAGGGGGCTTATACAGCAGATATTTTCTGGTACCGAAAAAAGATGGTGGGCTCAGACCCATTCTAGATCTGCGACTGCTGAACAGAACGCTTGTGAAGCGCCAGTTCAGAATGCTCACGACCAGGAAAATCCTCGCGCCAAGGAGACTGGTTCATGTCAATAGATCTGAAAGACGCCTATTTTCAAATACAAATAGCGTCCCATCACAGGCGATTCTTGAGATTCGCCTTCGAGGGCCAGGCATATCAATACACAGTCCTGCCGTTCAGCCTGTCCCTAGCACCCCGTACGTTCACGAAGTGCATGGACGCGGCCCTCGCCCCCCCTGAGACTTCGGGGCATGCGAGTTTTTGAACTACTTGGACGATTGGCTGATTCTAGCTCGTTCACGAACGGAGCTCATAGAACACAGGGCCGCATTACTCGAGCACCTCGAGGAGCTGGGCCTTACAGTCAGTTGGGCGAAAAGCTCACTGCACCCCAGTCGGAGAATTTCCTTTCTGGGAACAGTGTTAGACTCGCTATCCATGACAGCACGCCTGTCACCGGAGCGCGGATTGAATATTCAGCACGTCGCGAGATCCTTCCGCCACGGCTCTATAGTCCCGCTCAGAAGGTTTCAGAAAATGCTGGGTCTGATGGCCTCAGCAGCCTCCGTACTCCAGTTGGGCCTGCTCCGCATGCGCCCACTGCAGCTATGGCTAAAAGCACGAGTTCCCCCCAGGGCGTGGACCGCAGGTCTATTTCGCCTCAGGGTCGACCTTCAGTGCATTTCGGCTCTGAAACCATGGAAAGCAACCGACTGGTATCAGTCAGGTGTGAGTCTGGGGATCCCCTCGAGTGTGAAGGTGGTGTCTACGGACGCCTCCACTTCGGGGCAGGGAGCGCTGCTCGAGGGCAGACCGCTAGCTGGCCTATGGTCAGTACGGGAGAAGCTCCTTCACATAGACTGCTTGGAATTAATAGCAGTCGACAAAGCGCTACGGCGCTTCTGTCCCCAGATAAAAGGCCACCACGTATTGGTCCGGTCGGACAACATGTCAGTGGTGGCGTACATAAATCACCAGGGCGGCGTCAGGTCCCGAAACCTTTACAGGCTGACGGAACGCCTCCTGGTCTGGGCTCAGCACAACCTGCTCTCGCTGAGAGCGGCGCATGTGCCTGGTCACCTAAATGTGGGGCCAGACAGGCTGTCCAGAAACAACGTCCCAGCAGGAGAATGGTCTCTGCACCCGCAGACGATCCAGCTGCTGTGGGAAACGTTTGGCAAAGCGCAGGTGGACCTGTTCGCGTCCCAAGAAAACGCTCACTGCCCGAGATTCTTCTCGAAATGCCGGGAGGCGCTGGCCCATGTTTGGCCCCGCCGCCCCCTATATGCTTTTCCCCCTGTCTCACTCCTGCCTCAGGTGTTGGAGCGAATCAGGAGGGAGGGATGCCCAGTGCTACTCATAGCTCCGCTCTGGACAAACCAGTCGTGGTTCCCTGTCCTGATGCAGCTGACCAGCGCTGCCCCATGGCCATTACCGTTGAGGAGAGACCTCCTCTCTCAGGCGGGAGGCTCGATTTGGCATCCTCGCCCGGATTTGTGGTCCCTGCACGCAGGGGCCATCAACGGGTACCCGCTGACCTCCCAGAGGGAGTGTTAAACACGATCGCGCAGGCTAGAGCCCCGTCTACCAGACGGCTCTACACCTCGAAGTGGTCTGTGTTCTCTGCTTGGTGTCAAGCGCAGAGCTTTTCACCTGTAGACTGCGGGGTTACGGAAGTGCTTTCCTTCCTTCAGGAGCTACTGGATAAGGGCAGGACCCCTTCCACGCTCAAAGTATACGTGGCGGCCATAGCAACGTTTGTAAAACCGGTGTCTGGCCAGTCACTAGGAAAGAACGACTTAGTCGTGCGTTTCCTTAGAGGAGCTCGGAGGCTAAACCCTCCCAGGCCCCCTTCAGTCCCGACATGGGACCTTTCCACGGTCTTGGAGGCCATGAAAGGTGCCCCATTCGAGCCAATCCAGTCGTCAGACATGAAACACTTGTCTTCAAGACAGCGTTTCTTATGGCTCTCGCTTCAGTGAAGCGCGTAGGGGACTTGCAAGCGCTCTCAGTGAGCGCGTCATGCATGCAGTTTGGACCTAATGACTCTAAGGTCATACTCAAACCGAAGCACGGCTACGTGCCAAAATCCCTCAACACACCGTTCAGGGCCCAGGTGATTTCCCTGTCTGCCCTTCCGGTTCTCAATTAGGAGAAGGACGCGAGTCTCCTTTGCCCTGTTAGGGCACTAAGGGCTTATGTGTCCCGCTCGTCTGGTTTCAGACAGACTGAGCAGCTTTTCGTTTCGTTTGGCGGCCGTGCTAAGGGACTTGCCGCTTCGAAACAGAGCCTATCCAGATGGATAGTTGGTGCCATAGCGCTCGCTTACACTTCTAAGGGCCTACAGTGCCCTTTGGGTGTTAGAGCGCACTCCACAAGAGGCATGGCCTCCTCGTGGGCATGGTCTAGCGGGGTTACCCTGCAAGATATTGTATGGCCGCGGGCTGGGCCTCGCCGTCTACATTTATTAAATACTATAACCTGGAGGTTCCCGCCTTGCAAGCTAAGCTTTTGGCGGTATAAGGTTCAGTGCTATCTGCCCGCTGTGCGGCTCAGATACTGAGTTTGACCTGCGTATTGCTCACTGGCCGGTACAGCAGCTCATTAAAATGTCGACACACTTGTGGCCACCTAGTTCAGGCTGAATGTTCACCCTGACGGTATGGTCTATTTGTCACATGATCAGCTCCTTCGGATGCTATTTACAGGGAATGATGCTTCTAGCCTCTCTTCCCTCACTCTCTGTGAGTTTATGGTGATTATACACTATATGCGCCCCGGGCTTCGGCCCCTGGGACTTTGGTGTTGGATCCCTACCAGCACGGCGTGTTGCATTGTGTTCCCCATAGCGTAAGATATTACGCAGTACGAGAGATACTCTCGTAAGAGAACGTACTCGGTTACTAACGTAACCTCGGTTCTCTCTAGAGAGGGAACGAGTACTGCGTATCTTGCCGTGCTTGGAATACGCTCTGGTTCGCTTCGGCGATGAAAACCAACGTAAGAGCAGCTATCGAGCCTAGATATGGGGCGAGACCACGCCCTTTCTGGCGGGACGTGACGATATGGGCGCGAAAGGCCCCCATTTGTCGTGACGTCACGCAGAGCCTCTCTCGATAGGCTGCTGCTATTGCCGCAGGGCAGCCAATAGGCGCGCGAGCTGTCTCGCCTATGTCTGCTTGCTGCTGCAAAGCGTTTTACATTAATAAAAAATTAAGGATAATTTTTGGCTTCAATATCTCGTGGAAAAGAGTTTTTCCCCATAGCGTAAGATATTACGCAGTACTCGTTCCCTCTCTAGAGAGAACCGAGGTTACGTTAGTAACCGAGTACGTTTTCAAAGTTTGACATCATGTCATCTGCTTTTTCACACACACTTTTTCTCTAGCATGCATCAACCTTATTCATAATGTTCCTGCAATCTCCACTAAATAATGTGCTGAAATTAAAATTATTGTTGACATGTCTCCCTTATAGATTACCTTATAAAATCTCCCTTATAAAACAACCCACTTTATATTTAGAAACAGCA